>OX578285.1:10109510-10477010 GCA_951217055.1 Gerris lacustris
TTAATTTATTTTCTTTCCTTGCAAGAGAATTATCATGAAAGAAAATAACTAAGAAAATATATCAAATAATGTTTTAGGGGAAGTTGTTAAAAGTTATGTCAACATGTTATATAAAGATAATGTAAGTTAATCTAGATATAAAAAATAAAAATTTAAAAATATTCTTTTAGGCCTGAAGATGCCTCAAAGGAGGTGAAATATAGCCAAAAATAGGTTGACTTTGGAATTATTGATACCCTGAAGACCTAATTAGGAATAAGCATTTTTTTTGAGGCAATTACCTCTTTCTTATTTCGGCGAGGTAGTTCAAAAGCGAATTTGAGATGAAGAATGAATGCGGTGCGTGTAATTTGGTTTTAGTGTGTAGTTTTCTTACTTTCTTGGGCCATCATGAGGCTCACCGATAATGTAGGACTCCCATTCTACGGTGCACTAACCAGTAAACACCCTCCCCCCTCCCGTTCCGAATAGGACCTGGCTTGGGTAGGTTGGGGGCCCATTGGAGTTTTTCGCGGGGGGGCCCGAAAATTGAAAATCCGGCCCTGATTCCATGAAATTACATTCGTCCTCATTTATAGTCCAGTCAATTAACATATTGTAGAGTGCGTGAAATAGGCGAGAGTTTTTGACCTCAGGGCTTTGTTAGGAGGTAAACATACTAAATGTCCCCGCCCCTGGGAGGTGAGCATAGGGTGAGAGGGGGGTAGAAGTTCCCAAAATTGGGGTTTTCGATTATCTCGGAAACGGTGGACTCTAGAAAAATATGTTTTAAATACAAATTAATGCTTATTAAATTCCGCCTTCAGAATATTTGAAAAATACACTCCAGCGCCGGGATTTGAACCACGGGCCTCTATATTTCCAGTATAGCGCTCTTCCATCTAAGCTACGCAGGAGAATGATTTTTCACTACCGTAATCGATAACTAGTCCCGAATCCAAGCTTTCAATATTCATATACATTTAGACAGTCAATATTTATGACATTAGAACTAAACCAAGAATTAACGCTTATAATTATAAAGTACTCAATTAGTACCTGTACCTTGTACAATCAATTCGAAATTCAATTTTTTTTTTTTTTAAGTTTTTGGTAGTTTTCATACTACGGAAAGTTAAATTTTAATTTAAATCAAATTATAATTATTATTAACTACGGAAACAGACAGTGAAAAATACACTCCAGCGCCGGGATTTGAACCACGGGCCTCTATATCGATTACGGTAGTGAAAAATCATTCTCCTGCGTAGCTTAGATGGAAGAGCGCTATACTGGAAATATAGAGGCCCGTGGTTCAAATCCCGGCGCTGGAGTGTATTTTTCACTGTCTGTTTCCGTAGTTAATAATAATTATAATTTGATTTAAATTAAAATTTAACTTTCCGTAGTATGAAAACTACCAAAAACTTAAAAAAAAAAAAAATTGAATTTCGAATTGATTGTACAAGGTACAGGTACTAATTGAGTACTTTATAATTATAAGCGTTAATTCTTGGTTTAGTTCTAATGTCATAAATATTGACTGTCTAAATGTATATGAATATTGAAAGCTTGGATTCGGGACTAGTTATCGATTACGGTAGTGAAAAATCATTCTCCTGCGTAGCTTAGATGGAAGAGCGCTATACTGGAAATATAGAGGCCCGTGGTTCAAATCCCGGCGCTGGAGTGTATTTTTCACTGTCTGTTTCCCGTAGTTAATAATAATTATAATTTGATTAAAATTTGGAGGTTAACATTATCGTAAGCGCCGGTGATATCGAAAAACAACACGAGCATGGAATTGTTAATTGAAAAAGCGTGATATATGTCAGAGAGTAGAATTGCCTGGGGTTGAGTTATAGAACGGAACTTTCTAGCACCATACTGACTTCTCGAGAGAACACCTTCCTCCTCAAACCACCGTTTCCAGCCTATTTTTAATCAATCGCTCGAATGTTTTTTTAATGCAAGACGACAGGAAGATATGATTCAAAGTCAGATGGATCCTTGTTTGGTTTCAGTATAGGGACTACTCGCTCCTCGAACTACTCGGCACCTGTGTTAATAAGATACTTAAAACTGCTTGTCTTGTCAGTGATACTTAAGCGGCTATATGCATGAGTATGTGATTTGCCCTTTTGTTTCACTGCCGCGAGTGTGTTAGTTTTTTGAATGAGCACGTCTTGTACACTTACATGCCTTATTTTCAAATGTTTCGTGATACCAGCAAAACAGCCTTCACTATCATTACGGCTGCTCTCTCGAACAGTTACGGCAACGAATTTTAGAATTGCTCCTAGAGCGACCTTCATTGATGGTCGATGTTAACTCTTTTTATTTGTTGAGTCAAAGACTGTACTTGATCATGAAGGGAGCTGTCTAAATTAGTGGGGGGGGGGGGGGGGGGGTCTACAAGAGCTTGGTTTTTTAACAGTGTTAACTGAATTTTTTTTAGTCACCTCCTTAGTTGTGCAAAAACTCCTTTTGCTTTCTTGATTCTCTGCTGTACGTCTTCATCCGTTCCACCATGAATGAAAAACAGTCGGAAACTTATTCCGGGCCAACTCAGGCTGGTGTAATCTTCACACCCTAATAAATCCTTTGTGGCTCCCCCCCCCCCCCAAATAATTAGTGTTATTTAAAACCTGCCCTTATCTTATATGTGTAAGATACCCCTTATCTTAGGGGTATCTTGCCCTTATCTATAAATATGTCTACAATCTTCGCACAACTAGAGTCGACGCGTTGACAGCGCGGGTAAAACTAGCAAAAGGGGGGACGAGCCAATGAGAGCTTGAGATTTTCCCGGACAAAAGGTCGGGCCAACTAGGCAAAGATAAATGTCTCTAGTGGAGGGGAGAGGCCCTCTGGATAACAGTATAAGAAGGCTTCGTAGTGGCTTTATTTTTTCCCCCAGAGAGGTTGGCCAATCTGTGTGTCACTCAATTTCCCGCGCTGTCAACGCGTCGACTCTAGTTGTGCGAAGACTGTAATGGCTTTTAACACTCACAATAAATTTAACACTTACCATACTAAATAATGAAAGAAGTAATAAGGAACATTTATTAAACATAAATAATACAAAGCCAGTCTTTTACTATATTACAAAAATAAATTTATTAAACATAAATAATACAAAGGCGGTCTTTTAATAAATTACAAAAATAAATAACAATTAGATAGACGATGAGTGTCAAAGAAATAAAACTAATATTTAAATATTATATTAAATTAAAACATTATTTTTTAAATTTTCAGTCCAACCTATCCTTTCTACAAGAGAAAACAATAGTGTCTTTAACCCGATAAAAAAACCTTTAAATCAGCTGATTCCCCCACCCTTCTCACTAAGCTTATAAAAAACATGTGTCCAGATAATTTAATAAAAAAATTAAATAGTAATAGTAATAGGTACTACACCGCATTTCATGAGAGAATTGCGAAGAACCTTACATAGGAGAATCGGGTCGAACTCTGCAAAACAGATTCTAACTTCTAACAACATCAAAGTAATGAAAGAAATAAAAATACTCCCCCCCCCCCCTCCAAATAATTATTGTTATTCAAAACCTTCCCTACTCAGCCAGGGGGGAGGGGGGGGGGGGGGGGCTTACAGCTTAAACAAATATGTTTATCTAATGTATGTTGTGCATTATAATTAACTGTCTAATGGCTTTTAACACTCACAATAAATTTAACACTTACCATACTAAATAATGAAACAAATAAAAGGAACATTTATTAAACATAAATAATACAAAGGCGGTCTTTAATATATTACAAAAATAAATATCACTTAGACGATGGGTGTCAAAGAAATAGAACTAATATTTATATATTATATTAAATTGAAACGAGAAATTAAATTTTGATTTTATTTAACACAGGAACACATACTTTAAAATCAAATAAATAATACATTTCAAAACATCTGGAAAAACTATTGTTTACAGGGACAAAGATGAACAAACATGTTATGTTTAACATTGAAAATACATAAATGATTTATTTTCATTGGTAACTCATAAAAGAAAATAACTATCATATTATATAAGTATATATGATTGTGTAAAAGCTTTATGTCTAAGGGTCGTTCTTTTTTGGTTCATTCTCAAGCCAACTAGAAGGTTAAGTTATATTAAATAGTTCCATAAAAGTAACCTAATTTTGAATCTTTATGATTCCAGGCATTTCATCTTATTAGGTAAAGTTAGATAATTACAAGTTTAAAATAATGTTTTGCTACATTATACTCATAAGAGAAGATAAAATTACGAGAACTATAAAAATTGAAAATTAATTTACTATAATGAAATAACTTAATAGACGTTAACTGCATGTGACTTAATCTTCTATTTAGGTCAAGATACCAAAGGATTCCTTTTAGGCTACCCAACTGCTCAAGTATAGAAAACAGCAAGCAACAACTTTAATTTATATAATGCTATAAAGAGTATATTTAAGCAAGATTTAACATAGTATTTTTCTACTTGTTGACACCCTGTAACATTTATACAACTAGAAAAGTAACTCTCTTTTTGATAACACTATAGAGATCAGTCTTCAATATTAAATTCAGTCAAAAAATATCTTAACAAATAATCAAAATACAAGGTTATAAAAAGGTAAATCTTTATCTTATTATCTGAAACAAACATAAGAATTTATAATAATGGTAGCAAAGTAAACCTTACAGCATGAATAGCAGCATTTTATAAATATTTTTAGTATATATACATCCTGGTATCAAAGTGACGTCCTTCAATACTCAGTTCTATCTGGTGTCCCCTGGAAGTAGTGGTTATAATTACAAAATAATTAAAGTATATTAAAGGTGATGACCTCGCGAGTAAGATTCTGTAGTTATTTCAGTATAATATTTATTCAGATAAATTTCTTTCACCATATTAATCAAGTGGCATCCAAGAGTATATTTTACCCAAACTAACGTCTTTTTGCCGTCCAGTAGTATATTCATCACTCCGTACACACCACACACCACACACACCACTCAGTTCATCACTCTCGTACTTCCCTGATTTTAATGTTTAACCTTCGTATTCAGTTTACTTGCTCATTATACGAGGTATATATACATAATGAAATTATTGCTTGATTGATTTACATGATTTGAGGTCTTAAGAGGCAAAAAGTGAGTTTTGGCAGTTCAGACTGATTTTGATTAAATTTGGCAAACGCATGTTTAAGAAAAATCATTCCCCAGGAGAAATCTAGAAATTACTTATAGCACTTTGGGAGCTCATTTTTTTTTCTCTTTGCAGCTATTTGAACAAGCCATAAATAATTGTATAATTATTTGTTAGTCCAGTAAAATTATATAATGTTGCTTGAAAAAGGGGTATCTATCATTTTTAAATATGTTGCAGGGACCAATGCCACTAGTAAAAAACCAAGTTTGCAGAAACAAAAGAGCAAGCAGAGTTATAATAAAAAAAACGTCGATTTTTTTTTTTATTTGACTTCATATCTCTGTTCTACAACTTTTGTATTAATAATTTTTATCTGTTATTTTCTTTTGTCAAATCGTTTAGATTTTTAACACTCCATAGCAGTTTCGCTGTTGTTTTCACTAAAAAAAGAAAATAAAAGTGGAAGCCACATTGATAGTAATTTTTGCTGAAACTTATACTCCTTACGTCGGGTTTAAAACCGTTAGGATGTTGAAGAAAGGTCATTCATTTAGATGACCTGGCGATGTTGCCAGTTGGCTCGCAGCACTTTAACGTCACATCAATTAAATTATAATAATATGAATAATCCGTCATATAATATGAATAATTCTGTACAATCCGACATATATCATAATATGTATAATTCGACTGCAATGTGGTGTCATTATACGTACTCCACATTACATTGCCTTCAAAACATATTTAAAATACATCTATAGTCATATAGAATGTTTTTTTTTGAAAAATTGTCTTTTTTGGTGGTGATTTGAAAGGTATATTATACCTTTCAAATCCCCACCAAAATAACTTCCAGACAATTTTTCAAAAAACATTCTATATGACTATAGATGTATTTAAAATATGTTTTGAAGGCAGTGTAATGTGGCTTACGCATAATGACGCCACATCGCGATTATTTATTTCTGATGCCACATTAAATGTAAATCGTCAATGAATGGACGCCACTTTGATAGCAAGATATATATATATATATATATATATATATATATATATATATATATATATATATATATATATATATATATATATATATATTCCTCATAGGACTTTAAACAGTTATACAAAAATACTAATGAAAACAACAAAACAAGTAATCTATAACATAACATGTAGTATAACATAATAATCACGAAAAATGGCAAAGCCACAAACCAAAGAAACAAAAATATAACTGTCTACATAAACATCTTCACAACATGTTAAAGCCTCCTAGATTTTCTATCTCTTGTAAATAAAATTCGATAATTTTTTTAGATTTTTTTTGAGGCATTACGAGGAGAGCTATTGCATAAAGTAAAAGTAGAACTAGAGTCAAAACTACCATCAAAATAAATTGCGACAAAGATGTTCCTATCTCTAACCAACTTCCCTCATTTGTAACAGACAAGAAGAAATGTAGACCCATCACATCACAGAACAGAAGCACGATGCAGAATATTATCTCTAGTGATTCCTAAAAACATAAAGACACATTGTTACAATAGTTAATCGTATTCACATCACTGTCGTTCTTCATAATAAGAATCAGGCACTTTCCAATATACGTATCTGTCTGTTTACATCAATACAAACAGCATCAAATGATTAAGGGTTTTTGACAGATGGAGCGGATACTGATGACTCGCCATTATCACCTAAATTTGTGTGATTAGGTGTAATCACATAGTATTATTATGTGCTAAATGTGATCGAGACCTTATATTTGAGTTTATCATCAAAGCTAAATTTATTAGACGTTATTTTTTTATGGTTAAAGTTAGTCTTATACCCTTAATGTGATTGTAAGCATTAATTATTTGGAACATCATAAAAATGTGAATATTCGTCATAATTTATATATAAAAAAAAAAAAAAAAAAAAAAATGCAAATGTTTGCATTGTCATTATCACTAGGTAGTTGTGTTGTGTATCAATGGATAATATAATAGAGAACATGAGTACACGAGAAAACACAAGATTACAATATATATTTAGAGGTTACAATTGCAACAAGGTTATAGAAATATGATGTTCGTATATTAAGCAGTTCTTTGTACAACAAGTTGTCTATTAATTAAAAAAAAAAGGGTATTTTGAAAAAGACAAATTACATATTTCTAGATTGTACTTCAACTTGTTGGATTGTGAGTATATTTAGACCCGGAATGTAAATCTATTAACCACAAATTTAAATTAACAACAAGTTGTAATCATTTCCAATCTTGTTTGAGTTTTATGTTGAGATATTGTAAAGTTTATCACCCACAAACACTTGGGGATGAGTAGCTCACTTAGTTTTCTGTGAACCTGTGTTATGGGGTTTGTTGAGACCCACAGTGCTCTAGCACATTTACTAGTTTAACTTGGGTTCCGATGCTATGTTTAATGAGAGCTATGTTGGTTAACTATAATTATATCCAAATATATAATTTCAAATACAAATTGTTTAGTTCTTTTCCAAAAATAGAAGTGACGTCCGTGACAGGAATTGTGTTCTAAAAGTGTTGTCGTGGAAATGGAAAGGTCTTCACTCCCCATCCCGATACCCTTGACCATACTCATTCCTCAACAATAGATGAAGTCCTATCAACTCCCCTGCAACTTTCCCTTCCCCCTAAAGTCGTTCAGTCCCTCCGATATTTCATACACAATTAAAATCCTTCCTTCAAACAAAGCCCCTGGTTACGATTTAATCACATCAAATATCCTAAAACAACTTCCCAAGAAAGGAATCCTCTACTTCACTCAAATCCACAACTGCGTTCATTGAACACAGTCCCTAAACCTTCAAAACCCTCTCACCTTCCAACCTCCTACCCATCAGCCTCATTGTTATGGGTAAAATTCTTGAGAAATTACTCCTTAAGCCAACCCAATCATAGAATCCTTAAACATAAACCAAAATCGCTAGCTTACTCTGGAAACTAAAGAGTATACTTCTATTCGCATACTACCACATCCTTAAATCATACTTACAAACCGTTTTTACCACGTTTCTTATAACCTTTCAACATCTTCCATTTATCCTATAACTGCAGGGGTACCCCAAGGTAGCACCCTCCCTCCTTATACAATGTTTTCACCCACGATATTCCTCAACACTCATTCACCATCCTTGCTTCCTTTGTAGACGATAAATGCATCCTCTCTACTCATAAAAATTCTTGAACTCATCCAAGATAACCAACATCTTCTCGTCTAAACTTTCAAATCAAAAGTATTTAGGGTAAAACATTAAACACTACCCTCTCCCCCTATGTCTCTTCCTCACCCCGGGTTGAAATTGGCTCTCGTTAATGGGAGCTTACATCTTATAGAAAGCTCTTTCCAAAATATTACCTAGCAAGCTTCAGCAGTTTAAGCTGGACTCGATTACCTTTTTTCTTTCTTTTAACCCTATTTTATGTATGTATTGTATAGTAAGAATGTGAATGTGTTTTGCTTTTATTGTAGAATAACTTACAGATAATCAAAAAAAAAAAAAAAAAAAAAAAAATCTGATCAATCCCAATTATTTTTTTTATTATTTTAAATATAATATAACATAATGTATTGAAATTTTGTAAATAAAATAAAGGAGTATAGTACTGACCTGGCATATTGAAATAATGACACGTAGAGCACAGATAACCAGAAAAATGGGTACCACAGTTTTGAATATAATTAGAGCCATCATTGTGAAAGGTGAAAACATAGTAATAAATGCCCTAACCCATGAGGGATCGAATGAATTCAGTGAGGCTATATTACCGAGACCAAAGAATCCCAGCAACACGTAGGTTAGCTAATTGAATAATGTAAGGAACAACAAAATAAGTGAAATTAATTAAAAATTTGCATATTTTAATCCTAACATATACCTAGGCAATATACCTACTTAATTTTTTACAAATGTTGATAAATAAATTTAGTCGATTGTCAGCTCCCAAACTGTTAAACACTGTAAAACACGATATAAAATATAATAATGTAGAACATGCTTAAAAAAAATTCTGTTTAACACGGTGTCTGGTGGAGAAAGACCTATCAGGTATCCCAGAATCTTGGACACCCCTGTCAATCACTTATTATTCTTATTCCTTTGATTATTGTATAAATAAAAAATATAACGTTCCGGACTATGTGGCTCCACCACAAGAATAAAATATTTGTTTATATAACTTTATGTTCATGTTTGTAGAAAATACATTTATGTTTTGAAAGGACGCCCTGCGTCCTTACATAAACTTAAGTTAATTATTGATGGACCACCCTCCCTCATCTCAGGGCAGTATCAGTCCGCCACAGGCCCCTTCAATAACATGCGGAGGACTAAATACATCAGCAACAGAAACCAGTCTAGCTTCACTGAAATACCTCCATTTTGGCATAGGAATGTTCAGGTGAGCTTCACTGAAGTGGAGGCATGATTTATTACTTGTTGTATAACAACAGAAACCACTAAATACTATCACATACTAGGTTCTCTAGGTAGTGAAGTAGAAGAGCTAGTTAAGGACTTAATCTCAAAACAATAAGATAAGGTAAGCTGAATGAATCTCTAAGAAGTATGTTCTTAGACCGACTTCCAGCGTACGTAAGATCTGTGCTAGTTTGTTGCGATGCCTCCTTTGGGTTTCTAATATATTAGACACCCTTGAGGCACCCTGAATGGGCAAGACATATATATTGATATGTATAGCTACTATGTATATATAGTTCTAGAAGAGAAAATAAAAAAAATACGTAATGTTTTCAAACAAAAACACTATCGATATGTCTTTATATCGACGCAATAATGCTTTTTAAATCCATCATTACAAAATCAGACTATAAACAGCTGAGACAAACTAAACCAAGGGTTTTTCAGGGTATCCCCTCAAGTGGACACTGACCGTTAACGACAAAAATTAAATTTTTGACTTGCCCTATAAAGGGTTGAAGCATTTTGTAGATAAAATTACTGACAACGACTGTTAGTTCCATTAGTTTTAGACTGCGGTAAGTCACATTATCCCCCTATGATTTTTTACTGTTTGTTGGGAATCCTTTCTTTTCATTATTTTATTTATTTAAAACTTAGTCCCCAGTCAATTTGTTTCGTTTAATGATAAAAATTTCAGGACCCAAATAATAATACAAAGTGATGCTCAAACAGCAGAGATTTTACAACTTATTTTTAGTTCTTTTAGTGTTTGTCTGTAAAAAGTGAAAAACTTTTTAAGACAAAAAATTAGGCGACAACATTGAATGCATTCAATAATAAGACAGTTGACTGCTATAATGAGAAAAAAACATATTGTGCAGCATAAAATTGTCAAACAGGTATTTTTTTCTTGGGGGTCAGAGAACATTTTTCGTAGAAAAATATGTCAAAGAAATATGTTTGAATGAATAAATATTTCAAAGAAAAAGAAAGGTAGAAAAACTTAATGGAATTTGTAAAATTGTAGGAGAAATGTTTTAACACAGCTTATGCGGATACACTTAATACATGTACAATTCAACAGGACAAAGAATTTTTATTAAAGTTCTTGTACACAAATAAAAGTAAACACAAGCAGAATAAAGCACATACAAAATATCATAAACTCATTTTGTTTTATTTATTCATTACCTGAGAACAAAGGAAAAACTTGAAATGGAACATTATGTTAGGTTCAGAGCAGTTTTATGCGAAAACAAATGGATTGAATTTATCAGATCTTATTGTGAGGGCATACACCGCATTGTTAAATGAGGAATGAATATATTCCTTGTGCATTGTGCTACCGCCAAAAAACATCAGATTTGTTTGAAAAACGCAAATCAAAGACAGTATTTTTTATCAATTAACACCAATGAATGATTTGTCAACTGACAATTCATAGGGAGTAAAAAAATGTTCAAGTAGTAAAATTATATTGCTAAAAGAGAAGTTAAACTATAATAAATGATGAAGAAGAGATACATTTATTATTGAGATTTTGCCAAAATACTTGACTCGACAAATGAAAAATAATTGGAGCGTACCTGTGACTTCACAGTCAATTTGAAATTTTCCCTTTATTAAATGGACCACTCTGATATGTATGCAAATAATATATTCCAAAATAGTCATTAAAAGGATACAAAGAAGAAAGCAATGCGGAAATCAGAATATTTCAGAGTTTTGGGCCCCCACATAACTCGATCTCGAGATTCCTGTAACAGCAAAGAAGAAA
This sequence comes from Gerris lacustris, assembly GCA_951217055.1. Taxonomy (NCBI): domain Eukaryota; kingdom Metazoa; phylum Arthropoda; class Insecta; order Hemiptera; family Gerridae; genus Gerris; species Gerris lacustris. Next base: position 10,120,867 of record OX578285.1, read on the forward strand.
GCAAGTTCTATTGCATCAATATATTTATGAATAATTTAAAATACTTTGAACTAATCATTTTGTTGAATAAAACACACAAAATTTAAAAAATCTGTTTCGACTTTCTTTAGATAATATACAAAAAATAAAAAAAACAAGCTATACTTTCTAAAACCCTGACTGATTTATGAAGACTGCGTTGATTTTCTAATTTTAACTAGGAACTAGGGGATATTTGTAGGTGGGAGTATAATGGTAATTATTATTTTATAGACACCATGGGGATATTGTAGCCCTTTACCAAGCCATTAAGGAAACAGCAGAAAAAGTAGGACAACAGAAAGAAAAGATTCAAAAAAGAAAATTTAAACTCTTTCAGAAAGTAAACAAACATCTACTCCACAACCAGAAACAAGACTCCTTCATAACAACGAACTTCAGCTACAACAACAAGCATGAATACCACAGAGCATGAATCCAAATCCTCACAGCAGACACAAACAACAACTCTAACCTTACATAATGAAGACAACATCACTCCTAGAACAAATGCAAACCAAGATGGTGAAAACACTAACTAATCTTCCAATAATGATAATGAAAGTCAAACCTCAAGTATTAAATTCGTCGACAGAATAATTAATTTAAGTTACCTATTGTTAAGAGAAAACGAATTGAAAATATTAGAGTTAGGTTTCAAGAATAGCCCACACTTTAAATTAAATAACAGAGATCTAGAACAATTAGCTGTAAACACAGAATTAGACCTCAATAAGCAGAGCTCTAACACAAATACTGATTTCAAACGCCTTAAAGTTGTCAAAGCACTAGAAAATTTCAAAAATAAAAACCAAACCTATAACATTAAAGAATTTATAAACTTTAAAACACCCGTAAAGATAATAATATGTTAGCCATTAAAGCGGATAAAGGCCACTCCACTGTCCTGATACATAAAGATGTTTATAATAAAAAAAAGTCACTAAATTCTTAGAAGATGATAATTTTAAACTTTTGCCAGGAGCCCCCGCCGAAATATACAAAGAAGAAGTAAAAACAACACTTAATCATAGCACTAACCTGTGTAAAGACCAAACAATTATAAATCAACAAAAAATAATTAACTCTATGCACGGAGATTAAACTAAATTTCACAACCACAAGCACCTATTAGACCCGTCGTATCCAGTATAAATTCATAGCCGGAAATAGTAGCCAAAGAAATCAATAAAATACTCTAATCCATAATACCTAAATTTAACTACACAATAAAAAACACTAAAGAAATTATACTTAACATTTCCGACATAAACATACCAAATACAGCCAAATTTGTTTCGTTCGATGTAGTTTTGTTCAAAAACATCCTACAAACGAGTCTCTCGAAATTATTAGAACCTTAATTATGAAATCCCATGTCTGTATTAAGCCGAATAACAAAAACTCATCCAAATGACTCAAACTATTTAACTCAAACTGGCCTCACAATGGGCTCTCCCCTGAGTCCACTGCTTGCAGATCTTTTTATGAATTTCATAGAAGAAGAAATATTTAAATCAAATAACAAACTATTGACACTAATTTTCGTTCATGGGAATTCTAAGGGAACAGTGAATCATACTATGGAACGCTGCTAGTTTATGTTATTTTATAATGAGTGTCAATAATTTGTTATTTGATTTAAATATTTTTTCTTCTATGAAATTCATAAAAAGATTAAAAAGTTGTATTACACTTGTAATTGTAATTCTATCCAGTACAACAACATAAACACTCTTACTTTTAGCCAAAACTAGTCTCTCCAATCTTGTTTCAACCTCAAGTTCCGCAACCATCTACAATCATAGTGTATTAATTTGTCTGTAATTAGTTTTAAATAGATATTAAATATTAGTTTTAGTTCTATGTTTTAATATCTGTACTGGAAATTATTATATATTATTTTATGTTAAGCCATAGTAATTTTAAGCTAACCTTCCTATACCTGAGAAATCCAGCCCCGACAACCCTTACACTTGTAAACCTTATACCATTATACCCCCACCTACAGATTTCCCCCAGTTCTTATTTAAAATTAGAAAATCAACGCAGTCTTTAAAAATCAGTCAACTAAAGATGACAGTGTTTTAGAAAGTATAGCTTATTGTTTTATATATATATATATATATATATATATATATATATATATATATATATATATATATATATATATATATAATATTATCAAAACCAAGTCGAAACGGGTCTTATATATTTGTATATTTTCAATCATTGTGGTAGACAATATACTAATTTTTAAAAAAATGTTGTGTTTTATTCAACAAAATTATTTTTTCTAAGTACCGCAAAATCTCCGTCAAAACAACCATTGGATTAATTAAAACTAGATACAATACCTCAAATACATTGCCTATAATAGTATAATTGTTACCTATGTTTAAAAATGGAATTAAAATTATAAACTTACCCTATGAAATGCTTTAAATCTGTAATACTCCAGAGATATCCAAATATATAAATGACCAAATAAGAAGCACAAGAACAATCCCTCGTGACTAGAAGTCAGAAGTATGAAGGGTGAACACAAACAATGGCATAAAAAAATGAATTTATGGTGTAGGTACTTAGGGCCGAATTTAAGCATTATTAAATTAAGTGCTGAAAAGAAAAAATTAAAATTAAACAACAATCAATGAAATGCACATAATAATATTTCATTTCAAAATTATCTCCAAATAACTCAAATTATTTTGAAACAAAAACAAATTATTTTTGAAAACTTCTCAGTCAATTTTGATAAAATGTAGTTCATTAAACACTAATCTAACCATATAAATCGTTTTTAAAATAGCTATAAAAACAAACGGTGAGAGGCCGGATTTGATTTCCTGCCAGGAATGAGTAATTTGTATGGTGAATTTTAATAAAATATTCAATAGTTATTAAATTTAACCACAAAATCTTGAAAACAACTAATAAATTATGGACAACACTAGACCAAGTAGGTTATGTACTCGTAAATGACAAAGTTTAGTATGAGTTGTAACTGATAGGAATTTCTCATAACGACATAACACAATTCAATTTTAAGGGAATAAATGACTTCATTTTTCGGTCAAATCCGTAACACTATTGAAATAAAGAAACAATCAGATTGTCCAATCACACCAGCCATTATACCTTGAAAAAGGTCCAGTAGTTTTGATTTTTTGATATGTTGTAGGCGAAGGCACACTAATGAAAAGCCTAAGTCATGGAGCAATGGTTTCATTAAAAAGAAAGAGAAAAAAAACTATAATTATTTCTATAAAGTAGAGTAAATTTTCTGAACAATCGTCTTTCTAATGCTAATATTTCCCAAGTTACATCCCTTGTTTTTTATTTTGGTTCTGGCTATTTTTCACTCTGAAGCCTTGGTTTTTCAGCATAAATGATAGGGACCTACTTTTAAGAAGAACAATTGTTCTTGGAACCACACATGAAAGAAACAGCCCCGGTAGAGTATGAAGAAGATGTCATAGCATTTGTGGATGACACCAATTTAGTGCACAGTCACCAGGGGCTAGAAGAACTAAAGCAGAAATCTAAAGAAAGACTGGAACACATAGCACATTGGCTTGATGTAAACAAATTTAAACTAAATAATGATAAGACACAGACACTTACCTTTAGTCTAAAAGGTAAAAGAGAAACAGAGGAACCTGTAAAAGTACTCGGCATGGTACTGGAAAGCAAGCTTACTTGGAAGCCACATAAGGAGCAAATACATGCTAAAGTCTCAAAATATTTATATGTTTTAAGGAAATTGAAAAAAGAACTTCCAGTGAATACTTTAAAAGCAGTCTACAACGCCATGATACAGAGCGTGTTCAGTTATGGAATAATTATATATGGACATACCGACTTGAGGGACCTGCTAATACTTCAGAAAAAAGCTATAAGAATTATGACCGGAGCAAAAAGAAGAGACTCTTGCAGAGAAATTTTTAAAAAGGAAAAAATTATGACCATTGTAAATTTGTACATATACAACACTTTATTGTACACAAAACTGCATGTAAATACTTATAGTGTAAATAGTGACAAACATAACTATAACACAAAAAGTAAAGATGAACTAACAATACCGCAGCATAGGTTAGCAAAGTCTGGAGTAGGTCAATTTGTATTGGGAGTGAAAATGTACAATAAGTTAAGCATAGACACAAGAGGATTATCTTTTTTGGATTTCAAGAAAAATGTAAAAAAAAATATTATTAGAAAATGTGTACTATAATATTAGGGAGTTCCATAATGGTAATTGTTAAATTATATCTCTTTGACGTATCCTAATGTTTTCAAGAGAAAACTCAATGGACGAATTACATCTAAATCTATAATTTGTAAGAGGTTTTTATTACTAATAGCTTCCGAGATAAGGTAGCCTGGTTTTTTTTTGAGAAATTACATAAAAGCAGTTTTTAGATCTAAGATCTAAATTTATCATTCATCCATCAGACACTGCCCAATGAAGTACAAAAAGCTGTGAGCGTATTCATCAAGTTATGGTAAACTTCTCTCATGATTTAATTTTTGATGTATCAACGATAGCTCAATGATGAGCCATTCAGAAATTGCTAATATATTAGTGCATCAGGCAGAAGAACATGCAGAAGTTTTGATTTTCACCTCTACTATTTTCAAGTTGATTAGCCCACTTGACAAACTTGTTCTCAGTCGTTGATGATTGACTTTTATTGATAGTTGATAGTAATATTATAGCTGTTGATGATTGATAATATAATATGTATATAATATGTAAATGTAATACATAAATGTAACCTAATAATCCATGATAGGTACCTCGGCCATGTGCCGATTTGATGTAAATATCAATAAACGGTATTATTATTATTACAAGTCGTATAAAATTTTCTCATATACGAATACAAAACCTACTTGGTCAAGTGTTTTCCATTTATTAGTAGTTTCGAGTTTTCGGGGTTAAATTTATCAAAATTCACTCTGCAAATAACTCCTTCCCGGCAGGGAATCAAACCCAGCCTCTGACCATCAGATTTCATAGCTATTTCTCAGGAATTGGATTTTGAAAACTGAAGAAAACTGTACAGTAGAACACGTGGTGCTTTTGAACCATCACATCAAGGCCATGTAGTTACCATTTTATAGAATTCAATTTTAACCATTTTATAGGAACTCTTAAAATTTTAATAAAAATATTTTGTTGTATAACTTGATACTACAAAGATAATTGACCGTATGGGAACTATTTGAACCCTGTATAAATAGATAAGTAATTTGCATGCTAAAACATCTAAAAATAAATTGTCTATTATTTTCATTATATTGAACATACTTATTTTTTTATACAAAGCCCAATAATTATTAGAAAATAAATATAAAATACTAAAAGAGTTCTTTGAAATAAAACACAAGTACCTCTAATACTCACCAAAAATGGACCATGTTATTATTTGATTTGTTAGGAACAAGCCTTTCTTCTGTTCAAACGAGGCATCCACAAGCAGGGCGTTAAATGTGGAAAGAATTATTGATATAATTTGAAGGTAACTGCCAAAGCATTTTTGTTCATTAGACAAATAAATACTTGCGATCCGTGTTATGAGCCAAAGGCCTCCAGCTTGAGCTCTAAAACACAGTAGAACATCATGCACTTTCACAGATTTCCCACAAATGTATATACAGTAGAACCTCGTTAATCTGAACATCCCCTAATCCAAACGCCACCAAGGTACTAAATAGCTTGTAAAAAACTCGTGCCATCAATATCACAGAAAAAAATTAGGGATTTTATTTATAATAAATATTACAACGGATAATAGACTTTTATTAAAAAGTAATGGACATTTTATTTTAATAATAATATTTAACCTTTTTACCACACACGATGCCCATTAATACGAATTTAACAGCATCATATTTAATAATCCGAACCACCCCCAGTTCCAATTAGTTCAGATTAACAAGGTTCTTCTGTATCTCCTTTTTCTAACAGAGAAAGTGTTTTCAAATGAAATAAAGTCTATTTAACAACACTGTGATGACACAACCCTAATTAAGATTTTTAAAAAAGCTTTATGTACATGGGAATAAAATTATCAAATATAAAAAAATAAAGTATGGTCACTAATACTTGACCCACCTTAAGGCCTAAAGTCACATGCTCTACCACATCTAGGAATGTAGTTGACGCTGTGGGCCACAATTAGATCATTTCTAATAAATAATTCTATTTTATTTTAAAGAAACACTATTGATAAATGTATTTCATCAGTAAATTAGTGGATTTTAATTTAATTTACATATACAAACAGATTTAAAAAATTAACAGTCTTCTTGTTTTTTTACAACTAAAGAAAAACAAAAAATGTATTTGTACAGAAAATTTCAGTCGAATAACTTTTGAATGAGATTAGTAGAAAAACACTTCCTATTTCCAAAACAATCTATAAAAAATAAAATGTGCCAGGTAAGTTAGAAGTATAAACCCCAAAAGGGCAGTGGAAAGTAAACTTAACGTTACATTACTCCTCCATGGCCCGTTTCGATATCTTTCTTTGTTTAGCGTCACATAGAAATAGAATTCTCTTTCACAAACTTGGATATCCCCCTTATTACTTATCCTCGCCTTCTCCGAAAGTATATAGGAAAAGTATTGTTTTCACCCAAATTTTTTTTTGGGGGGTTTCAACGGAATTATCCGTTTTGGGTGTTTTTAAGACCTCCTGAGTGGTTTTCAGCATGACGTCTGTATGTATGTATGTGTGTATGTATGTATGTGTGTGTGTATGTTATCATCGTAGCGTCCAAGGTATTTAACCTAGAGAGTTGAAACTTGGCAGAAAAATCAGTCCTTACCTGTAGTGGTGCCGCCCAGAAAATCAACTTTTTCCGCCATCTTGAACCCAGTTTGCTGAGTCAGCAAAAATTTTAAAAAATCGAAAATGGTCAAATAAATTTGGCACGAATGTACCTCTCTGTATGACAAACAAGCCCACCAAATTTCATTTTGATATTGGCCGCCATTTTGAATTAATCAATTTTTGAAACTTTGACAGTTGATAATACCGAAAGTATAAATACGTTTTTGACATATAGCATATTGTTGGAACCGGAAAAAATTAAGGAACAAATATAAAAAAAAAAAAAAACCGATGAAATTCCATTAATTAGTTTAAAAGTTATAAGCGAATGTAAATTATTTATTAGTACAATAATTTTGATGACGTCAAAGTTTGTTTACATCTGTCAAAATACCGCCAAACTTCAAATAATAAAATATATTAAAAATAATGTAATTTTTATTTTTTGAAATATAATAAAAAAAATCACTCAGTTCAAAACGGTCACCCATCCATGTACTGACCACGCCCAGTGCGGCTTCCTCCTGCTGCCAAGCAGGAAGTCTAGGGCTATATCCTTCCTTATCTAATCTCTTACAGCTACAGCACTCTCAAGATTTACCCTTTCCTAAGAGGGGGGGAGGGGTCTATCGGGATATCTCTAACCTTGTTATTTATTTATTTTGTTGTTTAACAAGCAATTTAGAATATATACTACTCACTGGACTTGTTTCTTTACAAAATTATTTTAATAACATAGAAAAATATATTCTGAATAGGAAAGAAAAATTATCTGGCTATTTAATATAATATTATTAATTTAAATGTTAAGAGATGAATTGCCAATCATTTCAACTTTCATAATAAAAAATATTTATTTTACTTACACCATTATGGGACTTCGATGGGCTCCAACCGAGGGCAGATGTGGGAACATTGACACAATTAGAGTCGACACAAACCACAAGATAAAACTGCAGCGGAATTTACCATTATTATTTTCTTCAAATGCCCAAAACAAATTTAGTCCAATAACTGAATAGCCAACTAAATTCCTCCGAGAGAATGAGAATACCTGATATAAAACCAAATATTAAAGACATAAATAATAATTTGTATCACTTATTTTTAAAAGCAGGTCATAAAAACATTTCACATAAAAATTTATAATTTAAACATTGCCTTTGAGAGAGAACACGCTAGAGAGTGAGGTAATAGGTACTACACATCATACAACAGTACCTTAGTGGTAGCCGAAAATTTATTTATTATATTACACATAGTAGCTGTCTAATGTTACCCTCTTTTGTTCTTGATTATTTGTAGTATTTATTTTGTTATGTTTAAAGTATCCATTTACAGCCAAGAGTACTTGTTATTTATTGATAATAATCAGTCGTTATATATTCTTTAATCTGTTTAATTTTAATGCAATTTAATTATTTCAAGAAGGTAAACAAAGAAACCTACCTTTGCAGTTCAAATCAGAACCTGGAATTCACGGTTTGATATCGAACCCAGGTTCATACATTCTAGCTTGTAATTATTCGTTACCTATTGTTACGCTGGTTTCATTAATATGTCTTGAGGGTTTGAATCATTACTTTATTTAATTATTTAAAAAAGACGGTGCTATATTTTAAAATTTATTCATTATATTAAACTTAGTTATATTTGTTACAGATTTATTTATTTTTATATTATTATTCGACTGTTAAAATTTATTTATATTTTACACATTATTTATTACTAGATTGTTATTATAAATTATTTATTAACTATATTAGTTATTTATTAGGTCTACACTATTAGGTTAAATTAGTCGTTAGGTTGTTACTGTTATAAATGTATATTTATTTATTTTACGCTAATACACTAACAATACCTACTAACACTACTAATCCTAATTATTATTTCTTTATTAATATAATTTATGCATTAATTTATTTACACTAACTCATTTTAAACATTATTACCATTACAATTAATACGTTATTTAATTATTTACTGTTGGCTTGCCTATCTTTTAGGACGCTCTTATATTTTTGTCAATCTTACGCAGTTTTATTATAAATTTTGTTATGATGGGGTCTAAGGAGAACCTTAAGGACAAGCAGTCAAGCAATATTACGGTTCACAGAGGTCGATCTAACCAGCCTGAATAAGATCTTAGCGAAGATCTTCTCATTACCAGACTTTGCCGGAAAATCCATCTAGTCCTTGAAGATTTAGAAGAGATTAATGATGCCAGTCAAGCTGCATCTGAGGAGGCTCCTAAAATAAATTTATTTAGGGTAATGCTCAAAAGTGCCAGTACTCTGTATGAACGATTCAGCACTCTCTTTAACGACTTATGTGATGCTACTGGTTCAGACGATCTCCCTGAGAAGTACCGTAACGTGCGCCACAAAGATAAAGGCTTTTCTACGGCACCTTTAAGACCTGCGCAAAAGGCTCTCCTCCAATCAGACAAAATCTTCTGCTGTTCAAACTTGTACCCCGCTTGAAGGCAAAATTGCCCACCCTTAACCTTCCTACATTTAATGGTCAACCTGGCAATGCTATAAGTCCTTCCTTGGTTATCAGTGATACAGATTTATCGCCAATGGATAAATTTCACTATTTAGAGTCGTCACTTCAAGGTTCGACTCAAGCTGTCATAGCTCAACTTCCTTTAACTGCTGATAACTTTACCATCGCTTGGCAAGAGTTTATTGAAGCTTATGACAATCCGAGGCTTCTTGCCACGACATACTTAGACAAGGTTCTGGATATGAAACCATTAATGTTTAAGCCTACCATTGAACAGCTGAAAGACGTCACAAGCAATATTTCGGAAAGAATAGCAAAGCTCAAGAAAGTCAATATAAAAGAAAGGGCTGACTTTCATTTATTTTATTTAGCATGGTGATGTCTAAACAAATCCACTAGGGAAGCCTTTGAGCTCAATAGGATCCCTCTAAATTCCCATCATATACTGATCTCATCAAATTCCTGCATCATAGGTGTACAGCTGGAGAATTAGTGGTTGGGATCGATACACCTACAACTGCAGGAGAAATTAAACCTTTCTCAAAACCTGATTTCAAGCCTTGACACTCGTACAGACCTCAGACAAGAACTTCTTTATTTGTTTCTCCAGCTAATGCTACCCTGTGCCCTATCTGTTTAGAGCATCATGAAGGTAAAATAATAATAATAATAAGAGATAAAAAAAACATTAAAATCTTACCAACAATTCCAAGCTGGCTAAGAATATAACAGTACAAAATAATATTCGGCCCCGGCTTATTTCTACCAGAGGAAAAGCACTGAACATCTGCTTTAAATTTGGAACCACATTCCACCAAATACTAATAGTAAGAAAGGTATACACATAAAAATTTATTTCCAGGCCTTGAACTAAAAAAAAAACAAAAAAAAACAGAATTATAATATATATATACATATATATATATATATATATATATATATATATATATATATATATATATATATATATATATATATATGTATATATATATATATATATATATATATATATATATATATATATATATATATATATATATATATATATATATATATTTATATATCCACCGCCTACTATGCCACGCAAGCGTGACACATAGGAACTGTTCCAACATTAGACTGTACGTCACAAAGATGTTGGCTCGGCAATACGCCATGTCCTGCATCGTTTCATCGAGTCCGACTCATCAGGGGCCCGACGATGCCCACCCAACCCTGGAACTATACCAAATCAAGAAGATCAGATGAGGAGCCTAGTATCTAAGACGGACATTCGACATTTTTTCCAAATTTCAGTTATCGATTGTTTCTAATAGATTTTTGGCTGCTGCATCAGATTCTGCTATCCATTTGCATAAAAAACGACCAGAAAAGAGGTAAAAATGCAATAATATTTGTAGTTTTGTTTCAAATACGGACAAGTCAACGCACGTTTTTCGTCAAAAGTGGACATAACCGAAACAGCCAATCAGGAGGCTGCATTTTACTAACTTGTTCTTATGATGCACTGCGGGCTTTAGCATATGAATACCTACTCCTACCATTTTGTCATACATGTTTAGAAAAATGATACCCCGAGGGGAAATCGGGAAATCAATTTTAGCTCTAAATTTGGGGCACTACTCCTTAAGACCTCTGAAAAACGTGAAAAAAAAATTATTTCTCCAATATTATTATTCTAACCATTATTTTCAACATCATTTTGCTTCAAAAACGGACAAAACCTTGTTTTTGTTTCAAAAGTGGACAACTCCACTTTTTAACTCCATTTAGCATCTAAAATATCAAAGAAATTCACATTTTCAGTACTTCTAACTAGTTTTGAGTCTATTAAGAATCTACAGAAAAAAAAAAATCATTGCTCTAGCACCTGTAGAATTTGAGCTTCAGTTTTTCGGCTCTCCTGTAAAATTTTGAAATGTGCTCTTGTCCGTCTTTGATACTAAGCTCCTCAGATATAGGGTTTTATCAGAGACGAGCGTGCTCTCACCCCGCCATTCTTGCTTGGCTGGCAAAACAAATCAGCAATGTAATACCGTGCTTTTGCACACTGCTGGTGATTGATTTGGTATAGGTCCAGAGTTGGGTGGGCATCGTCGGGCCCTCAGATATGGATTACTTATGTGAATTAAAATATTCTATTGTCAAACTCAAGAAAGTTTATAAGAATGCATATAAGGGCAAATTTTTTCATAGTTGAAAAATTTGTCACACTTTCTTTTCTGAATGATTATATTTCGCTCTCATATTTGGGATTCGTCAAGCTCGTAACAATCCTGTCTTTTAGTTTCAGTTGCCAATTAAAAAGTTGTTTGTTTAAAGTCATTTCTTTAAACATCAACTGTAAAATTATATTAAAAAAAATATAGATACATAATTATTAAATAAATGCTATTGATTGATTGGTAGAGACTTCCAAGTCTTTCTCCAGCCGCCAGTAGGAGAGATTATTATTAAAGTAAGTATTTGTTTTTAAAAAATTGTACACTTAATGTTTTTATAAATTACTAAATTTTATTTTAAAAAATTATTAGATACATCATTTAATTAATCTCCCCTATTGACTGCTTGCAAGAAACTTTATGGAAGGGTCTCTCCCAAGCAAATATAAGATTTAAAAAAAATTGACTGTTAATGTTTCAAAAAATTACTCAATTTTTACAAAAAAAAAGTTTTATTGACTCATGAAACTAAAATACAGGATTTTTACGAGCCTGAAGAAGCCCAAACCAAATGTGAGGATGAAATATAGCGATTCAGAAGATGAAATGTGAATTTTATTTTCGCTTATTAAAAAATAAACCCTAATATAAATAAAGGTCAACCACACATTAAGCAATATTTACAAATAAAGGGTTCAAAACTACAAAAAAGAAAATTATAAGAACAATTTTTCTATCTGTACATAATTATACGAAATACATGTTCTATTCATCAACATCGGATGAGGTGATTCTTATAAGACTCAAAGCCGCTAAGAGGAATTTTAATTATCATGAGGAAATTTTAATATTCCAATATACTATCATGATAAAAAATAATATATAAAGAAGAAAGAAGTAGTATAAACTATGGAGAGAGAAACAAAACACGCCAGAAAACAGATGTCAAAAAAAGAAACGAAAACAAATAAGATTATAGTTGAACAGTAGTGTAACCTACACGCCTCCGTCTATTAATGTTAGTAGTTCTCGTCGAGTTCCTGCTATAATACGAGAACTGTTTTCACGGTTCTAAAACTGTCTCAAAACAGTTTTACTTTTTGTTGGAACACGGGACTAAAAGTTCCAGAACTGTCCGAGAAGCGTGATGGAATGATCTTTTGATAGTGCGCATGCTCCAGACAGTTCTAGAACTGTCTGAGGCTCTGTTGGAACAAACCTATTGTGTTGGGTTATTTTTATTACATGTATATGCATACATAATGTAATTATACTAATAAAGTTTACATGGGAGTGACTTTTCAATGTGTGTGTGCAATTATTATAACGCAACCAAGTACAATATATGAAATGAGTAACTTACAGTAATTTTTAATTTCAATATAAAAATTAAATAAATAATTTACCTGTAAGAAAAACAAATGTTAAGACAGAAATAGAAATAAAAATATTTCGAGCGCCATCATCCCATCTTTCTATGCCATTCAAATAGTGAAAGTTGAATGAAAATACAACTGAAAAAATAAAATAAATAAATAAAATTGTTAAACTACATATTTCATGCAATAAAAGATTTTACACAATGGCAGACAAATATATACAGGGTGTCCCCCAATGAAATAAAACTGCAAAAAATTGGAATGTTATGGAGGAAAAAATTCGTTTTTGAGATACATATTCGCAAAAAACATAATTTCTTAATGTTCATATTTACAATTCTAAATACTGCACTCCTTACTATAAAACACCTTGACAAAAATCTTGCAGAGAATTAAATTTTGCGTCAAATGGGACCAATCCCAGCTCTGCCCAACGAAATTCTGACTTGAGTTTTAAATTCTTCAGGAATTAGAGTGTTATTCATCTTAATGGATTAACTAAAAGAAGTAACAGGGGCGTAGAAATTTACAACAGAATAAGGGTTTTGTTGTACCAAGGTTTACTTCAAGGCGTTCATGGTAAAAAGCGTAAAATTTAATTCCTGAAATCCCGGGACTGTTACTCTACAATCCCGGGATTTCGGGATTTGAAAATTTTTACGTTTTAAGGTATTTTGACTGGTACAAGTACTACTTAATCAAGAGAATAATTTATTTTCGAAATAAATAACATAATTAATTTGTTTATAAGTAGTGAACTAAATAAACAATCAAACAAATGACTTGATAGACAATAATATTAATCGTGTAGTTGAATGCACTTAGTAGCGTAGTAAGAGTAGACAGACTTCTGTGATTTGTTGAATGTGCGGTGTGGACTGAAGCAGGTATTAAATTAAGAGAGAGGAAAGTATTTATCCAGCTTCAACTACACTTACACAACTTTTAAATCAAGAAATTGAAAACTGTTGAACCTGAAGCACAGACGAAAACTGACGTTCTAAGTACTATTAGAAAAGAAATGGCTCTATTTGAAAATGGCGGAGTGCTGTATCAATTTTGTTTGTTTTATAAATTCAAATAATTTTAAAACCTGAACAGTATTTTTTTATCAACATGTCAAGTATGCAGAGTGGTTCGTTGCTAAACCGTATTACGGGAGGATTAGTTGCTTTCATTAGGTACATCTTTTACTTAGTATATTAATAATTCATTATTTTATTATGTGATGTATTTAATTTTTTAAAAATAAAATTGCATTCATTTGTACAAATGCAACAGTTTAAATATACAACTTATTGCCTAAAAACCACTATGTAGCTTGTGTCTTGATTTACGAACCTACTACCTACCTGACCACATTGACGTAAAATGTTTTTGCTCTTTTAGTGTGATTAATATTGATCTTTTTTTTTAACAAAAGAAATGTTAAATAAATATGGCTTATTTTGTTACAATAATAATTAAATAAATAATACTACATCATAACTACATGCTTTTAGGCTTTTTATTAGTCTAGTTGGAATTTGGCCTATCCCAGGATTGGTCCCAGGATCCCGGGATTCGTTTTTGCGGTCCCGAAATCCCGGGATTGAAAATTTCGTCCGGGATTGGATTCCCTAGATGCGCCAAGACTTGAGGACGTGTTTTAGAACAGAATATTTGAGAGCACTTGCACAACTACTAGAACGATGGAAAAGAAACTAAAGAAGCAAATCCCAAATGGAAGAAATTGTTTCATGATAATAAGAAGCAAGTAGGCTGGCTGATGGCTGTAGTAATAGAGTTGATTTCTGGACGAGGTGGAGGAGTGTGAGACATCCGATTGAGAGGACCTAACAACTTGAAGTATTAACCACAAGAAATCCCCCATTAAGAAATTGTATCCTCTAGAAGTATGTTCCAAAGAAGAGGAATTACCCATTAAGAAATTGTATCCTCTAGAAGTATGTTCCAAAGAAGAGGAATTACCAAACGATGGTTTGAGGAAGTTAGATCCCAAAGTGGGAGTGTTGTCCGGGACAAGGTGGACTAGACTGGCAATGCACAAAGTTTCATGTTTTGTCATTCTTTTTATAACAATGTAGAGAATCCAAGTAAATTATTTTTACTTATTGAGTTTAATAGTTATATTGGTTTCACATTTGTAATACGATACAGGAAGTAGTTAGAAGGGCAGTAAGGGGTTAGCAAGCTGTTCCTAATAACAAAAAATTATGTATTTAAAGTTAAAATAATTATGTATTTTAATGATGTATGACCAGTGTTTTTAAGTGTATTTGTTTAAGAAAAGAGACAGTTTTTTAAATTATGTTGCAATAGGTACCAACCGATTTACTCCAACTCACAATTGTCATAGGGTACCATAACCAATTATAATTTACTAAATAAAGCAACTATATACTTGAATAGAAATAGAGATCCCCTCAACTCATTAGGCTGAATGGAAGCTGAACACTTGATTTCTTCAAATTTCAAGATTACTCCCGGGGAACCAAAAAAAGGATGGTTAACATAATCCCTCAAGGCCTCTAATGATCTAAGAGATGTCTCAATTTTATTTAACATTCAGCGAAGATCCTTTGTAGAATCATTTGCAGGTTCTAGAATCCTAAGTTCATCATAATGTTTACACTTTATGACAGATGTACTGCGATATCTGCCCGTTAATATAATAATTTTACTAGTTAATGCCAAACCTGAAATACTACTAAAGGCATCACCTTTTTAAATAGTTAAGTTTATCAACATCGCTCAGAGCTCTATTACTATTAATAGCTGATTTAAATGAGTCCCAGAATTCAGTCCACTATGTTATGTCCCCATAAAAAATTTGTAAGGTTAATTTTGAAAGTATTACTGATGTACTACGATAACTAATTAATGATAGATTTAGTTACCTGATATTGGTTAGTTACTGAGAAATAAATTTTTTTCTGACAACTTCAAATTCACTAGTCAATAAGTCAGCTTCAAAACAACATTCCGTATTCAATTTTAATTCCACCCCTATTGTCGTGTCGTCTGATAAATTTATTTAGTCTTTCAGTTCGTTGTTCAATTTTTTAAAAGTTTCAAAATAGTTTGTGAATGCTTTATAATTTATGTCAATGTCATCAATGCCAATATCATCCATGTCATTGTCTTTTTGTAAACGTATGTTGTCCAGTAATGATCGAGTGGTTGACATGGTCTCAAGCAATCGTTTTTTGGCAGGTCCTAAAGTACGTCTTAGCCCACAGCCGAGTGACATCTTTCTTCACTTCTATGATGCTCTGTCCGCTTCTAGGTCTTCTAATCTCTACTACCATGTATTCGGACCACATCTAAGGTTTTTTAATTTAAGCTAAGAATGAAACTATCTTTCTCTTTTCTTGTCTCATGAACAACTGAACTCCTTTATTTTTAATTCTTAAATTATTAATTCTAAAAATAATTCAAACATGAAACAAGTAAAAATAAAAATATATAATGGAAATATAAAAAGCCGAAATTGTCCCTGACAACAGGCTCACACTATAAATAAAAAGGTAATCAATATCGGGGAAAGAAATGGTTAATTATTTATTAGTAGGTCAAAAGTATCTATTTAGTCAAAAGTGGGAACTCACCAGAACCGATTTTGCTTCTCTTGACTATTTCAACACATACTTTAAGCATCCAACCAATAAACATGAGAGAGAGAAGTGTCAAAAGAAATCTAGAATAATAATTGTTGTAATAATTAATGCCTTTGATATACTGCTCACATGCCTTAAGGGCATTTTTAACTTTGTCCTAAAAAATAAACAAATAAAACAATGATATCTATCAATCAAAATATTAATTAGTTTTACACATGAAGTAAAAAATTAGTATATTTTAGAGGGGACAGGTAAAAGTTCAATATTCAATTTACAGGTGTTAAACCAGTTTAAAGATATAAAGTAGGGCAACCACTTAACAATAACAATAATCTATTTTGAACTGGGCTGGGGGTATATCTTCGAGTCAACATCACAATGCATCACACCCCTGAAGATGCTTCCAGTGGTGGTAGCGAAACGTCGGACTTCAACCCCCTTCGTGACGCGGATTTCTAGAAAATCAAGTTATTGATTATTTTGAACTGAGCAAGACGCGGTAAAACAAAAAGGGGTTTGAAAATGTGAAAGGATTAAGTTATAAGTAGGAGAGGAAAAATAAGGTTAGCAAAATAAAAATCAATAACTCGGAAGTCCCACATTATAAACAAGTAATATTATAAAACCTCAAAAAATAATAAAGATGTGTGTGACTTAACGCAATAGGTTAAATAATAGGGTTCCAACTGTGTCACCTATAACTGACATGACAGTGACGTTGTTAATGCTATTAAACTTGTCTCGGGGTGACTGGAGCTGGGAGCTTAGGGATAGAGAAGGAATATAATATGAATATAGTAGTCACGGCTGTCACGACCTGTGCCACTTGCACTTGTCACTCTTCTCTTGTCACTGCTCTTCGTTTGACAGTGACAGCAAATACTCAGTGACCAGTTAAATTTGTCGCTGGTTACGGAACAACCACTAGAAATTTTTAAGGTGGTAGTGTGGTAATAGTGGGGAAGATTCATTTTCCTATATGTAAGCCCGTTCACTCTTCTACTCTTCTCTTTTAATTAATTGTAAAAGTAGATAAGTCTCACTATACTCAATGCTTAACCAGCTAAACTTACAGGAGGTAATTATTTCCAAGATATATAAAATAACAAAATACTTACTCCATGGCTGATTTCATAAGATCCATTTAATAAAAATGCTTCAAATTTGGGCTCCGGAAATGATTTGAAGAAACAATCGAGTAGTTTCAATCTTATCGTCTCACGGCTGACAGTAAATTGAGCTTTGAGCTGATACACATTCAATATTACTGCCCTAAGAATCCAAGTGACATCACCATTTATAAAATCTATTGGTAGCACACCCTGCAATAGTCAGTCCAACATATTTGAGAATATACAAAATGAGATAATTTGCTTGTATTCATTATAAGTGGTCTTTCTTTTAGTAAACCCTTTAACTGCAGGTGTCGACAATAAATTATTTCAAGATATATCCAGTCAAGGGAAATCTGTTATTGCCAATTTTATATATATATATATATATAATGCCAGTAATATTTCGAGTCTATTAACAGTTATTTATTTCTATTTGATAGATTTCAGTAAAAAGAAAAAAAAATACTATTATATTATATGGTAAGCCATTAATAAAGTGCCCACCTAATATAATAAATACATTCCATAGCTATAGGTCAATGTCATTAAGGCCAGTATACACGGGGACACTTTTGTTGCGAGAGTGGGTGTCTAGATTGAGTGTCGCAGTGTAGACACCGCCTAGAGATAGAGCTAGACTACCCCCACTTTGCTCTAGCTAATACTGCTTGTGGTGTCTGATTTATTCGTGTAGACTCCTATTTTTTTTATTTTTTTTTTTATTATTTTTATTTATTTTTATTTATTTATTTATTTTTTTTTTTGAAGGGGGCAAATGCTGCATTGCACCTTCAGAGAACTTACGGTAGTCCCCTGGTGTGTGAGACTCTTACTCACTAAAACCTCCCTCCCATTCAGGCCTTGAAGTCCACTCCGGAACCGCTTTCACATTACTTCAGAGTGGAGGCCTCGTATTGAGCTCTGTAGGCTTTTCTTCTTTTTGAATTCCCTCCTGTACTAATTATTATTATTATTTTTTTTTTTTTTCCTTAGGAGACAATCTCCTCTTCAGATTTTTTCTGTCTCAGAATTTCTTCGACGAAGGTCTCTACGTTTCTCCATCGTTCATGGCTGCTGAGCATATTTTTTATCACTTCCTCAGGAGTTAGCTGACCAATCTCTTTCTCCAGTCTCCTTCTCTCTGCAGCCCATATTGTGCAAGTGAAGAAGGTGTGGTGTACGTCATCGATGTCGGAATCGCCATAGGGGCATGCCGGGCTTATTTTTTTACCCATCCTATGAAGGTAGGCTTGGAAATTTCCATGGCCAGATAGGAACTGTGTCAGGTAGTAGTTAATATCCCCAAACCTACGACCTGTCCACTCTGCTAGGTTCCCTATCAACCTCTTAGTCCATCTTCCTCTGCTTTCTCTATTCCACCGTTCTTGCCATTTCCGCATAATGAGGTTTCGCTCTTCTCGTGAGGCTTCTTTGAGTTCAGCTCTCCGTTCATGAATGCGTTTCCTCTCTGATGCCAAGAGGTCGATAGGGATCACTCCTGCTATGACCATTACGGCTGGTTCTGACACCGTGCGATATGAGCTTGCCACTCTGAGTGCTCCTCTTCTTTGTACGGAAGCCATCTTTTTCCTATATTTTTCTTTCCTTAGGGAGTCAGCCCATATCTCGCATCCATATAAGAGGATAGAGTGTGTGACCCCCATGAGGAGTCGCCTCCTGCTCGCTTTTGGTCCTCCTGTGTTAGCCATTAGCCGACTCAAGGTCGTAGTCACTTTTGAGGCTTTATCCGAAGCGCACTTGATCTGTTCCCAGAAAGTGAGCTTAGTGTCTAGTCTTATGCCTAGATATTTCACTGCGTTTTTGGTCTCGACTGTCTCTGCCCCCACTAACATGTTGATGATGGTTGGTATTCGACGCCTTGTCAGCAGGACTATCTCCGTTTTCTTAGTTGCTAGACTTAGGCCATGCTCCACCATCCATGGGCCCACTCTTCTCATAACTTGATTAAGTTTTCTTTGGGCTGCTTCGACTTCCCTTGCTACAATTACTGCTACTATGTCATCTGCATAGCCTACCAGAAAAGTGTTATCAGGCATTGCGATGCGCAGGATACCATCGTATAAAGCATTCCAGAGATTCTCCAGTAATTTCCCTGCCGTGTCTAACATGCACAGTGGTCTATATGCTGACGGGGAATCCAGGTCACCTTTTCCCTTGCTTATAGGTACAAGGCGCTGTACTTTCCACTTTCTTGGGAAGGTTCCCTCTCTAAGGCACCGGTTATACATGTTGAAGAGTAAGCCGGGACATGCACTTGCAACTGCCTTCATTGCTTCTGCTGGGATGCCATCTGGACCTGGAGCCTTCTTATTTTGCATTGAACTGATCGATGCTTTAAGTTGTGAGTAGACTCCTATCAGTCTACTCTAACTAGGTAAAACCTTTTAGCTAGAGCAGCATGCCTACTACCCCTGCCTGGCTGAGTACCTTCCATTTCTGATGTATTGTTCCACACTTATTGTTATCTATTATATATACAGGGTGTCCCAAGACTAAATGTTAAAATTCAAGGAGCGTATTTAGGAGGTCAACTTTATGTCTACCAAATATTCTGAAATCAGGATCCCTTCATTAAAGTTTTTATTTATTTATTTTTTTTTTTTACCTAATGTTATTACTTGTACTTTCAAGTGTTTTGGAAACGTACTATGGATTGATTTAATGAATATTTCTATATTTTATTAAATAAAATATGTCTTATCTCAATGAAAATGGTGTTGATTATATTTTTTTTTTTGTAAAAGAAAATAAATAATAATAATAATAATAAAAATAACCAGAAATAATAAACTTTGATTTAAGACCTATAATAATAATAATAATAATAAAGCCTTTATTATCTCTTCATTGCACAAACAATTATTGGTTACAAATTTAAATAATAATTCAAACACTAATAACTCTAGTTACAATAGTAATAATAATATTAATAATAGTAATAGTAATGATAATGTTTCTCTTTTTTTTTATAAGACACGCAAAATTTAAAAACGATAAAAGATAAACAATAATATACAACTTCTGGCTAATTTAGCTAATAACACACAAATTCTCTTCTTAAAATATTTTATTCATTTTTATTTATTTATTTTTTATTTATTATAATTGTTATTATATTATTCTCAATATATTACTACTGCTTTATTTAACTTATTTAACTTATTGCTTTATTTACTAATTATTTATTTATTTTTATTTTTATTTTATTTATTTATTTTTTATTTTTATTTTTTTTTGTGCATAAGAGCTAGGTCCATTTCTGGACATAGGCCTCCAGTGAGGAGTTCCACTGTTGTCTGTCCTGGGCCGTTCTCATCCACGCTGTACCACCCTGAGCCTCTAGGTCATCTCTCCATCTCTTTCCAGGTCGTCCCCTTCTGCGTCTTCGCTCTCTCGGGCACCATTCTGTCACTATTTTTGCCCATCTCCTGTTTCCATTCTCGCGACATGTCCAGCCCAAGTCCATTTCAACGAAGCCGCTGATTCCACTACATCCTTCACTCCTGTCTTTTTCCTAATGACCGTATTTCTTATCCTGTCCTGTATTTTAATTCCCATCATACTTCTCTCCATCGCTCTCTGTGCTACTCTCAGTTTTTCAGCATCCTTTCCTGTCATGGACCAAGTTTGCGCTCCGTATGTTAGACACGGGATGATACATGCGTCGAAGGCCTTCGATTTGTTTTGTTGAGACATCTTACTCTTAAATATGAATTTCAGGGCCCAGTATTTTTTCCAAGCCATAGAGATCCTCCTGTCTATTTCTTTAGATGTTCCTTTTTCAAAAGTTACCAGTTGCCCGAGGTACACTACTTCTTTCATCCACTCCAAACTTCTTCCCTCTAACGTGATGTTTTCTTCTGTGCCATTTGTCATCAGCTGCGTTTTTAGTGGATTAATTTTGAAGCCGGCTCTCTTTCCTTGTTTGTTTAGGGTCTCTAGCATGTATTGCAGATCCTGCGGTGACTCAGCAAAGACAGCCACATCATCTGCAAATCTTAAATGTGTAAGTTTTTGTCCGTTTATTTTTACTCCGGTGTTCTTCCAGTCAATGTTCTTGAAAACTTGCTCACTTGCCAAAATAAATAAGTCCGAAGACATGGGCTCTCCTTGCTTTACTCCTTTGCCAAGTTTAAACCTAGGGCCGGTTCTCTCTAAGACAATTCTTCCTTGGCTTCTATCATACATATCTCGTATTTTTTTTGCAACCAGTGGCTCTAGTTTTGCGTCATCTAAACATTTGTAGAGATAAGGATGGTCCAACGAATCAAAAGCTTTTTCGTAGTCTATGAAGGCTATATAGATTTGTATTTGATATTCCCTGCATTTTTCTACTATTTGGCGCATAACATGAAGGTGGTCTACCGTTGAGAAACCTCTGCGGAATCCTGCTTGCTCTACAGGTTGGTAATCTTCTAGCTTTTGTTTTATTCTGCTTTGCAGCACCTTAGAAAATAATTTGCTGAATATTGGTATAAGGCTAATAGGGCGATAGTTGTTGAGATCGGTTGCATCACCTTTCTTATGAATTAGGATTATATCTGAGTTGGTCCATTCGCGAGGTAAATCGTCTCCTTCCAGTATTTTGTTAAAGAGCGAGGTTATTATTGGTGATAATTCAGCCGCTGGAATTTTTAACATTTCATTTGTGACTCTATCTTCCCCTGGTGATTTGTTATTTTTTAGCTTTTTGATTAAATTTTGTACTTCACAGTTCAGAATCGTGGGAGTTTGGTTCGTTGTTTCAGATTCAGTTTTAATTCCCATATTTTCGTCGGTTTCTTTTCCAGCATATAGTGTTTTGTAGAATTCGGTCGCAGTCCATATGATTTCTTCTCTATTTCTCGTAATTGTTCCATCGTGCTTTTTCAGGCAAGGTATCCAATATTTTCCTTGTTTTAATGTTTGTTTTGCTTTTTTTATTGAGTTAGATTGTTGTACAAAGTTTTCTACTATTTTCCTATCATGATCTTCGATGTCTCTTTTTATTTAAGATCTAACTGTTTTACATATGCTATTGAATTCCAGTTTTTCTTTTTTTGTTTTGTTTTTTATATTCTTTGCTACTTCTCTTTCTTCTATTAGCTTTAGAGTTTTGTCTGTTAATTTGGAGTTCTGTTGAGGATTTTTGGTTTGGTGTGGTATTGAATCTAGTATAATTGCTTTTATTGTTTTATAGAGATCTTCGGCTGGGAGTTGAGGGTCGACATTTGTTAGATTGGATTTGATATTTTCTAGGTAAATTTCCGGCTCTTTAATAAAGGGTTGGTTTTGTTGTTTGGGTGAGTATCTTTTCCTTTTAAGACTGATTTTAGCAGATACTAGTCTGTGATCAGATTTATATTTAAAATTTCCTATTACACTCACATCTGTGAAGGTTTCTTTGGTGTTAGATAAAAGACCTATACGCACTAAAAAAGATAATTAAATATAACTTTAAGAAGAGATTTAAATGAAATACGACTTATTTGATCTGTCATAAAAAAATGTACAGTTACAATTGATAAGTAAAAGGTTTAATGAATAAACAGTCCTTAACCCCTTCGCTGCGGAGGAGTGGAACAGTACCCCAGGTGCGGGACTATTCTACACAAAACTACTCCCTTATACAGCATTGTTTTACACCTACACAGCTTTTTATCCTAACTTTCTCATTTTGCTATAGCTTCCTCACGACAATTTAAATCAAATTATAATTACTTATTTTTAACAACGGGAGATAGACAGAGAAAAATAGACGCCAGCGCTGGAGTCTATTTTTCTCTGTCTATCTCCCGTTATTAATAATAATAATTATAATTTGATTTATATTTATTTTTATTTATTAAATAGAATATTATACGTATTATAAAAAAAAAGTCCGTAAGCAGAATTCCAAACTACAAGCCGAGTCAGTAATAATAAGTATAAATACACAAACGAAAAAAAAAACGAAGTCCGTAACAAGAAATCCAATAAACAATGCAAGTCTAAAAAATGTAAGTCAACTTGAAATAAACCGAGTTACGTGTTGAACAGAGCAAATCTAATATACAACTGAATAATAAGTTGGGTTTTTTTTCTTACTACTGTATTTGTGTTCCTTTTTTTTTCTTTAGGGCAGGGGTAGGTCAAAAATCCTTATGTTGAAGAATTAATCTTCAGGTATATGTTGAAAGTGTAAAATGCTATGGATTGTTATTATATAGAATAAAAAAAAACAACCCCGTCACTAAGTAGCGATGAGAGATTAAACACACCTGAAAAGGGGATTAACCTGGGAGATAAGCAATATTTATAGGATTTAATTTAATAATAATTTATTTCCACCATATATAAATACGTGTGTGCGAAATGCTCGTCCGGGTCCCCATGGCTATATGCGGGCCCGCGTCCGCACTTGTCATTACTGGACATTGATCTCTATGTAGGTTTTCACACGTAGCGGGACCCGAGCACTTGTTACCTATTGGACATTTATCACTATTGTTGTTTTCACACGTAGTTGGATGCGGGTGCGGGCGCGGGCCCAAACCGTGTAAAAAGTGAAAGAGTCTCTGAAAGAGGCCTAAGTCGGTGTATCAACAAAGGTCACTTTGATTTCTCTTTGTGACATCATACTGAGCGTAGGTTAAGCAATATTGGTATCAATCGATAATAAAGTAAAAATAATTTACTCACTACAGAGTTAACTGGAATAGGTATTCCAATGAGGGTTGCCATCAATGGAGCAATATCAGCCTGTTCGATATCAATCCTCTTATAATTTGGAAGCATCCATTCATGGGGGAATAATTGCTTCCTTGGTTTTCCATGCTCTTGGAACTGTGCAAGATTCAAACCGGCCCCCCATGCCACAATGGGGGTCAATGTTTCCTCATCGGTACCGTCTCCATGAGAACCTACAGAGTTAAAGTCAAGATAAACAGTTGATTCATTTTATATTTTTTTTAAAACGCCAGTTGATTAAAAGTTGTTGAAATGCTTTACATACCCCAATCAGTCATTCCATGATCAGATGTAAATATAAATGCTGTCCTACCGTCTTTAAAAAACTCCATTATTAATCTGTGAATTTTTTCCACACACTCATCAACAACATGTATATTGTGTAGATAGTCACTGAAAAAAAAAAAAAAAAATCAATAAAAAATTATTTTTGTAATTATTGAAAAAAAAAATGAAAATTGTAACAGCAACTGATCAGGAAAATAAATGCAAACAATAAGAAAAAAAAATTGATTGCAAGAATAAAGTATGTAATGGGATAAAAAAGAGTGATCCTAGAAAAATGTTCTGTCTAAAATCTTTAAAAAAATTACCCCTAGCCTAGTCCAAAAAATTAAGCTAAGTGATGTAACATAAGAAAATTTATAGACATTTAACAATATTTTAGGTTATAAATATCTCACCTGTAGGATTGTCCACTTAACTTGATATTTTAGGTTAAGAATCATTTTACTTCTATTAGTTAGGGGCAAAAGCTTACTTGGACTTGGGCTTGGATGTATGTCCGGCAATGTCAGTTCCAAGAAAATGAAAGAAAAAAACTGTTTTTTTACGAAGAACAAGATTTTCTAACCGTTCGTTCCACGACAGTTCTCTTAAAAAATTTTCAAACTGATGAGCTACCCAATATGTTAAATAACTGGCTGAATTATTTTTACCAGAAAATTCTTGCTTCTCAGGTGGATAGGAATAGAAATAAGCATTATCTTTATTTGAGCCTGAAAAAAGAACATCAATTATAAACAGTTCATTCTTATTTACCGTATCCACACACTCATTTTATTCCCGTCCCATTTAAAACCGCGGACAATAACCAAGCAACCAAAAAGCACAACCAATGATAATACTGACACATAATCTGATCGGGATATTTTCTCAGCTTTAATTTAAGTCATATGAAATGTATTTGTAAGTAGCATTATTTTTTTGAGTAAAATAGCGAAAACCAAAAGTTTTTAAACTGATGAGGTAGGTACCAGACCATGCGAATATCACCATCCTAACTAAAAATATTTTGAAAACTGCTAAAGTAAATGTACTGGTTTAGGAGCGGGGGTTCATAGCCCCTGTCGGTTAACATGCTCAAGGAGACGACGAGGGTTCATTCTGTGTCCGGCCCTACAAGTGTTTAGTTCAAATGTATTTAGTGGTAACAATTTAATCACAGGTCTTTAATAGTCCGCCTATTCAAGCCATCAACCTAACACCAATCATTGGCCTCTAACAACTGGTGGCAGCGATTGAATAAGGTAAGTCTCAATCAATCATTTAGAAAGAATTATTTTTTTATTGACACTGGCTAAGTCCATTTGAATTTATAATTATTTATGTATTTGTTAAATTAAATTCTGTGTGAATGATAGTTTCATTGTGAAACATTTTTTTGTATAAACTTTACTTTAATTTGTATTAATTTGTGTGTGAATGAAACGTAACTTTTAACTCAATTCTTTTTTGATTTATTGTCTTTATTTGCTTCGGAACAAATTACAGACTATTTATCTTTGGTAATTTAATTTAAATTCTGTAAAAATAACTGCTGGTAACAAACTTACATGTGGCATAATGTCATATATAATTTTCTTATTATTTAAATGCATGCTCGTTCGTTAAACCTATTTTATTGTTCGTTTTGATTTATTTTACTTTTTTAAGGTGGTCCTTTGGGTATATTTTTCAGTCACATCATATTTTTTTTAGTATATCATTTCAACTAAGGTACTCATATAAGGTTCAAACCCTATGAGCCTAACTATAAGACTTAGACTAATTTACAATGACTTTTGTCTAGTTATGCTTAACACTTCACGAGCGAGTTGGACTCCCATTTCTCTCTAAGTTTGAGACCCACTTCCTATTTTTAAAAAAAAAAAATCTTTTTTTTTTATGGGCAGCCTTTCTGCTGAATAATACTTTTATCTACGATTGATACGAAATATAAACATTGTATCTCTGTTTAGATGCGTAGAAAGTGATTCTTTACGTACTTGTATTCATTGCGCATGCGTGTCTCATAGTTCTGAAGAATTCCTCTTCTTTACCACCCTAGTGCGGTAAAGAAGAGGAATTCTTCAGCTTTACGCACGATTAGCGAGTTTGTTTACATTTAACAAAACTAATTTGCTGTTCTTTTATTAAAGTAACTGTTTATATCGAGTTTTTAGTGAAAAACAATAAGTGAATCAAGTGACTTTGACGAAAATGTGGAGAATAATACTCCTCCAGAAATAATTAATTCGGTAAAAAATACAACTCAAGAATTAATGCCATATTTATCAAAAGAGAGATACGAACTTACGAACTTACGAACTTACGCACAGCAAGTTTATTTTTTTCTATATTTATTATTTAAATCTAACAATCGTAAATAAAGTACGGTACGCAACTCATGCGAAAACTCGCTTTCGCTCGGGTGCAAACTCCACACTCGCATGCAAAATACTACTTTCCACACTCGACGCGTATTGAACTATTATGTACCCAATACCAACAAAACCTTTTTTACATGAGGCTTCACATCTTCATGCACAACCATTTAATTATTATAATCAAAGAGCTCATGTCAAAAAGTACTAAAGTTTTGTTAAGGCTAATATTTTAAAATTAGCTTATATTTATTATGAATATATGTTTTGTATGCCATAGCCAATTATCTTGAGAACCTAAATGTGCTATCCCCTAGAAATTTGGCATAGTTATAAACCTTGTGTGCCAACACCAAGACCATATGTCAAATTACAAAAGTATAGTGTCCATTTTGGGAGCTAGGAAGGAGAGGGGAAAGAGAGAGAGTTAAAAATACTTAAGTGAAATTCTGTTTGCGTAAGTGTCTCAGAAACCATCAATATTTGTAAGCCCAGGAAATGTTTAGTTTATGAAATTAATTCAAACATGAATATAATAACTAGATGTTATATTTATATCAGGCTGAAAATTTGTATATTACCCGTTGAAAGATGTATAAAAAATAATTTATACTTGAGGCTTACTCTAAAGTATTTGTTACCACTGAAAAATTCTGTTACAGAATCAGTTTGTATCTATTGGAAATTGTACCATAAATAAGATATCTCGATTAATTTAGTTATAAAATAAGTACCGCATTGCATCAAATTTAAGAGGCACTTTTTCCATGATTTTAAGAGCTCAAAAATGGGGTGTATCTTAAATTTAAGGGGCGTCTGAAATCAATGTATTAGTTTATAACACTTAAACTGTTTTGGGGGCAGAGAATAAAAACGTAAGGTTATCTCTCCCAGAGAATTATAACAAACTTTCTTCTGAATAAATTTAGGGGGAAAGACCATCTTAGAAGAATCATAGAAATGGCCATAAAATCTTCCAAAGGAGTTTTTTAAATTTTTCAAGAAATGCAGTGGCAAGACTGCTTCAGAGATGGCGTGCGCTCACAGCGCAAGAGCGCTGGAGGGTCAAGAAAAATAAACACATTAAAGTTAGAAAAAAATAAATATATTACTGACAGCTATTTTTAGTATTCGCGGAAAGCTCGTGATTCTTTATTTCACTATTTCTATTTATTCAATTTTAAGAATACCCACATTTTATTTCCGTTTTTATTTTTAAAAAATTGTCAATTTTAACGCTAAGTCCATAAGGAAAGACGACTCTTTTTCAAGCAATTCCAATTCTAATGTTTCTGAGTAAATTCATTTTTATGTTTGACTAAACTATATGATGAAAATCAAACTTTTAATTATATTAAAATTATTAAAGGGCGTCTTACATTTGTTTTCCTTCTTTTTAACAGACAGATTATCAAAATTGGGGTGCGTCTTATATTCGATGCAATACAGTTATGTAAGAGGCCTGCTATGACCTAAGGACTCGTTTAAGTTGGGATGCAGCTATCAAATAAGGTCATACTGGAGCCCTTCAATTTCACAATGGTCATTGCAAATAGCAGGCTCACTAACAACTAGAGAATTTAAAATGCAAGGATAATTGAAATGTTATATATAACTGCTCCCTCCCTAAACAATAATGAATCCTTTCCATAGCAGCCAGGTCTTCCAGTATTCCCAAAATTATTTAAAGTAGCAAAATACCTTGAGAAAATATATTTAAAATGTCTGGACTACCCCACGAAAATGAAGCCTCCGATTGATTGAAAATTGAATCGAAATCGATTATATAGTTTTGCCATCCCTGAAACCAAAAATATATACATACATTTTTTTAAAATGTAACTGATTACAAAATACACTGCATTCATTTGTATCCTTTTAAAGATTTGTTTGTTTTATAGTTGTTGCCATTGAGATTTTGTGGAAATCATGATGAATAAAAGTCAAAAGGACTCTTAGAGCTGGAGGCCCAAGCAAGGTAGTCTCGGAATGAGTCTACAGTGAAAGCAGGAAGTAGAGCATAATAGCAATAGCCCTCCTCCCTCTCTAGTCTATTCAGCGCCACCCTACTCTCTCAGTGTAAACACCTTCCATGCTCTGCAGTTAGCATGCTATATAGATTCAATGCTCTATATACTGTACCTGTTGTTGTTTTTTTTCTTTAATCTCGCTTCAAGTTTTTTAGTTTTATTTATAAAATTTTTCTTTGTTTTTAAATTTTAACTTGGCATGGAATTTAACAAAACTTTCTCCTGAGCATAATTGATCAATTCAATATCATCTAAGTTAATTAATTTATTCATAAACATATTTAATGAGTGTTCAACAGATGATCAGTTTACATTTCGTTTTCGATTTACAGCAAAATCACATTTATTTTCATCAATATCTCGGAAATTAGATTTTTCCAGGGAAAAATACATTCAGCTAAATTCAATATTCACTCCCCACCTCAAAACACTTTTAATTCAATACTGGGAAAGAAATAAAACATACATACATACATAATATAACATAAATAACCATAGTGACCCACATAAATAAATCCTTTAGTGTATTTTTTTTAAAAAAAAAAAGTAAACTATAAGAAATGATTCTACAAAGTGGCTTCAAATTGGATTGCTGACTAAAAATAACACCAACAAGCCAGAATCACCCACTTTGATAATAACAACGGAGAATACTCAGGTAAGAAACCTCTCGTTAAAAAACACTGTAATTTCTAAGATTTTACACAATGCAAAAATTCACTGACATTCTTTAAAATGCACAAGCGGGAAATGCCTGAACACATCAAATTAAGTAAGTTAAATCAAGCATGAATACTGTACTTAGGAACCAGCCCTCAAAAACTAAAACTTCCAACATAAAGTATTCTATTAAACCAAAATTGTGTTTATCAATTATTAGCCATGTTACCCTTGACTTATAAGTTGAAACATCTCATTTTAATACCAATATATTACCCAAATACCTCCTCGAAAACAAATGCTAACTAAATTTTTTAAAAAATCTGACACAGACAAAACTGAATAAGGTTAAAAAACCTCCTACTTACTTTGAAAATAGCTGAGGGATCTTCGTACATGCCGGCAAGGATAGCCACATGTCCAGGCCTCGATTCAGTAGGGACATGAGCATGAGAAATACCAAAAACCGCTTCCACGTCGAGAAGAGATCTAAAACCAATACAAAAAATAAAATAAGCCAAACAGTCAAAAAACTAGGGATAAGCCAAAATCACTGGAACTGTTATTTTTCACCAGTGATTTAGAAGTAACAATCACCATCAGTGATTAGCTTTACTAAATAACAGTAATAGTGATTTCAGTATCTGTGACTAGCCCTAGGTACAGAGGTGGTTCATTAGTGTTTAATTTTTTGCTTTTCCTTTATATTACTGGTGATGCAGATCCTAATTCACGGTGCTCTGACCTTCATATAGTTAGTTTTAGGTTTAATATCTCGTGTTTGCTTTGTTGTTGTTTTATAGTCCTTGGTCCTTGTCCACTCCCCTTGCCTCTCTTTATAGTATTTAAGTTTTACTCCCGCTGAACTAAAACACACCTTCCTGTGAAATTGAATCTATTTGGCGCTAAATTAGACCCTTATAACTTTAAATAAGGCTAACAATGTCCAACAAAATCGGGTAAAGGGTATTTAAGATAATAATAAAAAAGACATTTTTTTAAAAAAAAACTTTAACACTCAGTATTTTGAAAATGAAGATATCAACAAAAAAAAATGTATACTACATTATATAAATGATTAATTTCGCTGCAAGAGAAACTACAAGACTTGGAAACACCTCGACTGTACCCTTCCATCTAGCTTTGAAGCGTCTTAGAACATGACTCAACTCTCTTATGTATTTATTAAATGTAGTACTCATACAAATAATAAGCCGCTTTCCCCCAAGTGATGATATGTACCCGACTTTCGCAGTGGAGTTTGGCATTCTGAAGGTAGGTTAGGTGTGCACGTTTCCACATTTTCATTTTCCCTGTGTTCAGTTTTCCCTTAACTTAATTTTTATCTTAACGTAACTTCCTGAACCTAGTTTAGTTTTCTCTTAACTTACCTTACTGCAACTTAATTTAGCTTCACTTATGTTTCTCCCCTTATACTTTCATTTACCCCTCCTAATTTTATGAAGTTTTTCCACAGTTTACTTTTGGCAAAGCCCTGACTCAGGTGGGAGTCCACAGGAGGGTAAAGCCAGCTTTTCCTAAGGCTAAAATCTTAGGCGTACTTATGTACAATTATTTTTAGCCGTATTAGAAATAACACTATTTCTATTGTGTAATCACCTGACTGTGCTTCACCAGGTAAAACCACAACCAGGTAAAATATGCTAAAAGTTAATTGTACGGTACTGTTTGCAGAATCGAAGTACAAAATTATTTTTTTGGCCCTCGGTGCTCCCCTAAAAAAATAAACCCACTGCATATAGTCCAGGTAGAGGTCCAAATCGAAGTACAAAATTTGATGGCACAATTATACAATTATTATAGCGCTTAATACAAAAAAATAGAAGCAGGAAATAGGGCTTACTATCTTAACTTGAGACTAATTAAGTCTGATTTGATTTAGTATCAAGGAGGACCAAGTTTCTAATTTACAAAAACCGTAAAAGAGACCAGTCGTCAATTATACCTACTTATGGAGGAGAAACGTGGTATTTTACTAATAATAATGAAAACCTTATAATAATAGCAGGTTTTTAAGCAGTCAGTTATTTTTGTATCGATCGGAATTTTACTTGGTTTTTATTCTATGCAAAACACTGTTTTGACAAAGGGATATTATCACTCTTGTGTATATAAGTTATAATATTACTTTATTTAATAATTATTAATGACGAAGGGGCATAATCTCTTCAAAATATCTCAATTTCGCAAAATCACGTCAGTGAAACATTAACAGTGATTTATACTGTGATTGAGAAATCACTATCACCTTTTTCACTGTTACTATCAAATCACTGATACAATCAATCATACGAAACACCCTTAAGAAGAACCACCAAGGAGATTTTACCGTCGATTTCCGATTGGCCTTACTTCGACGCGCACTAAGTCCGATGGTAGAACTTACCTTAAAAACGGAGCGTTACTCTTGCCGTCGATCAAGGAAAAAAAACTGTCGGCTCGGATTCCGTCGCCGACGAACAGGACAACTCTGTCGGCCGGAGGAGACAAAGTCTCTGGAAACGGCACTGGGTCGACGTCCACCACCGGCGACCTAAAGTAAATATCGAAAACAGAAACGAGTAAAACTACGTGAACGAGAACTGCCCACAGGAGGAGCCGCATCATCTTGAGACAGTCCTCGTAGTACATCCCACGAGAAGGACTATCACCTCTTCACTTGTCAGAAACCGGCGGACTTAAGCGAACGCAGAACATTAAACATGATAAGATAAATAAAGAGACTACGACAGGCGAAAAGAAAAACTTAGACTCCTGGCGCAGAGAATGCGCCACTAGTAATAAGTAATGCAAATTCAAATTCCAAGAGGTTTTGGAAAAACAGGAGAAATGGGAAGAACAAAAATCGTTGATTTTTATCAAGGGTGTTTTTAACTTTAAACGAACTTCCTTTATTTCTTGAATTGGCTGAACTACAGTATAATATGGATATGGGCAACTATTAAATTTCCAAATAGGTTCCGCTGAAGCCACGCCCACCTTACCTCTCATTGGCAAGCTGCGCCTAGCTTGCCTATTCCCGCCAGTATTTAAATTAAAATGTGACATTGTCTGATAACTTGTTTATAAAATACATTTAAATATATTCGTTTAAATATATGCTTATAAATAAATTTAAAATATATTGCTTGTCTCTATAGCTAATTAACCTAAACTTTTTAATAGTCTTTTACGTATAAAGTAAAAAAGTTTCATTATAACAAAAAAATACTTCCGTATTCCTTGTCGTCCAGTCAAATTAAACACAAAAAGGGCTCGACCTTGCAAAAGGTCAAGTAGTTCTAATTTGTTTATTTGTTGCTAGGACCCAAGGATAGTAGTGTATACAGGATCTCTAGATTCGGGAAGCGAGACGTGCCCCTTTAATGTGTGACGTCACATAATACCTTTACTACATCCCTACAAAGCAACTCCCTATACCCGTGAAACCTCGGCTTCGTTTATTACTATTACACTGTTCTGCAAAAAAAGCCTCAAACTGAAAATGTCCTTTTCTTAAGTATTTTAGTGTGCTGAATCCGAATCTGAAGACAAAATTTCTCCATTGCGTACAGTTTTCTTGGAAAATGCGCCTTAAGTTCGGAAAAATTGTGTTTTTGGGGGGTTTCGACCCAATTTTTCGCCAAAAAAAATTATCGGGCGTTTTAATATCTTCAAACAATGAAGACCGCGAATCTAAAGTAAAAAAAAAAAAAAAAAAAAGCTGACCTTACTTTTTTAAGAAAATTGAAAAATAAGAAATTAAAAACTAGCCCAGTGTTTTCCATTTGTTAGTTTTCGTTGGTACATTTAATTATTATTGAACATTAGATCAAAATATATCATAAAAATAACTTCTCCTCGGCGGGGAATCGAACCCGGCCTCTCTCCCTCCGCGTTTAAAGCTATTTTTTCACGAACTAGATTTTTCCCGGGAAAACGGCTTATATCGTTAGATTCGTATTTAAATGGACTACATTTTAGAAGTTTTTAATCAAAATCGTCCAAACCGTTTTCACGAAATTTTTTTTTTTTTTTTTGCTATTTTCAGAGTTTTTGGGGGGTAACGCCCCCGAATCTAGAGCTAAAATTCATTTCTCGATTTAAACTCGAGGTATGATTTTTCTGAACATGTATGCCAAATTTCGACAAAATCTAGAATCCATGTTGAAAGATCAATTAGAAGAATCAAGACTTTTAGAATTTTATAATTCTTACCAAATAATTTTTTCTCACATGCAAGCAAAATCTTTTAAGTCTTTACTGCATTAACAAACTTACAAAAAAACCCTTATTAAAGAAGTATAACCGTTAATGGTTTGAATTTTTTACTTTGTCAAGCTAAAACAAATATATTACTGGATAAATATTATATTACTAAATATGTAGGTACTTAATTATATTAAGTACTATATTGTGATAGAAACCTATTTCTAGTTCTATAATTTACTTTCTTACTTGTTATTACTAAATTCCTTATTGTGATGTAAGCCAAACCTAATACGTAGATTATCTCATTTGTTTTTTTATATATTATTTGTATTTTACCTATTACTTTTGTAGTATGATATATATTGAATTAAAATGTATTTTTTTCTTACATTGTTGACATTTCTTCCTTGTGTTAGATCAATTGTAAATTTTATTGTACATTAAACTGGCTTGTCATTTGCTTACAGGGCAGACTGTTTGGGGAAGTTCACTAATTTGGCTGTAGTGCTTCTCACTCCTAAAGCTAACTTGAAAAGAAATAAATCTTTTTCTTCAAAATTGTATTAAAATGTAGCAATTTTTAAGTAGCCAAGAAGAATAGCATAAGGTTGGGCCGTAACAGGTAATTCAACCCCTACTTAACAGAAACATTATAAAGAACCTTATTTGGTAAGTAAAGCCATAGACTGATACTTGCCAAAAAAAGGATAACAGGATAAGGAGGCAGTGGTGATTCTCTTTTTAAATTTTGGTTTAATAAACCATGTAAATGTTATCTGTTATTTGTTATATTTTAATGTTTATATAAATTAAATTACTCGTAAATTCGTTGTTATGTATTATGATTATGAGCCTGTTATAATATATAATTGTTTTTGTTTTTTAAATTTTAACTTCATTAAGACTGATTTGTGTTTGACGAAGACGAAACGTAATTGTTAATAATCGGTTTTTTAAATTAAGACTTTCTCTTATGGAGATAAAGAAGTATGTGATTACAATACCAACATGTAAACAAATAAAGCTGTGACTGAGGATGACCTTTCAAATAAGGGTCGAAACGTCTCATTAAAATGATTTAATTGTAATTTTTTACACCTAAGTGGTCCATCACACATCCCTACAAATATTAATCGTTAAAAAAGTGTCGATCTCAATATCCCAAGTAGCACGACTTAGTCCCTGGGACATCCACAGGACCAGTCACTTTGTCCTATTGCACATCCCCTGGATGGTAAAATTTTTGATTTTGGACGTCTTATGGCTGACCCGATGTCCGGCCTTCTAACCTCCACGGGACGTCCAGAGCATATCCCGTGGGATACCCCATGGACAGTTTAGGGACATAGTCTGGATGCTAAAAATGTAAATTTGTAAATCATAATAAAGAATTGTGACAATTGCCATATGGATCATTAATTAAATTTCCCTTATGAAGATATTCCTTAGTTATTATATTCTTACTAGAATTTTAATGTATCCTCTGAGAGATTCGAACCCGGGACATCCTGTTGTCAGTACTTCGCTTTATCCACTCAGCCATGAGACATTTCCCATTAGGTGCAATTCAAAATGAATACTTTAACCTTACACCATAAATATATAACTTTTATAAATAATTTGAGGATTGTTCAATATAGCTTTCACTGAAACATCATCCTTTGAATAACATAAATAAATCTAATTCTAATTATACTTTTTTCCAATTTTAATTACAATTTTTTTAAAGGACATCCATAGGATACCCTTAACTGGACAATCCTGTTAAGGACATCCATAGGATACCCTTAACTCGATGTCCATAGGATATCCCCAACTGGATATCCATAGGATACCCTTAACTGGACAATCCTGTTAAGGACATCCGTAGGACATCCTTAGGATGACCCAATGAGGTATCCAAAACATGATAACCATAGGGGAACCCATGGATAAACAATTATGGACAGGATCAAATCTGGACAAAAGGATATCCCAGGGATGTCTTTTGGATCAGCTGTGCTACTTGGGATATCTTAAAAAGGATAACTATATTGTTAGTTATACTTGGATCATCTAATGTAAGAAGCATATATTTGAGTATTAATAATGACTCAAGATGGTAAGCTTATACTTATAACAAACATGTTTCAGTAAACCCTATAACATGCTTTACTTAAATATATATATATACATAGACAATATAATAATAAACTAAAGATGATAATTTAACATGGCGGAGGATCACCTGGGGGGTAAATCTGCACTATTTGGCCCACTAACTTCTAATTGTCCGATTTACTTGCAATTTTTTTAAACTGTTCCTTTTTACATATTAAAAACGATTCCGGTTGTACCATCTCGTTAAATTCAATAGTTTTTTCGTAAAAAAATACGTAAAAGCGTCACTTTCTTAGGGAAATGAGGAAGGTTATGGCGAAAAGTACTAATCTTAACCTAAACTAACTATAACCTTCCCGTATTTTTCTTAGGAAGTGACTTTTTACGTATTTTTTTGGCTGAAGTTAAAGTGATAATTTAGCGAATTTTGTACTTCTATTTGGACATCTGCCAGGTCTATATGCAGCAGGGTTGTTTTTCTTCAGAAAATGAGCGGAACACCGCGAAGCGGTGCGGAGCGGCCGTTAAAAATAATAAATAATTCGTTTCTCTAAACAGCACTGAACACTTCACTTTTACGTACTTTTTTACGAAAAAACTATTGAATTTAACGAGATGGTACAACCGGAATCGTTTTTAATATGTAAAAAGGAACAGTTTAAAAAAAATTGCAAGTAAATCGGACAATTAGAAGTTAGTGGGCCAAATAGTGCAGATTTACCTTTGTTTGGAACGCAGAGGTCACAGATGATCGTCAGTGTTGCCAACATTACGGGCCCACTTTAGTCGTCTATTTCTTTACTAAGAATATAATACTCTCCAAATCGTAGTTTGGAGTCTATCTGTACATTTAAAAAATAGCCAATAGAAACTAAGTAATATAGCAATAAAAAAAAAACAATGCTAAATAAATATAATAAATAAGAAAATAAACGTAGACAAAACCAATTAGACTGGGAAGTCATTGAACAATCATTAACCATGATGGTGCATTTATTATACCAGCCTCTTCTCTCACTATGGCTGTTGCGCCAGTAAATATTTAATAATTCTAGTTCTGGGAAAAGTCATTGCGTTAAAGTCATACGACGATCACAATCACAATTGATATTCTATTGAATTGAATAATTATTTAGGCCAGATTTATAAAAGAAATCTACTAGCCTGGTCCTGTAACAGTTATTAATCTATTTATTATTATGATAGCGATGCTTAATAAATTAATATTAGTTTGACTTAGTTTTTATTAAAATAAAATTCAAATTTATTTACCTATACCGTATTTTATATATATTTTTACTTCCAGGTAATCATTTTAATTTTTAAAGGCAAAAAGGTTGGAAAGAGTTAACATAAAATTCCGATTATCACTTCGATGTTTTCTATGAAGCCTTCTAGACGTTAAGTGGCCTACCGTCTCTAGGGATCAGGGATTTAATCATTTTTCTGTGAATCTTTGATTTTATTTCCTATTCTCATTCTCTAGATTTTCCTCCTTTCAATTACAAACGAAAATGTTAGTTTGCCCACGGCTTCGCTCGAGATAGGTTGTTTGGCCGATCTTTTGTCAAAGAAAATATGGCAAACCGAAAAAGTGTTAAAACTAATAGAAGATTACCAGGCGGCAGTTTGCCTATGGTCATACCTTGTCTAAAAAATAAATTTAGGTGTGGACGCTAGACCTAGACAATAGATAGTCTCAGCAGACGTCTACTGGTGTGGACTAGGCTTTAGTCCATCACAACGTGCATTAACATTTTTAAACCCTTCCACGTAAAAAAAACAACTAACAAATCATTTCATTAAATTCCTACAAACAAGTATTTACTAACATTAAATTAACCCAAATTTTTGTAAATTAATTTTCCTTTTTTGTGATAAGGGCATTTTAGTGCTTAATGCATAAACATTGTATTTAACCTTATTGTATCTTTTATGTGAATAAAACAGGTTTTTTTTTAATATATATTCTACTTCTACCTAATATTTATTCTTCAACCCTTCCAAATATGTTTAATAAGAAACATATATTACGATGTAATGACACTTTCATTTTTGAGGTATAGGAAAAATCAGGAAAATTTACACATGTTCAAATTCTTCAAAAATTCAATTTGCTGAATTCATAATTATTATTTTTCTCTAATTCTCCAGGTTGATTATTTAATATACTTAATACTTCAAGGCACTGAAATTTTATGTGCATATGTTCATTTAATATCTTTAAAAAAGGTGGGTTAAAAAATTAAGTAATATTTCAAATATTAAAAGTAAAGGAGGAAAGAAAATAGCTTAATACTTTTGATTTTAAATTCCCGGCCTTTTTGGTGAAAATTAGTTCTTTATTTTCCCGTGGGAATGATAGAGCGCTACTGTCAATTTCCCCCCACTCTAACCTTGTCAAAAGCCAATGGTAGTTTAAAGTGGTTTAAGAGTTAAGAGGGGGGAGGGGAGACGGAGACGACCATCTCTGCACTGTGCATCTTTATATTTTATATAATTAATTATTTATGTTATGTATGCCTCTGCCTCATTCTATTCTTCCGGCAAACGACTTGGCTTATTGCGAAAATTCTTCTTTTTCTAATTAATTCAAATATATGCAATACATTTATTGTTCCAAAGTGGTTCCCATAATCAAGTTGTTCAACAATTCTTCTCGACAATTTTGCAAAAAGTAAAATATTGTTACATTTATTATGGGTTGTTCACGTAATTTATAATGTTATTAAAACTTGACCAGGGCTACGGTTAATATATTAATTGGCCTTGATTCGGCCTTCCCTCCGAAGAGTGCTAAGTGATGATACATTTCAGAAAGCAAACTAATTACTAATTGATGAGAGGCTTAAGGTTTATAACTTGTTCGGCACCTGTTGACTAATGAGCTAAAGACATAGGGGCTTGCCTGAACTGTCGTTTCCCTCAACTGGTAAATTCTACGTCTTTGGTCCGTCGACTTACGGAATACATACTATAAATTCTTAACAGGTATACTATGCCACGTTTAATATCTAGTAGCTTTGCTATAGGTACGGTGATTTATATTTATTCCCTTCTTTCTTGGAGGTTTGTTTTTTGTTTTTCTTTAACAATATCAATCTCCTGATTCAATGATATATTGGTACTTTTTTAGTTTAGTACCCCTTTAAAAGGGGGTACCGAAGAAAAAAAGGACATCAGGCAAAACTTTAGTTGAGTAACCCCAGTAAGTATTTGAAAAAATGGTTATTTAGTCCAAAGTACTTTGGGAAAAAAAGGAATATCACACTTCTGTATATAATAGTGGTAATACCCCTCAGTCTGATTTACTATTAAGACAAAGTGATATCACTTTTATGTGCAGAAGGGTGATGTTTCTTTGTCCGAAATTGTTAACTATATATCAAAGTTAGATTAAATATCCTTTTTTTCTTAATAGCCAATGAGACTAAGAGATATTATTATTTCTACATAAAGGAGTAGTCAGTTTGCCCAAACACGGGTAAGATCAAGCTCCAGGTTAAAGTCTTTTTTAATAGTGATAGTTCCTAATAGTATTGTGCACAGTAGCAGTCATGGCAATAATGCAGTTTTTTTGTGAAGTACTTTAGGCATATAAACGTGGGAGTGAAATCATTTTTTAAAACGAATTTATCTTCAATGTATAAAAGGACAAATCTCTGTACAAAGGATCTTGCCAAAACTGAATTTAAACTGTGCCATCGGAAAATGAGTCCAAGATCGAGGAGCCCCTTGATCTTGGACTCATTTTCCGACTCATTGCTAAGGTTTATGCTCTTCATTTTGAGCACCATGGCCGCTCGGTCCCTGTCACAAAAGTGAGCTTTTAATTATATCTTTAGACTCTACTATCAATAAGGACTAATTTGCTTATATCTGCAAACTATGGCATATATCAACTGGCTATTGGGAGGCCTCTTAATACTTATATCCAGGGGTTGTAGTTCCGGCACCTCAATTTCTAGAAATCAAGCACTGCTTATATCATAATATGAACGAAAAATATGAACAAACAGCCAGTGATTAAGTAATTCCTTTATTCTTCTGGAATAATCTCTAATTTTCATAATTATATTAATTTAATATCATACTATAAAAATATATATAATATAATAGTGTTTTAACACGTATAAAATTATTAGCGGTAGACAAATATTTTGCTCGAAGACCAAAATGAACCAAAGAGGATATGAGGGAAACGCAGAATTGAGCAGTACTAGTAGTAGTAGTATGAACAAAGAAAATTTAAAACCCTTTGCAGTCAGTTTCCTAGAAACTAGCCCTGTCCAACTCCCAGGGGGGGGGGGGGGGTGCCCAAGTTTGCCATCCTTGGGCCTTACAATATCTCTTTTTGAGCAATAGGAAAATTTTCACATCATCTCTCTTTTGATTTATAGGATGCACCCACATCCGGCGACTGCATTGTCTTCTCTTTTTGCGATGATAATACAACCACAATGCAATAATTTGTTTACGGTTCATTTCACAGCAGTTCACTACACTTTTAAAAACCTTCTGGTTGAAAAAAAGCCGTGGACAAACCGAATAGTGTGAACAACCTTCCAATTTGGATTTTTACCGTACGGTTAAAACCGTATAGTGTGAAACGGCCCTTAAATGTGTAATATGGCCGCCACACGGGGAAACAGGTGGTAGCGGGCCTGTAGTGAACAGATAAAATCCTGATATAGAGGAAGGAGTGCACAGTGCACCAAATAATTAACACCAATTTTAGTTTAGGACACAAGTCGACCTATTAAATAAGATATATTTACTACATCCAAAAAACAACTTATGGAACAAATCATGCTGGAATTCCCTGAGCTCTCATAATCTTTACATAGTTAGATTAAACAGAAACAGATCATCCCCAGCCGAGCTCTTATAAGGTTTAGGGAGGCGGCAGACTCAGCATATATGTGGCCCCCTAATGGGTCCGTTCAATATTCTCACTTAAACCAGATGATGGGAGATCATCTGGAGGGTCTTATGTGTTGATACACAAGGTTTATATACCATAAAAATAAATAACACATAAAAATAATGTTCAATTGAAATGAGGGCCTTAAGGATCTTACTTCTCCGGAGTCTGGGATGTTCAGGAAGAAATACAGGGGTTGTACTCACCGCCTCGGTTAATCCATAGCACTATCCTTGTGAGTTTAGTTCATCATAGCATCCTCCTGCACACAGCCGTATTACTTAACCAATTTACGGGCACTCAGCCGAATAACTATATGAAATTATGGCACATAGCCTTACCGAAAAATGATGAGATTCTGACACACAGCCTTCTGAGAGACATAATAGAACTCTGGCACACAGCCTTACTCAACCCTGGCACACAGCCTTCCGAAACATAAAACTTTGGCAGACAACCTTTTGAAACAAAATAATACCCTGGCACACAGTATTACTCTCATACCTACAGTCGGATCGCTCGCAACTGACTGGACTAAGAGCCAGCTCAACCCCACCATTGTAAACTGCCCGGGGGCTTGTTGTTGACCATATCATTGCTCATAGCTGGGGCAAAATGTTTGCATATGTGTTTTGGATCGAATCAGGGGTACGTTTGTGTTGCCGGCCTCACAACAGTGCTCTCACCGCCACCTTAGGGACCACAGACTATATCATATTAAGTATATTGGTTATTTAATACATTAAATTATAATAATAAAAACCAAAGGTAATTGTGGACAATTTTTTTAGAATGGGTGAGACTCCTCCACTGCTTCTGAGGATCCTGGCCAATTCAGCTTCTATTGCTAATCGAGCTGGTGAAATTATCAAAGATGTCATGAAAAAAGGAGAGTTGGGCATTGTTTCAAAAGTAAGTTTATTTATTTGTCTCATTTATAATACATACATATATAAAACCTTTTACTACTAGCCTAGCCTTGAGCTTGTTTAAAATTCCGTTAGGATTAATTTTCACTTTGTAGACACATTTACATGGAATGGCTTTGTAGTAGATCAGTTAATATCATTTTCCACCTGTTCATTTCCTTTTCTATAGCTTCTTGCCATTTTTCATAGTCTCCACTTTTCAAAGCTCGAGTGTAGTTTTCTGGTTCAGTTACTTAATTTACTTTAGCTACAGCAGACGTGATAAAAGCTTTATACTTCTTAAGTAAACAAAGCTTTGACATATCTTAATCTCATGGTATGATCTTTTGATCTTTGAGAATACCAATCATCGTCTTGACTTTCATCTGTTGCCTGGTTCAGGTTGATGGAATCCTTAGATATCTGATCCTGTATCTAAAGTAATTCATTTCATCATTAATGGGAGCTTGTTTTTCTAGTTCCTCATCTTCTTCAGTAGGAATTAAATTCAATTGTTATTTTGAGATTTATTCATTGAAGACTACATTTCTTGATCTTGTTAGTCTGTTGTCTTCACACCATACTCGATACCCTTTAAAACTATCATACCCTACGAGCTTTCCTTTGATAGCTTTCTGATATGAAAATTGAACCTACTATTCCGAGATTAGCATCTAATTACAGGAGACTGATGATGCGTGTTGAAGTCATTCTAAATGTTTGGACTTGGACTAAATGTTTGGAACACTTGTTAATAAATAATAATAATTTTAACAAGTGCAATTATTATTTATGATTTGTAAATGATTTAAAATAAAATCAGTCCGTGTTGTGTTTTCAAAGAAGTTGCATTATTTAATTTTTGTTAATTCCAGCTTTTTTCTTGAACTAAACTTCATATGGCGATTTTCCTTCAACCCCAGATAATGCAGTTAGATTTAACACATGACAGGCTGTATTGATTATCTCTGCCCACTATGTCTGAGGAAAACTTCCATGAGAATGCATCAATAATCAATGCTCATGCTGTCTCCACTAATGTTCGATTTTATCTTTCGCTTAAACCATTCTGTTCAGGAGTGAAAGGCATGGCCAGCCTCTGCCTAATTCCAAATGTAGAGTGACTTTCTCATACATTGACATTGTCTAACTCTTTTCTATTGTTACTTAGGAATTCCTTGACAGTATGGCTTTTACTTCTGCTAAAAACGTCATCAGTTTGTCTGCTAATTCTGATTTCTGACTTAAGAAATATGCATAGCGATATTTGCTAAAGCTGTCCTTAAATTAATCAAAATAGTGATATCCAGAAATTGAATCATAAAATTGACCACAGACTTAA
Source organism: Gerris lacustris (assembly GCA_951217055.1). Taxonomy (NCBI): domain Eukaryota; kingdom Metazoa; phylum Arthropoda; class Insecta; order Hemiptera; family Gerridae; genus Gerris; species Gerris lacustris. The sequence continues at coordinate 10,164,070 of OX578285.1, forward strand.
GCATGGATCAGCTCACCAGGTTGGGTGGTACGTTGTGCTACTTCAACAGGTATGAGCTTTTCCATAAATATAATCTTTGCAAAGTTCATTGTTTTAACTAGCTTTGATTATAATTCTATCAGCGTAATATTTATAACATGTTGTTTATTTTTATGTCAAAATCGATCACGATATAATTGTACCAGATCATTATTAGTTACAGCATTTACCTGATTAGCTTATGTGAGTTTAACAGTTTTCATAGCTAAACGGAACAGTTTAATAAGTTTATTAGTTATATTGGAATAAGTTTTATCAGGTTACCCTCAATTATATCCAACCCTCCTGGAAAGCCTCGCAGAGACACATACACTTGCTTTGTACTTCCACTTGTTCCAATTTGACTTGCCTTCAAATAAACCAATGTTAATGGTTCTTGAAGTTACAATTTCCATTTTATTTAATTTATTATATTTTAAAAGTATCCTAAGCCCATAACCTAATGATGTTACTTCGACTAAACAAAAATTTAATAATGCAACTTCTTTGAAAACACTACACGGACAGATTTTATTTTAAATCATTTAACAAGTTATAAATAAAAATTGCACTTGTTAAAGTTATAATTATTTATTAACAAAAGTGTTTCAAACATTTAGTCCAAGTCCAAACATTTAGAATGACTTCAACACGCATCATCAGTCCCCTGTAATTAGACCCATAATATTTATATTTTTTATTTTACTATCTAATCTTTTATTTATTCTATTCTTTTGATGTATGTGTGCTATGTTATTGAATGAATGAGTTGTATGAGTGATTAGTTTTGAATATGTTATCTTTGCCCGGATACCGCATATTGTTGTTAACATAGGTCTGGATTTTGTACAGTATCATATACTTAAATTATGTAATCGTTTTCTAATAATAAAATAGTTCTGTATTGTTAATGTGGTGTTTTCTTGCATTTGACAACACCTATTTTTAAATTATATAAAATATAAAGGAATCGGCACAGAGAAAGAAAAAAAAAATATTTTAAATCATCACAGTGCTTCCGTTACCTTTGGTAATCTAAAAAAAAAAGCCATATTATTATGAAAAAGCACTTTATACATATTTCAAAAACTGGATTTTGTTGTCAAATTTTGATGTCAAAGGTTTGACCCCATTCAAAAAATACAATAAATGTAAAAAAAAAATAGAGTCAGTAGGGAAACACGGGAATCTAGCTACTAGTTATATGTGTATAAAATATTATAATTATTGTTTTATTTTTTAGGGTAAAAATGATTTGCAAACTGAAGCTGATAGATCTGCTCAAAATTGCATTGTTGCATCATTAACAAAACAATTTCCTGGGTTAACTGTTATTGGAGAAGAAGGAGACAACTTGGCTGATGTCCCTTCTGATTGGCTTGTTGATACGTTTGCAAATGATGTGATGGAAGCTGGTAGAGTTGGTTCAGTTCCTTCTGCAAACCTAGAAGACGTGAGTTTTATCTGTTATGGCTATTTTAAAACACATTGAACAACTATGTATTTGACAAATTCTAAAAAGAAAATTTTTTAAAAAACTGATTGCATTCTACAACCTTATTGTAATAAAAAAAAAAAATAAAAAAAAAAAAAATAAAAAAATAAAAAAATAAAATACATTACATGAGTATGTAAGTTCGGGTGGACAGGAAAACATGAATTTTTTGAAATTGAATAAAGCAATGTGTCAAAAAGTAGTATAATCAAGAAAAAACATCTAGGTTGGGGGACGGGGCCTCAAAGTTTAAAAATAATTGAAATTTCTTACATTTTTATGTAAGGTCACTGTTAGTTCTTGCAATAATTTTATTTTATAATGCTAATACATTTAATGTTAATAGTGTGCACAACATGATATTTGCTTATATAAATTATTTTTTCAAATATTTTACAATCTAGTGATAGACGTATATAAACATTTACACAATAACTGTCATCTGGAAATTCCATTGCAGCACTAAGCTTAATTTTAACATTTCTTGAAGAAAAAGTTGGAAATAATTGCCACAGCTCACCACGTGGAGGCAGCTGCTTGAGCTCCACCCTAACCCACCCATCCTCCTTACCTTTGAGCTAGGACTATTTTTAAAAAAAAAGTTAAAATGAAAAATCTTTTTTAATCAAATTTTTACATTTTTTGTCTACTTTTTAATTATTAAAATATAAAAATGTCACTCTTCTGCTTTGTAAACATAAGATGATGCATTAGTCACAAGTTTCATACATCGTTCTACAGCTTGTTTGTGGCAAGGAAAATCTATATTCACTTCAGGTGTAATTAGATTAGCTGCAGATGTTGTATACCCTTAGATGTTGTATAGAAAGGTGTTTTGTCAACGGAGGTTCTGTGGCTGTTAATTTATCCCAGCCGATTGTAGCATCTAATCTCACATTATCTCTTGGGTTGCTTATCATGGCAATCAGGAAATTCTCAGGATGTAAGAAGTATGCATTTGTTTGTGTAACAGGGTCTATTTTTTAAAAAAAAATTATCCGGTAAATATCTGCTTGATCTTATTTGTAAAAAGCTGTTGAGGTCACCATCTTTTATCAAATTGTTAGATTGAATGCGGAACCAGGATGGTGCATAAACCTTTTGTATAAAAGTTGTTGTTGGTACCAGTTCATTTAAAAGATCCTCAGTTGATACCTAAAAACGTAATAAATGATTGATGGTTATCCATCAGGTGTGGGCCATCTTTCCTGGACTTCTCTTGGCTAGTTCGACGGGAATTTCTGATCTGAACTTAAATCAAGTTGGTTTCTTAATACTTCTGGCTCAAAAGCCACTATTTCTAAAGCTTCGCACGACTGCAGAGAAACACTTACAGGTCCCGCATTGGAGTTAGGTCCTCTAGTTTGTCCATCCAAAAAATGCAAAGAGGTGTCTTCAGGCAACTCATTTCCATGTAATGGCAAATCGACCATTGTAGGGTTCTACCAAGATTCAATTCAAGTTGGCGTATCACACCTGTTCTAATCCCAGTTTTCACTTTCATTCTATCACATCCAATGACTGGTAATGATAGGAAGTATATTCCTTTGTCTTTGATAAATTATATAATGGAATTTTGCATACTGTTTGCAGAACTGGAACTGGGGCTGACATATAGCTGTCCTATATATTTTGATCCGGGCTCCTCCAGTATTGCTACATGCTCTTCTTTAATAAGAAGTTTATTTCAATTTTTTACCATTTTTATGGTATTGCCTTTCTTCCCATCAAAATAGATACCTTCCAATATAATTCGGTGTGAGGATTCTTCTTTTTTGATGTTTTTTGTGTTTACTTGTTTCACTCTTTTAATTTTGTTCCTATCAACAAAACTAGTTGAGTTGGATGTGGTAACTACTCCTATCTTTTAAGGTGGCAGATAAAAGCATGGCAGCTGCAAAAAAAAACCCATTTTTTTTTACTTTTATTTTTGATATTAGATACCAGATCAATGCAGCGTATGAACCCATGGACAAAATGTCATTATTTCACTGCAATATGAAACGAAATCAGTAGTAAAGAAAACTAATCAGGGTAATATATAAAATAGATTGCAATTACTGCAAAAAAATTTACATAGGTGATACCTTACAAAAATTTGTAAAGTAAAAAATACCAGCATTCTAATGATATCAAAAACAAAACTCAAAAACCTGCTTTAGCCGTGTACCCGTTCAATACTGGACATAATTTTGTGTTTTGAAAACACTAAAATCAGGGCTTATGAAAACAATGTATTATGGATGTGGATGTATTGCATTGCATTTATTTAAAAGTAATAAAACTGTTAACGGCAAAACTATAAAATTAATTTTAAAGATGAAATCTGGTTTTAAAGATAATAAACGATATTACAAAAAAACTCAATTAAAATTAACTCACCAAGTATTTAAATTAAGATAAACAATTATGAAACTTTACAAGCAATTCAGTTATAGTAATCAGATTAGAAATAGTAGTTAATATTTTTTATAAATCCAATAAGGAAGATCAACTTCTAATGTTTCTAATATCTAGTTCAACAGCTCTCACCTAGGAGCACTGATGGTCATTTCCTATTAAAAATCAATAACTTCGTTCAACACAAGCAGGAAGTAAATTTGTATTACTTTCATGACTGATTGTAATGCATAATACTTAAATAATTGAGAATTAATGTATTGGAAATTATTTCCTCGTTATAAAAAAAATTAAATTAACTTTGAATCATTTGAGGTTCTTGATGATAGATTCCATCATAATACTAAAGTTATTTGATTAAAATTTCTGCTTCAATTTACTGTTAGTCACTTATTTATTTCTTATATATTAGTTTAGTTATTGTTATTACATGTATTGTTAATTGTTTTTGAAAATTTGTTATTTAAACCCCTTTGACTCTTTCTTAAAGAAACAGATTTTATAATTGTTTCTTTTTTTTTTGCTTAAGGATGGCTTTTGTAAGTATCAATAATTATTGTTAATTAGAATCAAATCTGGATTTATTTTACATGCTTTCAACAAAATTTTTATAATTATTTTTTTAAAAAAGGAAGAAAAAGAAGGAACTGAGATTACTAATATAATAGTATTGTAATTCTATAATTAAAGATTGAAATGATATTACTAATTAGTAATTTTAATTACTTTATAGTAATTGGAAAAAGTTGTACCACTTAAGATGACTTTTAATTAAAGTTAAAAAATATCATATGAATTATTGATCTACATTTTTTTACACCTCTTCAGCCAACTACCTTATATTATTGTACAAAATCACAAAAAAATGAAGGCTCGATAATAATAAATTAGTCCTCTATAATAATATATGTGTCTATTTAAAAAATTAACGAACAATGTCTATTATTTTCATTTAGCACATTCTACAACGGTGTGCTACAGCAATTTGCAGTGCTACAACGGAATTTTCAAATGACAGTTTTTGTGTAAAAAAAAAAAAAAAAAAACTGTCTATAATTAATTTGTCTAATATTTGAAAAATCAATTATATAAACAAATATCATATTATGCACACTATTAACGTTCTATATATTAGCATTATATAGTAAAAATCTTGCAAGAATTAAGAACAAACATTTATCAAAATTTCACAATTTTTTTAATCTTTGAGGCCCCCCTTCACTCCATCTAGATGTTGGCAGATCGGCCTCAAATTTTGTGTGCGATGTTTTCTCTTGTTTATGTAACTTTTTAACAAACTGCTTTTTTCAATTTCCAAAATTCTGATTTTTCGGCCCACCCTAATGTAGGTCTTAATTGATGGAGTAGTTTAGCAGTCTCGCATATGGAACAGGATGATTGTGAGAGGTAGGAGGCAGCTTTTAGGTACTTGTAGGTATGAGCAGATTTCCTGTAGACCTTGTGTCCTACTCTTCCATATTCTCTTTTGGTAATTAAGACATTCTGGAAAGGTAGTTTAGCATGTGCCTATAAGTTTGGCTGCTTGCCAAAGGATTGTGGCAATAGAGGAGATAATGGTCTTCTCTATTGAATTTAGATTATTAATTCTTTAAACATTCTTTGATGATGTTCTATAACTCTAATTTTCTTCCTGGTCTCTTATGTTGTAGGTCGTTGTTTGGGTTGATCCTTTAGATGGAACTTCTGAGTATACTGAAGGTAACATCTTATCTATTATTTTAGTGCCTAGGGGGCTTCTGCAGTTTATGTCATGCATTAGGCCTCTTATGCTGGAGGCATCTTCAGGGATTTACATGTTGATATATGAAAGTAAGTTTAAATCTATGTATCCTAGTTGACGTTGTTACTCTCATAGATCAACATGTACAAGTACAACCCTGAAAATTCCTCCAGCATAGGAGCAAAACGTCACAACACCTATCCAATATGACTTGCTCACCATCAACACACCTAAAATTCGATCTGATCTTTTATTTCAAATTAATGAATATTTAAAGTTAAAAAAATGTTGTTACATAAAGTTACTTATTAGGGTTTACGGTTACTTTAAAATCTCTGCATCTGCGTAGGTTTTATTTGGACTTCATAACAGGGACTATGGGGGTTCCCCATTCGCTGAATTCAACTGGAATTAACACCCTGCATTCCACTAAACGGTCTAATCTAGCCTCGACTTTAGTTTTAATAGCCAATGGTAAATTCCTAGGTTTATAGTATACAGGGACTGTCCCTGGTTTGAGAGCCAGCATGGCCGTGTGGGTTAAATTACTTATCACGTCTGCTCGACCATCACTGAATCATGAGCGGTACGTGATGGGGTTTGATTCCTCGCCGTGACGCTCTGATTTATATGGCTCACTGTTGATCACGTCATACTCGCTTCGGCGGTACAATGTACAGAGGGAAGGTGTGTGAAGTGGCTGGAACTCTCTTCCACTGGTAAAGTAAAAAGGGCCTAAGTGATTGCCTAATTGGCCTAATTGCTAGGTTCGAACAAGTGGTTCGTCCGACCTGTCTAGTACTAGTACTAGGACCTTACTACTACTACTACTAGTTTTAATAGCCAATGGTCAATTCCTAGGTTTATAGTATACAGGGACTGTCCCTGATTTAAAGTTTAAGGTAATATAATTTTATTACATAATTTTGCGTAAACAATATCATTGTTTCCTTCTACCAGGTGTGAAATTTGTAGCGTCATTCGCAATCTCGTTGTGAAGGGAAAAATCGTCGTCCGAAGTTTTTAATGAGATTAAAAAGGTGTATGGTGAAGGAGTTATAAATCGTCCGAGTGCGTTTAAATGGTGTCGTGAATTTAAAAAAGGCCATACTGACGTTCACTTAGAGCATTGAAGTGGAAGATCATCAATTGTGACTGATGAGCTTGTTGAAAAAATGATGAAGCTGTTCATGGCGACTGCAGATTGACTTTGGATGAACTTTTGGTGATGCTTTCACAAATCTCCTGATCTCTGCTGCACGAATCAGTCATGAAAACACTCAGATTTCATAAGCTGTCTAAGGTGGGTCCCAAAACAGCTGACTGAGCAGCATAAAGTGAATCGAGTGACATCCTCCAGAGAGTTTTGGGAGTGGTATGAAGTTATTGATGATGATTTTCTTCACTCTATTGTTACTGGGGACTAAACTTGGGTTGTCCACTATACCCCTGAAACCATGAGACAATCCTCCCAATGGTGTCACACCTTGTCACCCTCAGCGAAAAAATTGAAAATCATGGCATCTGTGTTTCAGGACCTCAAAGGTATGTTTTTGATCAATTTACCTTAGGGAGAAAACATAAATGCTGAACGATATTGTGAGACCCTAAAAAATCTGCGGAGGGCAATTAAAAACAAAAGGAGGGGAATGCTGTAGAAGGGAGTTTGCCTTCTGCATGACAGCACCAGGCCCCACAAGGCCAACGTCACGAAGGAGGGATGTTTTGAACCACCCCTGCATTCCCCGACCTGGCGCCGTCTGATTATCATCTCTTTACCTCCCTGAAGATGCACATGGGTGAAGAAGTTAACGAAAGACCACGGCAACAAAAAATTGATCTCGCGTCACACTACGTGGAAAAATAGTTGACTTATATACTGATGCAATCCTTAAAAAAAAAAATTGTAGCCTACAAAAATGTAGTACACTTACTTTCTGGAAATGCCTTTAATTATTATTGTTTAATTTTTAGATTAATAATAACTGAAGATGAGCTTACAATTAAATGAGTTGAAATGTTTGGTTTAATGAAGTAGTGTTTTACTGATCTTACTTTTATAAATTTTAAACCAAATTAGCACAACTTAAGCTTGAAATTGTAAGCTTTCTTATTTAAGCCTGCTAAATCTGTCTTACGTATATTGTTCATATGATGTGCCCTAGGTTTGCTACACCATGTCACTGTACTTATTGGAATTGCTGTAAAGGGCGAAGCAGTTGGAGGGATAATCCATCAGCCATACTACTCAGAGGGGGATAAATTGGGTCGAACAATATGGGGACTCAAACAGCTTGGAATCGGAGGATTTGTACCAACTGCTGCTCCAGCAGATAAATTTATCATTACTACTACTAGATCACATTCAAATGAACTCGTTGAATCTACTCTTCAATCTTTAAAGCCTGATGATGTCATAAGGGTCGGAGGTGCTGGCTACAAAGTAAGTATCCATATATTTTTTATCGACTTCAATTAAGCACTCGCATATTGCCCATTTTAAAAATATTTGTTAGAAATGCTTTGCTTTAGTCAAACTGAAGTTTATCAATTCATTAAACAAAAACACTACAATATTTGTATGTTTCTTTTGGGTCTCTTCAGGGTTTTTTTAAATTAGGTAATAATAATTTACACCATAAAAATCTTCTTTTCACCTTGCTATATTTCGCCCTTACACCTAGGGCTTCTTCAGGCTCTCATTTTTTGTTCCATAATTTTACTAATATAAAATTTGTCAATTTGAATAAATTAGTCACTTTTAAAAACACATAAACATAACAATTAAAACGTAAACATAATTGCATTTAAGTCACTTTATTTAATTTAAAAATAAAACTTGAATCCCCTCTGTTAGACATTCAGAGTCTCCCTCTGAAGGTTGCCTTGGCAAAAGCTATGTTTAAATAGCAACCACTTCACTCGAACTTTTATTTTCAATGATACCCTTACCTCGATTTAACATTTATTTTGTCAGGAGGGAAATTGATGAAATAAAATAAATAATACTCAATTCCAATTGATTATAAAAATATTTGGTTTATAATGATATTCTTAATACGGTACATATTCATTTAGTTATAAGGTTAAGATGTATAATTGAAATTATGTAAAATTAAACTATTACAAATAGATAAAAAAAAGAAGTAAAATCATAAATTGAATGAAGCAAAAAAAACAAACAATGGTGTGCCGGCTTTGGCTTCTTGATTTGATTTAACTTAAATTTATTTTCTAATTTATTTTCTTGGTTTAACTTTATAACAAGATAACTTGCTCTATCGCAAATAACACAACATAACAAAAAATAATATTTAAATAAATAAAACAAAATTCCCTGCGCTCGCTCTGCGACACTCCCCGAAACAGTGGATCCGCCGGTCCTCATAGTTTTTATTAGGAACAAAGAATTCTCCTAGTGGAAACTTAGTAGACAGGATATTATTCTGACAATGATATTTAAAATAGAAATTAACAGTAATAATTTTATCAAATGTATTTTTTTTTGTTTTTATATTATTATTTCAATTTTTATCCTTTACTATATTATTTATTACATTTTGGCTGATACTCGCTATCCAAGAAACTTGTTTTTAAAAAATGTCTGCCTGACTGTACTGTACATTTCTCAAAAACAGTTCAGACTATTCTGAAAAAAATAAAATAATAAAAATGTAATCTATTTAAATACGCTCTAACCATATAAGTCATTTTCGTGGAGAAAAAATGTATAACTTAATAAAATTTGCAGCTTCATAGATTTCAGAATTATAAATAAAACAACCATATAAGGCAAGTAGAATGAATAAAATATAAATCAGAATACAATTCACTAAGTTATTGAGCTATTATATATATATATATATATATATATATATATATATATATATATATATATATATATATATATATATATATATATATATATATATATATATATATATGGGGTGTTCCGCATAAGTACCTACAGAGAAAAACCTATGAATCTACATCAAATTTCTGACCAAAACTGTCAAGTAACCTTGGGTCCTACGGACCTTCGTTTTCGAGATATATCGATATATCGATTTTTAGTTAGTTCGTGTTTTTAGCCATAAACTACATAATAAATAAAAATCTAAATAAGATAGAAAGATGCAGTTTGCAGCATCGTAAAGAGCATTAAATTTTCTTTAAGTAATCACTACTTTTAGTACTTAATACGTTTATAAACTTAGTGATAATGCAAGAAAAAAAATTAAAATTGGAAATTATATCAAATGTTTATACAACTTGGAGCTTTCATAACTTCTATATTTTTATACCTATTGTAATGTTTAAAATGTTTAAAAAACTGCGCAATTTTATAAGCTTTAATTCCATATAGCATTATCTATAGTTTACGTAAAATTCATAGAGAAATAGTAGAATCTATTAGGAAATCAACTTATTAAGAAACAGCTCTATGAATTTTCTGCAATTTTAAAATTAAAATTTGACTGTTTTCTTTTCATATGCTGGCACGGTAGGGTCTGAAGAATATCAGGGGGTCTGCTCGTGAGTATGCCAGGCAGTTCCAAACAGACGACATCTTTCCTATTACATTTTTCAAGTTATCGAAAGAAGATGCCGAACAACAGGCACTGTTGATTGGTTACTGATCCTAGGACCAGTATTAGAAGGGCTTCGGCTGTATTGGGAATTCCAGGAACGCAGAGTTTTAGAATTTTGCAAAGAATTCAACTGTGCCTTCCATGACACTCCCGTCTAGGAGCTGACCATAGCTGACTTTAATGCGAGGGTGCTGCGGGGGTATTGGGATTGGATATTACAAAGAACTGAAAATATATATATATATGAAATATATATATATATGAAATATATATATATATATATATATATATATATATATATATATATATATATATATATAAATAGAAAGTGTTTTTTCGACCCACCATAGTGGCTTAGACATGGTACAACGTACTACCATTTCATTACTATGCCTTCTTCAATTTTAAAATCTGTCTGATGTTATTGCCTACTTTCAAAAAAAATTTTATTATATTGAACATTGCTAAAAAGTGGTATTTTGAGCTCAAAGGCTAATCTTAGTGGTTTGTGTTTAAATCATCAATTTAATTTATGTTTACATATTAAATGCAAACAGTATTAATAATTGAATTGTAATTGTTTTAATTTAGGTAGTTTTGCTTCTAGAAGGAAAAGCTCATGCTTATGTTTTCGCTAGTCCAGGCGCAAAGAAATGGGATACTTGTGCTCCTGAGGCTGTGCTTAAATGTGCTGGAGGTTGCCTCACAGATCTCCATGGAACATCTTACAGTTATGCTAAAGATGTTGCTTTTCCAAATGCTACTGGTGTTTTGGCTGCAGCAACATTTGAGCAACACCAGCGATGTCTAGCTGTAATAAAAAGTAATAAGGTTTTTGCCTAATTATACTTTTGTATCATCTCATATACACACAAATATATATATAATGTATTTAATTATTTAATGGATGTTATTAATTAGAGTATTTTGGATATTATTAATAAAATATGTATTGAAATAAAATAGATGTTTGTTTATTTTGGTGCTACTTGATGGTGGCTTTTAACCTTTTTTTAATTAAAAAAAGTAAATCCAAAAACAAATTCTGTTGGGTGAAGTAAATGTTTTGAAATATTTACAACATCAAAGATTTTCTATTCCTTGCTTGAGGTTGGAATGTACTGCAGTCTGAAAAATATTGGTTTGCCCTTAAAAATGGAGTGTATATGGCATATTATTTTAAATTTATTGTCCTTAAAGTACTTTTGTGTACATTTAGAACTTTAAAAAAAAAAATCCAACAAACAAATGCATCCACGGTTGATTGAACATATTTAAGTTCTATTTTTATTTTTTTAAAAATTGAGTTTTTTTAAATTATGGGATAAAATTGTAAAATAATGTTTTTTTTCTATCAAATTAACAAATATGTTGAAGTATTAGCCCTAGACGTTATTAATGGGTTGACATTTTATATTTTTTGGATTCTGAATTATTTAAAGTACTTTGTAGATTTTAATCCTAAGTATGGACTATTAATTTAAAAAATATGTTTTATACATTACAATTTACTTGGGACTGAAAACGTGGCAAAAAATATTACTTACAAATCAATATAAAAAAAAAAAAAAACACTTGCCTCAAGAGGTTAATCCAGAAACTAACGTAATACTCTTATTAACTTGAGTTCCTAAACCTTTGTTGTTTCCATTTCTCATCGAGACACAAACAAAAAAAAAAAAACAATTAGGTAAGCATAATGCCCAATAATTGAATATATAATAATAATTGTTGACCTTCCCTACACCTCTACCTTTCCTAAAATGGAGAGTATCACTTCATCTCTTGATCGTGTGCAGAAATAAAGTTGGTTTTTTTTATTTATTTTTTTATTCTTATTATTTGGTCTTTAGGGATGAAGAAAAATAAATATTTTCTTTTAGTACATTATTACGCTATATTTCGTCCATACCTGGGCATCTTCAGGCTAAAATAAAATAACAATAAACAATAAAAAAAAAACATTTTTCAGACATAAAAAATAGTCAAATTTTGTTTTTTGATCTTAAAATATTCCTTCTACATCTTAATATTAAATACAAGAATTACTCAGTTGAAGATAATTCTTCCTAGTTTGCACCTTTGATACTTATGGATAATATGTAATTGGATCATTGAAGGTGAGTAAACATAACAAGTAGTTACTTTGAAATGTAGGTTATATTTCACCCATTACGGGCATTATCAGACCTAAAATAAAAATTATTTTTTAAAAAAATAATAAATTAATAAAGTTATAACTAATAAATCTAAAAAATAAAATCACTTTACACATAATATTGATAAGATCTGTACTAACCTGACTATGATAGTGTATAAAATATTACATATTTTTTCTTTTACAATTTGAAATATTTATGATAAAAAAGTTAAAATAAAAACACATGATCATCTGATCATATGAGTCCACACTACATCTACTACATTTAGAATACATATATATTTACCTATAGTAAAAAAAAAAAAAAAAAAAAAAAAAAAAAACCCTAAACAGGGTTGTAACAAAAAACAAAAAAAAAACTAATTATATAATATTTGTTTAACAAGATTAACAATATCCATTATACCTAAAAATTGAACTAAATAAAATTTAGAGATAACTTTTGAACAAAAAAAAAAACAAAAAAAACATAGCACATGTAACAATAATTTTGAAATAACAATATCCATTTAAACACCTAAAAAATTTGTAGCATAGCAAAGATAACTTTTGACAGAAACAAAAACAAAAAACACATAGTAACAATAATTGTAGTAAAACAAAGAAAACAAAAAACATTATAATTCATTAATTATGCTTTGATAAAATTTGTTAAAAAGTTTTTTATCAGTCTTAAAATTCATGGTATCTTTTTCTTTAGTTATATGGTAAGCTTCTAGGTACTTTCTTTTTACATTATTAATTTTTCTGTCTATAATTTTGGCATTTGCAAAATTAATAGAGTGGTCAGTATTTCTAACATGAACCGATAATGCGGTATTTTCATTTTTCTTGTTGACATCATATTTGTGCTGTTTTAATCTATTATTGAAAGTTTGCCTTGATTCTCCTATATAAATTTGCTCACAATCGCCACAAGGAATGGAATACACAATACCAACTTCTTCACCTACAGGGAACTTGTCTTTTAATCTACTAAAGACAGATTTTTCTATTTTATTCATTGGTTTCATACCTAAACATAATTCGTGACAATCATATTTTCTGAAACTTCTATGAATCTGTTCTGACAAACCTTTAATATATGGTATACTGCAGAATTTAGTTTTGTTAGTTTTATAAGTAGATCTTGAATTATCTGCTGTTGTTGAATTTTCAAATCTTTTAATATTTTTATACCAACAGTTTTTTATAAGTTTATTTGGGTAGCAATTCAATTTAAATTTCTTAAATAATTTATTTTTAATTTCATCCAAATATTTTTTATCAGTTAATTTGATAGCTCTAAACATGATGTTGGACGTGGAATTAATTTTTTGCGAAAAAGGATGAGAAGAAATAAAATTTAGAAATTTACTATTTTTCCTTTGACCGAGATAAAAATATTAAAAGATTTGAAAATTCAAACAACAGCAGATAATTCAAGATCTACTTATAAAACTAACAAAACTAAATTCTGCAGTATACCATATATTAAAGGTTGTTTTTTTAAAAATTTAGTTTTGTTTTGTAAAATGATACCCAACTTAAAAATTTAAAATATTGTGATCAGTTCACAATTGATCGCTGATCGCAGAAATTTTGAGTGTAGTTCGCAATATGTTTTCTATTTTTGGGCAAAAGTTTAACTTGTATACAAAATTTCAAATCTGTAGCTTCAGTAGGTATGCCGGGAGATATACACCAAGATGCGACAGATGGACGGACGAACTACCAAAAGCATTAGAGTTTCTAGGATGACCTTAAACCCTTAAAAATGAGACACTCAGGCTAGAGCTAGAGCCCTTTAAGTTGTCTTAGAAATAAGGGTGAGAAGGCAGAGAGAGTGACCCCCTTTGTGAGTGTGAGTGGGACCCCCTTCGTGACACCGGTTTCTGTTTACCTCTGTGAATTACACCTATCTCCTTGAAACCGACTTCTTTTCTTACTTATTGGAAGATGCAAGTGCGACGTGCATCTTCGGTGTGGAGGCTCTCGTTCGATTACCTCGACTTCTTAGATAATCTAGTGTTACTAGGACGCATGCTACTTCAGTGTGAAAGCCGCCTAAGAATAACATTTGTTATATCAATTAAAGCAAATTAAATAGGAACATTTTTAAGCTTAATGGACTCATAAGTTGATTATAAAAAAGGAAAAAAGGAAGTCATGGAGGACATCGTTCTGACCATGTTTTTTAAAAATATTGTTTTTTCATTTTCCAAAGCTTGTAATTCCTGGTTAACACTTAAATACTAATGGTAATTGGATGGCTGGTATTACTAAACCTTCGTCGATTCGACTAAAATATCGCTAGTATACCTGCAAAACCTCGTAAGTCTGATTTTTGGGATTTTTTTTTTATTTCATATTTCGATAGATTTAGGTGTGAAATATTGTAAGTTTTTGTGGACTACGATGCCGTGAAACAGGGATTGAAAAAGCTAGTAAGTCGAGAAGGTTACATGGAAGGTAGTAAATCCTCGTATGTCCGAAGATGAGTTCTGGTTTTAAAATAAGTTAAATGACTTATATTGACAAATTTATACTAGGCATTTTTATTAATTATAGCTACCATTTATCACTAGTTTTAATGAGGTCTTGAAGTTCAGGAGACTTACATGGTTTTATACAATGCATTGTTCGAAGGAAATTCAACTTACGTGGTTTTGTACCATATGTATAAACTTACGAGGTTTTATATCTACTTTTAAATTACCTTACAAGTTTTTATCTGGACTTAAGTGGTTTTAATTACAAGAGCACACGTAGTAAAATAAACATACAATGTTTTTCTTACCATCTTACTAACATTTTTAATAGTTTTTTTTTTTTTTAACCTTTACAAACTACATATTATTATTTACTTGACGATGCCGATTAAAAGAAGTCTTAAATTCGATTAAAGGATAGTAGCCCTGAGAGGGAAAAACCCTGTCATCATAATTCCTTCTTGCTACTTCGATTGTATTATAATTTTTTTTTAACAGATAGCACTTTTTTTTAATTTTACATAATCACTTAAAGTACAAAACATACATTAGGTTTATAGCTTTAAATTATACATTTTCTATCGAACAATGATTATTTTGAGTTTCACAATTCTTCAATTATTAATTGAATATTACTGGCATTTTTATCACATTCTCAGCATTTTTCTATTTCAGAATTATTCTTTTGTACATTTAATGATTATTATTACACCTTTTAAGATTGTAAAAGTTCTATTAATTCCCTATAAAAAATTAGGTAGATATCTATTAAAATTAAATTTTTGTTTTTAACTTTCATAACATTCACTTGCTGTTGGTGTGTTGGTTCTTAAAATGGTATTGAATTAAACAATAAAACTACAAATTCTGTTGTGTTGTTCCACTTTCAAATATGTTCATTATTAGTATTAAATTTTATTTATTTATATCTTTCCTACTTTTTATGCTTTTTTTTTATTTTTATAAAGCAATTTACACAAAATAATTAATTAAAAATATATTTATTTTTCTTTGTAAAACCTTGTAACTCGACAAAAGTTCTTGACTAAATCCAGGTAAGTAAAAAATCAGTTCGCAAAATTATAATTTAATTATAATTTTAAAACCTCCAATGGTAGTAAAACATCATTTTAAATCAAATTATAATTATTATTAACTACGGGAAACAGACAGAGAAAAATAGACTCCAGCGCGGGGATATAATTTGATTTAAATTAAAATTTAATCGTTCCGTAGTATGAATACTACTAAAATTGTAAAATATGAATTTGTAAAACATCATATATATGGGCAACGTGTCATAGAAGTAAAAGATTAAACACTTATTCAGTTTTTTTGCTCTCCTGTAAAATTTTGGATTTGGTACATACGAGGTTTTGCAGGTATACTAGTGATATGCAGAAAATACATTTTTTGGGTTGAAACTACACTTTTATAAAGAGAAAACTATAAGAACGCATTATTAAATCTTTTAGTAAGATATACAAACATTTGATGACAAATAACTTGTAGGAACATCAGAAGAATCTGAAATTGAGTGAACATTAATGTACCAGGTCCCATGCCCCAGGCCAAAAGCCCTAGGCTCTTTGCTAAGTGCTCCAGACCCCAGATTATCGGTCATTGGTCTCTGGCCCAAGGCCAATTACCCTAGGCCTATTGCCCCTTATCCCAGGCCCATTTTCCCAGGCTATAGGCTTATTCGACGACCAATTAATTCCCTACGTTTATTGCTAAACGTTAGTCGAATCGACGAAGTAGTTTTGACGGGAATTGGACAGAAAACAAGAGTATACTCAAAAGGACTACTAACACTACACTAGCAGGTGTGTTACTAACCACACTGCAGAAGGATGGGGTACCCAGTACCATCGCATACGAGCATAAAAGGTTAAGGTTCAAACTGTGCTCGTTGATTCGACTACCATTAGCATTCCAGGGTTAAATAGAATAGAGCTCAGGAACAAGTGTGTAGGCAAGTTTAAAGGGAATTTTATGCCCTTTAAAATGGTGTTTACGTTATTTTTCTAGCTTAAATAGAAAAAAAATGTATGAACATTTTTCTTTAAAAAGTCGTAATGTTTTTGAAAAATTTGAAAGTGGCCATAGCGGCCGAACGAGTAAAAATAGAGCTATGCGGTCTATAGGAACTTTTTTGTTCCATTTAGGATGCTCATCTAAATTATAATTTTCTTTATATATATGAGTAGCCGAATTCCATAGCCAGCTATATCCAAAAAAATGAGATACCCTGGATTTGTTTTTTAAATTTTGAAACTTTTACGGTTAATAATTCCGAAAGTATAAATACGTTTTTGACTTATAGAATATCTTAACTTAATAAAGACTTAATAAAGATCGCTAAAACTATTAAAGCGGACCTAAACGTTTATAATAGAGAAAACAATCTTTTTACCGATATCTTACGTTCTAACGTAACGATTTTAATAAAACCTCATATACACCATCTAATGTACAATTGAAACAGGCATGCAAAATTTCAACTTGATACAAGCAGAAATCTTTGCATAGTGAAGAGATACATGATACATTTATAATAATTGTTTAAAAGCTACTGCGGGTGGTTAAGATTGTTATAGTCGTATAGTGTATAGGTTTGTTTAGGATGTAAAGCTTTGTACCGAGTACCCCCACTCTTTCCCACACTACCCTCTTCCACTTATCTTCAACTATGACATTCATCATGATTAATAAATTTCAATATTCAGTATTTCATTGCAATACGCTCGCTTCAATGATAGAGCCACGCGATGCCTAGTATATTTTAATTCTATTGAACTTATTTATATTTTATGTTTATTTAAAGTTTATTTTTGTCTATAATTACAAAAATTGTTGGCGACCCTAAAATATTTGGCCGCGACCCTATTTTGGGTCGCGACCATAGGGTTGGGAAACGCTGCTCTAGATCAGTGGTTCCCAAAGTATTTTTTACCACGCCCCCCCCCCCCCCCCCCCCCCCCCCTTACACAATTTTATGTGGTAATGAAAAAAATTAAAGAAACAAGTATTACATTGAATAACCATACATTTATTTTTATAACATTACAAGTTGCAATTTATACTGAACAAGTAAGAGACAAGATATATCAGTGAGATGGATGAGCTTACCTTTTTTTTTTTTTACAAGATTCCCTAGTCTTGGTTGAGCACTAGAAAGTGCACAACAAAAATCATTAGCAACATCAAGTTTGCCCCGACACTTTGTTTTTATTGCAACAAGTGCTGAAAAAGATTTTACCTTCAGCGGGGAGAAAAAGTGAACTTTCCTCTCTTGTTTACAGGGAGGGAAGTTACTCATTGCACCCGGTCGGGTTAAACAGGGAGTAATGAAAAATAAGGGAATCATGAACGCTCATAATTCCACAACGGTTGCCATATAGTGATTCATCATTAAAGAAACAAACAAGTTAAAAGTGGAAACATAATTTCTAAATGTAGATTAACTAATCCATATTTAAATACATCAGTTGTCAACACCATTCAATACACGACTCAGCTTCCAGCTGATTCTCCCATTTAATTTTAGCATTGAAATTCAAATAATTATTATCTATAATTTAATTTTAACGTGATTAAACTTATTTAGAGAATTGTTAATATTATATCTAACTATATTTTTTTTTAAATAAATATAAACCTATGTATTTTTGTTGGTTAACGTAATTTTAAATTAAAATTTTTCCATATTTTTTTCTCCCTTCTGGAGGTAAAATCTTGTACTTACCTCGGGAGTAAAAACCACTTGCACCCTCGCGATAATTAACTCCCTCGGCTTCGGCTTCACCTCAGGAACCAACTTCATCGCTCAGGGTGCAATCACTTACTTTCCTCCCTTGGTGCGTAAATAACTATTTCAAATTAGACGTTCGGTGGGCAAAGCTATCTCGATCTCGAGGTCCCACGCCCCCTTGACTTGTCTTTACGCCTCCCTTGGGGGGCGCGCCCCCCACTTTGGGAACCAATGCACTAGACAATACGTATTACCTCCTACATCGACCTACCTTCCTGGTAGGAGTGTAACGCTTTTCGAGTTTATGTGCTAAGTCAAGACATGAAAATGTCAAAAAAATATGATAGAAGAGAAAAAAGTAAACAAAAAATATTTGGGCTGTAAATATATTGGGACTACACTCTACAGTGAATAAATAATAGTTTAAATAGTTAAAATAATAGTTTATAACTGCTTAATTTATTAATTGGATATAACTGCTTTTGCTGCAGCACACCAATCCAAAATGGCGGTAGGTTTGGTTGCGAAAGTAGCTTTTAACAAAAACTGTGACAAAACCAGCTATGTGATTATTTCTTTTGTTTATTAAAAATAAAATAATAGCCTGAGATTATAGGGCTTTTGTCCACTAAATTAATTATTAGTTATTGATTTTTTTTTTAAATTAACCTGATAACTCAATTTAATGAATTGCTAGACGTTTTTCGTGCTTTGCCAAAAAAAATGTCAAGTGGATATAGCTGCTTTTGGAATTCAGCTACGCATATATTCTAATTTATAATATGGATTTCCAATATGACGATATTTAGAAGTGGTTTTAAAATATAATTTTGTCTGTATAAAGCCGGCCTTACACCTTGCGATTTGTCGGTGCAATCTGAAGGAAGATAAATCGCACGATATATCGTTGCAAGTTGCAACTTGCAACCTGGGAGCGTTTCGTTTACACCACACCGATTTCTACCCCAATCTCTGACCCAATCATCCTTAATAGACGAGCTGCAGTGTTGCCACTAAATTAATTTATTTATGATTATTTTAAGACCTAATATTTTCTGTAATATTTTTAATTCTATTATATCTTTTTACTGCACTCTTTTTTTTACAAATATAATCTATTATGAGTATTAATAAACCTTATTTTAATAATACTCATTTATTTTATAAATGATTATTTATTTTATACCTTATTTTATAAATTCGTAATATTTTTAAGGTAAAATGCTCAAATAATTCAGGTTAAAGATTATATATAAAACAAATAATTCATATAAAAATGCCATTTTTCAAAACTGGTCTTATTTTCAACATTTTTTTTTTTTTTTTTTTTTTTTGGTTTCTGTATTCTTCATCTTAGTTGTATCTATGCGCAAAATTTGGGGAAGATTAAATGACGGGAAATGGTTCAAAATTGGGGTAATAGGTGTGCGATGAAACTTAAAAAGCAAATAAATTTGACGCCATTTTTTTTTTTTTTTTTTTTTTTTTTTGGTTTCTGTATTCTTCACCTTAGTTGTATTAATGTGCAAAATTTGGGGAAGATTGAATCACCGGAAGTAGTTCAAAATTGGGGAAACGGAAATGTGCGATGAAACTTACAAAGCAAAGTAATATAAGACCAGTAATAAAAAAGTTTTTTTATGTGTAGCAAGGAATGTGGGCGCGGCTTAGCCTGAAAAAAATCCTCAGCAAACCAATTTTTGCTGCCTAGGCAATAAATTTAGTAAAATATATGTAGTGGAAAGAAGGTAGAGATGGGGATTGGCCCGCAGGTTGTACAACCTCCATTTACACGCACCGACTTGTCGTCACCGATCTCACAGATTGAATAGGTTTTGCTTCGATCTACAACCCAACCCCAACCCCGATATCGTCATACAATTTCCATTTACACCTTACGATATATCGGTGCGATTTATCGTTCCGACCAGATTGAACCGACAAATCGCAAGGTGTAAGGCCGGCTTAATTTTAAAAAATCGAAAGCGACCAGAATTCAACATTTTCAATTTCAATTGTGATGGCCGCTACTTTTTACTAGAAACAAGTCGAGTCAGCCGAGTCGTCGAGTAAAGCTGTCACACAAAGCGACTTCGGTCGCTGCTACTCGAATAGCGGCGAACAACCGCTTTGTGTGACCGAGGGTTAAAGAGATGTGGTGTTAAAAATATTGATTCTTCTTGTCCCCTATCCCCTATAGTGTTGGTCCTGTTGGTCCCCGCGCTGCTACGAAGCTATTATATCCAGCCCCCCCCCTCCAAAAAAACAAATTGTCCGTCTCAAGTTAAACTGTTTAGTTTTCAATAATGTGATAAAATTGTCCTCTCTATTAGTTGTCATTTACAAATCCTAGTATATAAACCACGGTTGTTCCTCTAAATCAACAAATAAAAGAGATATATTATCAAAATGAAGTAGCTTTCATATTATTAGTGATATTGAACTTCGGTGTTGAGTGTAGTGCGAGTGCGAGTCCATTGTTCTATTTTATTCTTTCCCGCTTATATTACGGTGTCGTTTATTTACGATACCGATAACATTGGATGTATAAGATATTTAATTTGTATTGACCGTATAAAAGGGTAGTTGTCGGTTATAGAGAATTAACTACTGCTAGTCAAATCACAGACCATAATCCGTCGCTTGTTTACGTCCTAGGTATTCGAAGCGCCGATTAAAAGAAACCTCATCGGGTGTTTTCGGTTCAGGTTATTCAGGTGCTATTTTTAAATTTATAATATCTGAAAATAAACTCATTTGCCATGTAACGATAGTGGTGTAGTTGATTCTCCCGACTTTCTTTTTTCTTTACTGAAAATCGAGGCTGCGAAATGGCCAACGAGTTCGGAACGACCAAGTCGGTGTTCATCCTCACCATCGTGGCCGGGTGTTTCGCCATCCTCTGGCCCAACGTCTTCTATCCCATGGTCAATGGCGATTACTACGATTCCAAAGTAGAAGCCGAAGGCAACGGTGAGTATGTTACCTTGATTGTTAAACCTAGCACATGACGTTTATTTTAACGAAATTATTACTCCGCATAGATTGTTAGGGGTACCTGTAAATCGCCTTAATTTGCCCTATAGGTAAATTTACTTTTGGCTCCAAACCAACTACTTTTATACCGGTACTAATTAGACAGTAAATTTATTATTGTAAAGATATGTGAAAATGCTCTTATTTATTTCACACTATAATTCAAGAGTTGTAAATTGAGAGGTACATAGTGGAAACGTACTCAAACTGATCAAAACTTAATCTGCCGGGTAATTCACTTGCACATTTAGAGTGCACACTGCTTTTTACCAATCAGTTAAATTTTAAAGGCTCCACACATCAATTCATAAGGCTTGAGGCCATTTAGTTAGAGTCCATTTGGTGCTGGTTTAAAACAGGGGGTCATTCACTGCGGAGCTAGGTCTATGTCAAGCCAAGCCAAGGGAGCGTGTAGGGGAAGACAAAGGGATATAATCTCTCAAAGATAATAATCACGCTAAGAGATTCTCAACCGTAAGGTTTACTACTGAATAGTCCTTCTGAGTTGCCCCACACACAGTGAGTTTTGGATTGGCATAGAGCCATTTGGCCTGTTGAATCCCTCGAGTGTGGGGACCTTAAGTGGTTAGTATTCAGGGTTCGGCAAGATAACTTGCTTATTTAAAATGAGCACCATAAAGTGTGTGGTTGTCCGAGGAGGTTGGGGATGGTCTCATTGCTAGGGGTTGGGCCTAAAGTTTTGTTTCCTACCAGTTATGTCGACGGTTTAGTCGAAAAAGGAGCAGCAATGGGTCTGCTGTGGTAACCCTGAGGGTTCGATTTAGCCTCCTGCAACTTCTTCCAGTGAGGTTATTTGAAATCCCTTTGGTGCCCAAGGGGGGGTGGGTCAGTGGTGCCCAGAAGGGGGTGATATGGCGCTCATAGTGCCATTGAGACGAATTCTAGGAGGATTTTTTTTTAAACTATAAATAATTACAAAATATAAATTTTTGTATCAATTTGCAATAATTTATGTATGTACGGTAAGCTCATAATGATAAATGATTATTAATATTTAAGTGTATAGTACAGTATGAAAGTGATGGTACAATAGACGCCGCTTAATGTGATTACTTTGGGACCCAGACAAAGTGATAACATTATCACTTAATCAACTGATAATAATAAGCAAAAGGTACCACAGGAGGAAGTAAAACTCAAAAAAATACAAATAAATTAACAAGACTGCATTTATTATGTACACCGAGTGATGTGATGACACATTAGAAAATGAAACAAATAATTTGGATTTCAATGCACATAATTTTACTTACAATTAATTTTATATATATATATATATTTTTTTTTTTTTTTTTTTTAGACAAAACTAATACATTCATATATGTATGTTAATAAATGTACATGATCACAACGTTCCGAAGGGCTCATTCTTCGTTTAAAAATTAACTTAAAACAAAACAAATCATCTTCAAACTTACGTATGAAATAAATCATCTTCGTAAATTTGTTGATGAAAGAATACAAATCATTGAAAGACTAAAACACACTGAGTTCTGAGATCTGATTATGGACCTTCTTAGTAATGTAGGGAGGTCAGATAAGGTTTACTTTCTCAGAAAAAAGGATGTTCATCAAAACACCAGTGCCTCAGCTCTAGTCGTTTCCCCGAAAATGAGAAAAAAATTAATGATCTAGACTTAGATCACTATAAATGAAATATTGATTACAAAAATTATAATAAGTAGGGCTCGGATCGATATGCTCGAAAACTATGTCCGTTCCAAGCTATTTTGATCACACTAAGCGTTTGATAACATTAACCGTGATTACGTTAAGCAGTGCCTACTGTATTTTTATATAAGCTTTATTTAAAGAAATAAATATTAGTAACATAATGTAATATGGCTAAAATATTTATAAATAGCATAAAAATGCTATTTAAAAGTATAGCCTTGCAGTGCTTTTACTACTTTGTTTAATGAATATAGATCTATTAGTGGAGTCCAAAATAGGTCCCATTTTGAAGGAAGCAGACAGACCTTATAATTCGATTACATTTTTTCTTTTTGGCTGTACATTTTTTTTTTTTTTTTTTTTTTTTTTTTTTTTTTTCTGACAGAAATCATCCCTTCCCTGGAAAATTCAATATATCTAAGCTAATTTCAAAAAATTAAGAGGTTTTTAGGGGTATCTGATTGCATTAATTTTATAAGAAAATTTTAAACATATTCTATTGCAGTAACTACACACACATACACACACACACACACACACACATATATATATATATATATATATATATATATATATATATATATATATATATATATATATATTCATATATATCTAAGTATATTTTTAAATCATTTGTTATAAAATAAATTAAATTTTAAAATCAAACTTAAACTGAAGTTTGTTTGAAGTAATTGGTATCTTTAAACACCCAAATGGAAAATTAATTACATTGGTAATTAATAGTGTTAATGATTTCCCTAACAGTCAGGAAAACATTATTTTTGCATGCTTTTAGAGAGTGTGATGTAAAATCAGCTTTATACCATAAAGGTATTAACATTAGGTATCTTTTTCAAAACAGTTTCTTAACATATTTGAGAAAAAAAGATCGAGACTTATATAAAAATTAAAAGAAGAATTAGAAATAAAAATTAATTATCTATTTTTAATTCAGGGAAATAATGTATAGTGCTGATTTAATTTCGTTAACGTATATGTATATATATATATATATTTTTTTTTTTTTTTACTAAAATGAAAATTAATAAGTTTTCTTAAATTTTTTTAAAATTCTTCTACAATATTAGACGAATAAATATTGCAGTTAATTTTCCCTTCTGATGTTTTAAGAAATAAATTTCTTTAGATTTCAGTTTGTTTGATTTTAAAACTTGATTTATTTTAGTACATATGATCCATAAAACCCTTTTTACATTCACAAAGTTATTGCTTTATGATTATTTTAACAATATTCTTATAAAATGTAAGCTAATTTTTACCTTTTGTATTTTTGGTGTTTTGACATCCGGCAAAAAAAAATAATAGACTATGTGAAAAAAAAAAGTATTGCAAATGGTTTTATCATAATCTAAGGACCGTCTGGTTTGCTCGTTGGTGCTTCATTGAATGCAATATGTGGGTTAGATATAATTATTATTGTCAATGTTATGAGTATTTCTGAGCTTAATTTGCCATAGTATGTATTTCTGTTATTGTATTTGATTACTGTATTTCAGGTTGTTGTGATGTGATTTTCGATAACGACGTCAATGGAATTAAGATTATGACAGAGCTATGTGAAAAAATTCTCAACAGGGATGATCTGAAAAATGATTCAGTGAAATCTTTTACTGAGGGCAAACTATCTAAAAACACTATTGAGCTATGTAAGCAAACTGTTCTCAAGAAATGTGATTTGGACATCACTGAGCTCCTTAGTAGGAACATCGCTTTAGGAAAAGATTACAAGCAGACTTTAGATCTATTGAGAACACTTAATTCTTCGATCTGCTTGAGAGAAAGTTTTGGCGTATCATTGGGTCAGATAGGGCTCCCTCGTCAGATGAGAGTTTGGGGTCTTAACATATCAAGTAAGATCAAGTCTGTTTTGATTTGATGACTGTTGATTAACGTACTAACATTTTTATACCTAAAAACTGAATTGCTGTTGTGGAAGAATAATATATACGACTAATGTAACATATTGTTTTTGGTTTTTGTTTGTTTATTTCTTTCTGCCTATTCCTATCTTTTTTAACTCATATCCACTATCTATGTTAACTTATACACATGTATACATACATGTAAAAAACATGAAACAATACTAATTAGAAGACTAAAATATTTATTTACTGTTAAAATTATTAAGAAACCTGTTGATATATAAAATAAATAATAGCATAGAATAGAACAACTGTTGCCTGCAATATGTTTGGTAATATGGACTTACAGATATAGAAGATTATGTTATTTTTATATTAATTTATGTTACAAGATATAAACTAACCTAGTTGGCATCTCTCTATTTAGATTATTTTTTATATTTACTAACGATTATTACTAACTACGAAAAAATGACATATAATAAGGTCAAAATAGTTGTAAAATAAATAATATGAATAGCTGGGTTGGAGTTTAGAGATAAGGTGAAGTGAAGTACGGTAGCTGATGGTTATACCTCCTGTGGGTCGGTGGCAGAGTTGTTGAATTCCATCAATTTTTTATTTTTTATTATTAATTTATATTATTATTATTATTATTATTATTTTTTTTTTAATAGTTCTTTTCTTTCCTTAAATGTCAGGATAAAGTGATTGAAATAATATTACATTAAAGTTTTTTTGCGACCTGGATTTAACCCAGGTTTATTTACTCCCTAATTGCAGAATTCAATACTTACTTCTCAGTGTTATTCCATTGAAATCAGTTGTGTGGGTCAGGATTCTCTGATTTTTATTTCTATTGTGCTGAATTGTTGATAGTTATAGCTAATTTATCAAGTCATTAAAATTAGTGTATACTTTTTATTGTTAAATTTGTCTTAGTCTTTTGTAATCTCAAATTTTGATTTTATAAATATTTATTCCTATAACAATTTTTAAGTCAGTACTCTAGTTAGTACAGCTTTATGGTTTATAACCACTCTTTTGCAATTAATTTTAATTTTATTGTCCTTTGGTGATTTTGAGAGAGAAGTTTAAGTCTATTTAATTTTAATTGATCTACTTTATTTAATTGATCTAATTTTAATGATCAATTTATGTCTTCCTCAGAAACACAGCTTTCATCGTCAAATCAGAGATGCATTCTAAAATATCTAATTTTGTTAGGTCAATAATATTTAATTCTTTTGAGATTTTATCTTGTGGATCTTCTTACTTTCTACTGTAGTGATCAGATCATCCTACATTTATCATAGCTTATTCCTTCACTATTTGGTGTTGTACCTGTTTCTAGTCTTTGCACCAGCTATCTTTATTTTATTACTTGCTATTTTATTTTCTTAACACTGCTTGTTCACACAGTGATTTAATTTCAGTGGAACTGTTGCATATAGTCTACCTCTATTCCTGTGTTTGGCAATATCATATTGTCTATTTGCCGTGAGTTTATTTTATGTAGACGTCTTGTTACTGCCTACATCTTTTTATCTTTAAATATTTCTCTAGGAGTTTTCATGGTAGGCGGGAGAGATATTGTACTCTTGAAATACCCTCCATATTCATAAGAACCTTTCCCCCCCCCCCCCCCCCCCCCCCCCTTTGGAGTCTTCAATTACAAACTTTCATTTATCAGCTTTCCAGATATTATGCACATTTCTTAATAACTTTAATTTTATTTAAATTCATCAACCCGTAATGTGATCCTTTAAGTTAATTTTCTTTACAGCTTCATAGACCCAACCAGTTAGCTTGTATCTTACCTCGTTCCTTTCAAGATGCCTGCTTCTTTGCAGGTCTGTTAGGCCTTCTTTTAATTTACTTTTATTAATTTATCAACATGTTATGTCACCCTTCACATTATCTTCATTCAGTTTCATAGCTTAACCAGTTAGCCTGTTTTTATGCTGCACTGGATTATTCTAATTCAGTTGCCTGTCTCCTACAGTCCCTTTTAGTCTACACTACTGGAGCATTTAACGTATGTTTAGGTAGGCTGTATGTTCAAGCACCATTGAACACAGACATCATGAGTATCCTACTAATACTAAACCATTTATACTGACTTCAGGTTTGTTCATCAGTTAAGGTCCTGCTAGCATCTAAGGGGACCCCCAAGTTCTTCATTTATAAGCTTGCCCCCTTGAGCATTATTGACAAGCCTGCACATCCTGAGGATTTTCCCCCCAATTATGGAAAATCCTAGGAACAAGACAAGTGTGTGTATAGCCCTCCCTCCATAAGTGTAGTGGCCATGTTTATTGTATAACATTTTTTCACCAGAGATACTAGTGATAAACCAGAATTCCACTCTTGTTCTTCTCTTTATCCTGACATTTAAGGAAAGTGAAGAACTATTTAATTTGATAGAATCCAACTTCTCTGCCACCACCTACAGGAGAAATCACATCAGCCACCGCACTTCACTTCACCTGATCTCTATACTCCAACCCAGCTGTTTATATTATTTACTTTACATCCATTGTACAATATTATATTTCATTTTCTCTTTAATTACATTCAAATCTACAGTCCAAAGTTCTTATTTAATTATTTATTATTTTTATATAATACCAGTCGTGGCCAGGTCAAGCCGAAAGCTCCCTGGAGCATTAATGGTGTTTCAATCATTAACTCACTTAGACCCTTTTGAATTGAAACTCTTTGTGAAGTTGGTGCCTATAGTTGTTTTGTGTTTATACAGAATAGAGAGATAGAAATGCATTAGCTCCTGGGTTTTGAACCATCAATCCCTTTACTTTCAAGAGTAATTTCGCTTTTCTTGTCTTTTTCCCTTCCTTGCCTTTAAAAAATCAATTGATGCTTTAATTCCCTAGGCATGGTTTGCTATAACTCAACTTTATTAATATTATAAAATCTGTTATTTCGAGTTTAATTTTTAAATTATCTAATACAATATCTTAAAATTTAATTTTAATGTTTTAAATTCAAAATACCCTTATAAAGTCCTTGATAAGGACAACAGACAGAAACTTAGATTTTTTATGATAAATATAACCCTTAAAGATCTTGATGTATAAATATTTAACCACAATTAATTTTATTTTAAGGGGTTATGATCTATACAGCCTTCATTTGACTTATAATTTATATGTATGCTGTCGCTGACATAGTTGCTTGTCAGCAGACAAAATTTCTAGGTATTTGGTTTTCTGTTGGCTTGGTATCAATGCATGTAAAAGCCTTCATACTACTGTTTATATATTCTTATGGAATATACCTTGGTTTTTAGAATTTTTAAAAATGTATGTAACCAAGTTGTCTGTTTTGCCAATATCTTACTTTTACTTTTATAGAACATATGAAACCTGAAAGACCTGCACACCTTCATCCTGACATGTTGCACCCAGCTTTAAGAGAAAAAGGCCGAGCTATACAGCAATCTAAAAAATCTTCAGTAGAAATCCGGGTAAAAATATTATTTTAAAATGTTAATTTGTAAGAAATATTTCATACACTTACTGAAAACATGAAAATAATTAACTCTCAAGATGAACTTTTTTTTTTGTAAACCTGACCATTTGTGCTCAAAGTATGCATAGGTTTAAGCAGATTTAATGGTTGTGATTTTTAAACTGGATTAAATAATCTACTCGATTAAAAATACTTTTTGGTTCATTCAGTTCAATTCAATATTTTTTCTTACATTCTGATACATAACAGTTGTTGGATGATGTTGATGAGGTAAACCTACAATGCAAGTGTAGAGTGATCGAAGCCTAGTTCTGGCATGTCTATGATTACCGAGAAAATCAGATTGAGTGAAGTTTTTTTTTTATTCTGATCAATGATGTTAGAGCATATTTTTTAAATCGTTTTTGTATTGACACATTTTTTGGAATAAATATAAAATTTCCACTTTATTAGAGGAGTGTTTTTTTTTTTACAACAGAATTTTGATGGTCTGAGTTGCCATTTATGAGAAATGTCAATGAGAATATTGTAGAGAAACATACCTCACCTTTAACCCTTAGAGACACGGGCTGGCACACTGAATGCGCCACGAGTAAAAAAGTTTCTGTAAATCACAGATTCAGTAAACCCTCACACTACCCTACCACTAGAGACCCCTAAAACGGACAAAACAGTCTGCTTTGATTATTGCTTCGTTCTGCATTGTTTTGCCGTGTTATTTGTCTTGGTGCACTGTATATACTCCGCCCTTGCCACCATGTCTGGTAGAGAAATTATGCCTTCCGATCAATATTTTTCGGTTTTGCATGAGTTTTCGGATTAGGATGGTGGTTGTGAGGAGTTATCTTACGACTTTGACAAGTAATAATAATAAATTAAGTTTGTAAGCCCGATACTTAGTCAGAATGCTGATTGGAGTAATTACTGATTTTTTAAAGTAATTTTTATAATTAAAGATATCATTGAGAAATAAATATGTAATACATTAATTGACTTTTTAGTTCAACATTTCCAAAACCTAATCTAGATAATCTGGATTTGACCTATTTATGGTTGGAAAAGTGCATTGGCGCATAAAGTTGGCCCCGCCCATGGCTTATTGTTTGTCCACTATAGCCATGCAACTAAGGGTTAAGAATCAAGAATATGGAATATGTTCTGTATTTATACAGAACAATATGAGGAATATGGATGTGTTGTTATTAAAAAAGAATAAGTACTTTTATGTTTACTTCAAGTATGAGCTTTTCAATAACTACCTAGTAACATGTAATTTTAAACTCAAGCATACTTATTGCTTTCAGAAATAGTTTATTAGAAAATTCATTGGTTTAATTTATTTTGTTTCTTTTAGGCTGGATCTCCAAGTCTTCCTGGCATGAGGCCAACATTAGGAGGAGCCGGTCATATTGTCCCTCCGCCCAAAGGTGGTACTACAATGGGAATTGTGATGCCTATGTATACTATTGGCATTGTTGTATTCTTCTTGTACACTTTGCTAAGGGTGAGAAATACTTAAATAATTAATAGCATTAGTAGTAGTAGTAAGGTATAATATAGTACTAGTACTAGACGAGTAGCAATTGGGCCATCTTTTAGGCCCATTTTACTAGCCCCGTGGTAAAGAGTTCCAGCCACTTCACACATCATACCTCTCTGTACATTGTACCGCCGAAGCGAGTATGATCACATCATACTCGCTAATAAAATCTGTAAGACAATTAATATTATGATAGTATGATCATATCATACTCGTCTGTAATCAGTTAGTGAGCCATATAAATCAGAGCACCACTGCGAGGGATTGAACCCACGACCTCCTACCCTCCCTTAATTTAGTGATGGCCGGGCAGACGTGTTAAGTAATTTAATCCACACGGCCACACCAGTTCTCATTAATAGCATTAACTACCACTTTTAATAATATTAAT
Source organism: Gerris lacustris (assembly GCA_951217055.1). NCBI lineage: Eukaryota > Metazoa > Arthropoda > Insecta > Hemiptera > Gerridae > Gerris > Gerris lacustris. The sequence continues at coordinate 10,194,739 of OX578285.1, forward strand.
TGTCTTACAGATTTTATTTATGATGCCTTTGGAAATAAGTGTGAAGTTTTTGCAGTATCGTCTGAAATCTTGAGATGATTAAAAAATAATTCATTAAGTGGCCAAAAGTAAAGCAATGGTTTCTTAAACCAATTTATAGTAATTAACAAATACTCTTAATGGAAAAATTAGTTTATAAAAAACATAAACTTGTCAAGTTTAAAAAATTAAATTTAATAATTTTCTATCCCTCAAATATCACCAGCACGAATATGATTAATAATTATATTTTTAATATCATTATTAATTGTAATTAATTCGATAATATATTTTAAAAATAAAATAACAATTAAAAAAAAAAAAAAAATTAGAGTAGTTAAATCAATATATTTTTTTTACTGACATGGATTATAATTATAATTACTGTAGACTTAGGCAGTGCCCATCAGTCGAATGTGCCTTTTTCTCTAATCTGATTATGATTTGGAATTTTCATTAATAGATTGATTGTTAATTATGGTTTAATTTTAAATTATGATTTTCTATTTAGTTTATGGTGTAATCTTTAATTGTGATGTCCAATATGATTAATGTTTGTGTGTCAATTTTGACACTGGAGTTGCAACATCCCCCCTGTTGCATATATAGATTGACACAATTTGCTTCCTGTGTGACGTGGTCGTGTAAATTAATAAATATATTAATAAGTGCTAATACACTACAGTAGGTATTTAGTTCTCGTTAGTCTAATTTTATTTGCTGTGATAAGGAAACTATAGGCTAGAGATGTATAGTATACCCAAAATGCCCATCCTATACTTTCTTACATTGGGAGAGAAAGTAAGAGCAAAATATGAGTAAATAAGAGTATATTTTTATCAGAAGGGAGAAAAACAAAAACTAGAATCAAAAATAAAATAATGTAAGCTGTAGGCAATTAGTTTTAACTTTATGTAGTAGGTATTTACCTCGCTACTAGTTTCATAGACTTAACCAAGGCGTTCGATTGTGTGATCAGAAATATTTTAATTGGAAAACTAAGAAACTACCTATAATTTGTTGGAGTACTCAATAGCCTTAGTAGAATCATATTTAAGTAACAGATATCAAACTACTTTAGTTGACGGAGTTTTATCTGACGGGAAAGAGATAACTGAAGGCATAGTACAAGGTTCGGTGATGGGAACACTTTTTTTTATAATTTTTATCAATGACATACCTATCATAGTCAAAGATCAGATTATAAAATTGTTTGTAGATGATGCTAACATAAGTACTAAACATAAAGATTATAAATGTGTAAAAACAGCCCTAAATGTTCTCGTATAAGAGCTGAAAAACTGGATATGTACCAACAAACTAGCTTTGAATGAAAGCAAAACCACAACAATGGTATTTTTGCTAAGGGATACTGAGAGCTTTAAAAATTCAGCATTCACTAAATTGTTAGGAGTCCTTATTGACTGACCCTAAGTTGACGTGGAAAGAGCACTGTTCTTCTCTGGCTAAGAAACTCTCTAGCTAGGTATTTTTACTTTTTACTGTATCTTCCCAAATATCCACAGACATTTTAATATCAGTATATTATGCTGTCTTTCATAGTAGACTAAGCTATGCTATAATTCATTGGGGTCACTCAGCGCATACAGACACTATGTTAGGAGCAAAAGGCGATAAGAACTATCTTCAAAATTAAATACTGAGAAGACTAAAGAATATTTTAAGAAGTACAAAATCCTCACTGTTCCCTGTTTATATATTTTACAATGCCTCCTATATGTTAAAGAAAACCCTCATCTATTCAATAACACAGACTCAGTACATCATCACAACACCAGACACAAACACAACCTTCATACAAGATACTGCAGACTATCCAGGACACAAAACAGCTTAAATTATTAGTGCATAAAACTTTTTAATCATCTTCCAGAAACTGTACAACAATTAGTGCTAAAAGTATTTAAAACTAAAATTGAACAATTTCTCAAGTTGCATGCTTTTTATTCTTATCATGCTTTTAATTCTTAGACAGTTTTATTTGTTAATTTTTAAAAATGATTTATTCTTGTTAATTTATTTTAAATTTAGTCTTAAGTATGTTGACTATTATTATACTCTACAATAAGGGTGATGATAATAAAAATATTCTGTACTTAGTTCTCGTTAGTTTAATTTTATTTGCTGTGATAAGGAAACTATAGGCTAGAGCAGTGGTTTTCAACCGGGGTGCCGCGGCACACAAGGGTGCCGAAAATGACACCTCAGAGGTGCCGCGAAATATCAAAGCTTAACGATTCTTACTTAAGTATATGAACTGAAAAATGAAATGCTTTCTTTCTTTAATACTGATGAACAACAAAAATTTTGTACGCTACTTGTATGTCATAACTATGTTACTATGGTGCTCTAAACTGGCAAATTTAGTTGATAGATTTGAAGTTTTAAGTAAAGTTAACACAAGTCTGCAAGGCAAATATGAGAATATTTTGTCTTCAACAGACAAGATTAAATCCTTGAACGAAAAGTTGAACTTATGGCTCACCATGGTATCGAAAGGTGATGTTACTATGTTTCCACATCTTGCTGCTGTGGGTATTAAGAAAATAAACCCATAATTTGTGGGCATCTTCAGGTTTTATAAAAACATATTCAATATTATTTTCCAATAAGTGGGTAAGAAACCCATTCATCGCTGAAGTAGCATATCAGTCAAAACTCAATCAATTGATTTGAGAAATAGTGGACATTTAAAACTAAATCATAAAGAAGTTGAAAATGATACATTTTGGCTTTGGATAAAAGAAGAATATCAGCATAATATATTACAAAGAAAGCATTAGTTATATTACTGCAGTTTTTTACCTCATATTTATGCGAATTAGGTTTTCTGCATTATCGACTGTTAAAAATAATAAAAGAGAGACACAAAAATCAGTTGAAGAAGAAATGAGGGTATGTCTTTCCAGTATTCTACCAAATATTATCAATTTTATTTACAATGAAACAATAATAGTTAAATATATGTATGTATATGTAAATGTAAATTGTAAATATATAACTAAGTCTGAGCATGTAGATAACATGCTAAGAGAAAAAAGGAAAATTTAAAAGAGAGGAAAAAAAAAAAAAAAAAAAGAACCATCTAAATAATATGTATTTGTTATAAAGAGACGGGGCCCTCTGTCTAGTCTTAATTGAACTACTGAGGGACCTCACCTTTAATATAATGTATAACTGATGTACTGTACATGGAAGTAAACTTATAATTTGAATTACAACTGTAACTATTATGTATTGCATGTATTGCTAGAAAAATCAGAAAGGTGGAAATATAATTATTATTATTATTATTATTATTAAAAGAATATGTTGATCGCGCCTGGCTCAAATATTGCCTTGAATACATTTATATAATATATATTGTATTCTTATTCATAATTTTTTATATTGAATATATAGAAATTTAAGAAAAAACAATATTCCATACATTTTTAATAATTTTATTTAAAAAAAAAAACCACCATTTGTTGGTTGTAAACCAACAAATTTGATTATTTTTTACATGTAAAAACTATTAAACATTTTTTTTTCTTTCATATTTTTGGTATAATAAGTGTTATTACTGCTTAAATAATTTAAGGTGGTCTTAATAAATTAAGTAATTTTCTCTATGGGTGAGTGCATTGAGTTTATTATTTACATATTTTTTTACACTTAACTTGTTTAAACAAGTATTATGAAATAAGGGTGCCGCGAGAAACAATTCACCAAGTTGGGGTACCACCATTAAGAAAAAGGTTGAAAAACACTGGGCTAGAGATATATAGTGTACCCAAAATTCTCATCCTATTATTTCTTACATTGGGAGAGAAAGTAAGAGCAAAATATATGGGTAAATAAGAGTATAGTATTTTTATCAGAGGGAGAAAAAAAATAGAATCAAAAGTAGAATAATGTAAGCCGTAAGCTATTAGTTTTAACTTGATGTAGTAGGTATTTAGTTTGTTTTTTTTGTTTTTTTGCTGTGATAAGGAAACTATAGGCTAGTGATATTTAATGTGCCCAGTCTCATCCTACTATTTCTTACTTAATGATTTTTGTTGTAGCTCATGTTTAATAAAAAAGGAGGTGAGGATCAAGAATGTGAGGAGTTAACTTGTGATGCTGACTTCCAACATGATGTATTTGGATTGAATCCAGACTTTATCCGTGATAATTCTGACACTACAAAATTAGGTCTGACTTCTTATTTTATCTATTTCATTGATAAATCATATTTTTAGTATTCCTTTTTGTAAAATTATTTTTTATGTTTATGCCTTCAAAAGGATGGAAAGAAAGTGATGCAAGTAAGTTTATAATCTTGAGTTTCCTCCTATTTTATTAATTATTTTCCTAAATGGTACTAAATTTCCTTGAGAACATTCCCCTGGTGAAACTTCAAAAGTTTCAGATACACCTCATCCAGAATATCTTAATTTATTCAGCTATGTTCATTAATTATGTATGATTCTAATTAATTCTTAAATACTATGCCGTATTAGAGGATTGTGTGCAATATTGTAATGAAAAATAGCTATAGTCCGTACCTGATTGTCGATTGTCTTCAGATCATGAAGTTCAGTTGTCTTTGCAGAATTTATGGATTGGGTTTCTACACTGTTCTGCATTAAATTCCTACCTTGAAGGAAAATATGTTGTTTATAAATACACCCATATTTTTTAAATTTTTTTTTCAAAAAAAAAAAATCAACTTTTAGCAATAGGGTTTAAAGATTTATATATATATATATATATATATATATATATATATATATATATATATATATATATATATATATATATATATATATATATATATATATATATATATATTTTAAACTAATTCATAATACTTAACCCTTTAACGCCCGGGTATAAAAAATGCATCACATTCTAAACAATTGTTTCCCAAACTTTTTTTAGCCTATGGGCTTTTTTTAGACTTTGGGATAGGGGAGGGCGTGCTTTATGAGAGTTGTCATTTTACTTGATAAAAAATTTTCTCATAATAAATAATATAGTTCCATTAGGGAACATAAAACTATTACGTTTTAAACTTAGAGAGTCTTAATTTATTTTTAATTTTTGAGTAAAAATAGTAGAATACTGTACAAGAAAAAAGGCAGTCTTTTTTATATACAGTGGAACTTGAATAATTCAAAGCTGATGGGGCCAATAAAAAATTTAAATTATCCAAATATTCTTATTAGAGAAGTTACATCTTTTCAGTTCGGTTTTATTTTTTTTTCCAAAAAAAAATAATCAACTTTTAGCATTAGGGTTTGAATATTTTTATATATTTTCTAAATTAATTCATAATCCTATTCTAAATATTCTATTCTTTCAATAAATAAATATTTATTGAGAAGTGTTATATGTAAAAGAATTACATGTATACACTGTATTTAAACGAAGGAATATTTATTTTTAAAATTATTATGTACGTACTTACTATAGATATTAACATACATTTGAATAAATTTAATGCTATATTAGAGTTTAGATTGCTATGTATTACTTTAGTATGCAATAGCATAATGTTCATAAGTAAAATCACATTTTTACTAAGAATTTTGAAATTGCTGATTTTTTGCACAGTTTAATCTATTAGGGATAGAAATATCTTCAAGCACATTTAGTGAATTAAAAACATTTAAAGTAGCGACGAAATTCACATTTCTGACGACGTAGGGATTGGCATCTCTTCAGCTTCACCATTTTCTCCCTCCTCTAAATCAGATCAATCTGCACTCTTCTTCTTCAACACTTCTGCTAAAATATCTTGATCTGAGAGTTCTCCACACACTCCCCATTTTCGTCTATAGTGACATATTCTTCAAATGTCACTCTGATACTGTCATCCCATGCGTCCAGTACAGGGACATCTTATGTCAACTTAGCCGATCCGTTGTCTTCTTGATAAATCCTGCTTTTCGAAAACAATTTGTTTTTGTTGTTTTGGTGACTCAAGGCCACGCATTGTGACTCATTCGTGCTGCATCAAGGACACTTATCTTTGAATTTGAAGAATTTTAAAAGATTTTGTTTGAAAATCTGTAAAAATGCTTTATATTTTTAGGGTCCATAGGGAAAACCAAGGACCCTTATATTTTCCTGCGTGTGTCTGTCCGTCCGTCCTCTCGCGTGCTCTCACGGCTACACCTTTCGTCCGATCACTTTGAAATTTGGCATATATGTGTCCTGTACCTACCCACATATTTTAAAAATATAGCGACTTAAAGAAAATATTTTTCAAAAAAATTAGGGTAAAAAATCTTAAGGGTTAAATTTTTTTTTTTTTTTTTTGACACCGTGAGGGGTATCATATGAAAGGGTACGTCGAGCTGATTACAAAAATATATAATTCTTTGGATATAACTTTGATAGAGCGAGCGTAGGCAAGTTTGAAACGTGTCCCCCCCCCCCCTTCTATCTCGCTTATGTGAAGTGCAAAAAATCTGAAAAAATTCCTGAACATTCTTCGACCAAAAGTGAAGATACCACTTTTTGGAAATTTCAAAAAGAATAATATTTTATTTTTTATTGACAAAATACGTTTTTTTATAATTATGGTCTTTTCGATGTATTTATATGGTTGTAGTCCGGTTCAGTGGCAAAAAAATACTTTATCAGAAGTTTGTTTATGTGTTTTGAGAATATCAGACCCATAGGATAGTTCAAAGTAAGCTTTTTAGCATTTTAAAAAACACTGTTTATACACTTTATAATTAAACACTATATAGTGTGGCCTACGGACCCTCGCTGTGTGCTGACTAGCATACACTTGACCTGTTTATTTGTATGATGCCCTGGTCCATTGCTTGGAGGAAAAAATAACCTTTACATTGTCCATAAGTGGTATAGAATTATGTGCAGTGCAGTTGTCCATAAACAAGAGAATATTTCTATTTTTTTTTTCGATAAATTGTGTCAAGTTTCAGCAGCCAATCTTTAAAAAACTCTGCAGTCATCCAAGCCTGTACTCTGGTGGTTTTGATGTAATATTTTTGAAACACACTCATTGACATCAGGATTGTCCGGTTCTCTTACTCTTGTGGGGCTTAGAATTTTGTCCTTATTTTTTTAAAAAGTAGACAAGGTGTTTGATGCTATCCTTTACTCCTTAGCTATTTCGCACTTTTTCTTCAGACCCTTTTTCACCTCGCCAATGACTGCGACTTCTTCAGAAAATATTAAAGTTTTATATTAAACACGAGGTTTACCCTATGACATCACGCGTACGCTCACGATCTGAACTCTCACAACAGTAACGACACTGGGACAGTAGAAAGCGTAAATAACAACTGAGTGATATACTCCATCACCATGGCATGTACAGCAGCAGTAGGGGGGGCTTTCCAGGATTGCTCGCAGGTGACTAGACAATGACAGGGTTTTTGCCCTAGGTCAAGAACCTTTTTTTAGTTTGACCATATGTACAAAATATGTTCATATGTACAAAAACTTTGAATTAAGGAAGGTAAACTTTGAACTTGAGGAGGGTAACTTTGAATTATCCACAATTTTTCTATATTGATTTAGGGCAAATCTTCGAATTATGAAGTTTGAATTATCCAAGATCCACTGTATTAGAATTCTACAGACAGACATTATTTTGTTTTGATTCATCCGGATTGGATTATTTTTTATGCTAGTATTAGTGCTTAGTATTTTTTTATTTTTTTTTATCCCTCGGCACATCTGGCCGGCCTCGTGGCACTCAGTTTGGGAAACCCTGTTTTAAACGCTAGACCCTCCTAATTAATTTTATTATTTAATTTTAATTAATTTAGTTCAAATAATTATTTACTTTAAATCAAAATATAATTATCAAATAAAGTTTGATAATTATAATTTGATTTAAAGTAAAATTGAATCTTTCTGTAGTATGAATACTACCAAAAACTTAAAAATTTGAATAAATAATTATTTAATTAATCTTAATTACTTAAATAATTAATGGAATTAATTATTTAATTCATTTTTTAAAATTTTTACTGCAGGTGTTTACGGGCATTTTTGAGGGGGCCCCGGTAGCTTGAGTTGAAAGGCAATTGGCATTTAATCATTGAAGTTAAGCAGCATCGGGCTTGGTCAGTAGTTGAATGGGTGACCGCCATCGCCGACAACAACTCTGGGTCCGATTCCTGGACTGAGCCCCCTCAATGTCCTTCCAGCATTGTTAAACAAATACGAAGCACAAACAAACACACACAAATAGGATTGAAAGATTTAGCGCCACCAGGTTTCGGCTTGGAAAACCATGGTCGACAATCTCTTGGTGATTTGATAAAAATAATCAACCAGAGTTGTGAAGACTTGGTTTACTGACCAACAATTCACTCATGTGTGATGGGTTTGGTTTTCTGGAATCCAGTATTGGATTGATAAAAAGCTACCCCGGACTTGTTCAAATGTATTAGCTGTGAAAAAAGGAGCATTTTTGGGTGGTATATATATGGAGCACCAAGCATTAAAGGATTAATATGCAGTGGTAAAAAGACGTTGTTAAAGAGTATTATTCAATATTAGATTTAGTGAAAAATGTAAGTGTCCAATTTATCTGGTGAGTCCCTTTATTTTTTAAGCTTTATTTCCCTACCAAAAGATAAACCTTAAATTGTTCATTTAATTATTTTAAATAGCCCTGGATCTAGTTATGAGCCACAATCTTCATCATGTTAGCTAAGACCTAATTGCCAGTAGTTTAGAAAGCTTACAATAGGCGTGATTTATGGCTTCTTTATACATGGAATGGCTTAGTGAATGTTTTATTCCAAGCCCTAAAGTGTACTTTGAGAGGAAAAGTTTGGCGTATAAACTCTTCTGCTGATTGATAGTCCTCCTGGTCATTCAGACAAACTCTAAAACCTATTAATCCTAATGTAAAAATGATATTTCAGCCATGGGACCAAGGAATTATTTTTATTACACAAAGTGTATTACACTCAAAAATCTTTTGTAAGAATATTCAATAGATGAACTGAACTTTTATAGAGCTTAGGAGTCCACCTGCACCCTCCTGAAACCTCTCTCAGAATTTGCTAGATCTGAATTAAGCTTGATTTTGTGATTGATATTGCTGAAGCTAAGTCAAGAAACCTCAATGATAATAGCATGAAAAAGTTCTTTACTTGGCATGGGTGTGATTTAACTTAATTGATTAAATAATAGGGTTCCAATTGTGCCCCCTATTTCTGACAGTGATTTTGTTAAAGCTATCAAATTTATTTTGGAATACAGAATGACGACTGAATATGAAGATGTAAAAGTATTATAGTTATAGGTAGGCTCCGTATGGTTCATGTCACATACTGGTCAAAGACTCAGTGTGTCACTCTTTTGATGGTTGAAGAACACGACCAGCGACAACTATAAGATTGTATACTTTAGGTTCAGTATAGTATAGTGACATGGTGTTGGAAGAAGTGGGGGAACTGATTTCATACGATTCAGGTGGCCTCTCTGATGTCCATGGTTAAAGAAACATTATCTGTAATGAATAAAAATAAATTCCACCATCCCACATCCCCAAAAAATGAGCCTGTATTATTCTTTTGTTACCGGGCCATTAGGATATATCAAGAGGATGGGAACAAAATAAAAATTGGGAACAAGATAAATTGCACACAAGGTATTGGTTAATGGATTTAAGATGTCCTTGATGCAGAAATAATTAATTGACCCCTGAAAATTGGCACCCAGGTATCCTTGGATGATACAACCAACACGAGATGAGGATGTCAAACTTCAAATCTCAACTTCTTTTGTTATTGCCATAAAAGCTGATTTTTTTATTTCTCCACCAAGATTTAATCTGTAGATTATCTTAGCTCTGTCCCACTGGGTTCAGTGATTTTTAGACAGTACAAGCTGGGCAATTTTCGAATGCTCAGTGTCCCCATTCCACACTCTCCATTTTTGCTTTCTTATTTTCTTATGCGATGGTTGTCCTGTTTTCTTCACTGTGTTTTTTTCCCCACATAAGCACATGGTCTGTAGTGCTTGATCATGATATTTAGGTTTTGCTCTCTATAGTGATCTTCGACACGTATATTGCAATACATGATAAAGATACCTATAACTGTATCAAACTCAAGGTCATCCTCACTTTTGTTTAAAAGCATTTATCTGAATTTTGGCTTTCTGATACAGTCATTACACTTCCAGAGTAGTTGGACAAATAGTTAAAGTATCTACCTAGTATTTAGGTTTGTAGGATTTCTTTACACTAGTGATGGTAAGCCACCAACTTTTAATTTATAATATAATATATTTTCAATTCTCTGAATAAAATTTAATGACAACTTCTTTTTTTGTGCTTTATCATTGTTATTCTACTCTGATTCTTTTATTATTATTATTGCATTCTGGAATTCTTTTTCCTTGTTTTATACCAAAGTAAAGCCTTTAAAGCTTTTTCTTCTTTAAAATAAAATCCTTTTTCTCTTAAGTTATAATTTTGATTAAAATAAATCACCAATAAAAAAGGGGGTAATTGTCAATAATAGTTTCAAATCAACCTGACTAGTTCTTAGAAATTCGGGATCAAACTTTCAGGAGACTTGGAATTGGAAATGTTAAAGGAAAGGCTACAGGAAACTGAAAAGGCAATGGAGCGTATTGTTGCCAAAATGATGACCCTACCAAAATGTTCTTCTTCTAAGGTACTTCAAAATCTGGATTATAATAGTCAACCCTTTTTTTTAATTTGTAGTATGCAGAAAGTAGCTAAAAGAAATTATTTCGACTCTCTGCTACTTTTAAAGATTTTCAGTGATGGCCTTAAAGCACACATTAAACACTTTCAGATATGTCTATTAATTATAACTATACTATTATTATTCAGTCTAACCACAATATAAACTTTATAGCACTCTTATAATATAGAATCTTACAGCTTTACTTTGCCTACAATATTCTCCGAGTTATTACTGAAATATCACAGGGGGAAGAAAACGGTGGTTTTTTTTTCTACTAACTGTATTTTATCTGTCAAACTGGTCTTGAAATACTTCTTACAAATTTATTGTTTGTAAACAAGAAGCGAAAGACTCCAGAGCTCAACAATTCACAATTGACTCAGAACTCAAACAATCGGCTATGTGACAAGTTAGAGGAAAGTGCAGGGGGTGATATTTCCTGGCACATAGCCGCTTCTTATTCAACTTAGTTTCACCAACTTTTGAAAACAAAAAATAATTTTACTACACATTTTTTACTCCCCCTTTTGTCAAATCATGAAAAATAAAAACTTAAATGTGCACATTACAGGTTTTAGGTGTAGCTACAATATATGTATTTTTATTTGTGATTACTTACATTTATTTAGTATACCTTTCTGTGTGTTTCTCTTTTACTTATTATTTTCTTGTTTTCACATTCATATGGAGTAATGAATGATAAAAACAGATTTCGAGACTACAACAAGTAACTAGTGCTTCTTGTCTCATGTTTCCTATCTATACTATTCTTAATTCAATTCTGCAATTTTAAAATATTTTAGTGCAGCATTTTTTTTTTTTTTATATTTATTTATTTTTTTAACAAAATCGTTAATGCGGACATTTGAAACCTAACAGTGTATTCTACTGTAAAATTACAAATAAATAAATATAGTTGTCTTTTTAAAATTTAAAATAGTTCTTATGATTAAAGTGGTATCTCACTGCTTAACCTATAAATCTATCAGCAGTATTAAAATAAAATAATAACAAAACTTTTAAATCGGTGTCAATTCATTAAAACAATCAAACAGATTGTACTTTGTTTTGTGTAGAATGATTCTACCATTTGTTAGGATTTTTATGATTTCTTTCTTTTATCTTTTTCCCCATTCTGAGACTGGATTAACCTACTCTTCTTATAACGTGTGGTATATTTGTATCACTGTATAATTTGAACTGGTGCGTGTTTTGCTCAGTCACATCTGCTTTCTCTGGTCTTTTACAAGAGGTGAACAAACAGATATCTGAGCTGACCAAACCTAACAGCAAGGTATTCAAACATTAATATACAATATTTGTGGCTTCCAAAAATAATTTATTTCAGTATAATATAAATTCTACTAATAAATGTAGGTTTACCCTTTAGTCAGATCTTGTGTGTTTTGCATACTTAACTACTTGAATTAATCACTTTCCTAAGAGTTCCTCGATTTTGGTATATACGTATAGATAGATAGACTTATATTAGTTCTCATACTTTTTCATTTATTTATAATTATTTTCTCTTTTTATCATGTTTGCTTATTTTCTATTTGCTTATAAGTTACAAGAAATCATTTTTTAATCAATCAAATCCAGGTATAAACCATTATTTGTAAGCACTATTGTCTCAGGAGATCGGTGAACTGTAGAAGATTAAGATAAATTCCTTGAAAAAGTTGATATCGAGGGAAGTGAAACATGTTCTATGTTAGGTGATTAAAGAGGCTTATCCTTCTGTGCGGTTATGAACTATTTATTTTTCTAAAGACTGCTCATTTTAATGGAAAAAATGGTTTCAGTGACATAAGAAACTTTAAAAAAATTTAAATACCATATAACTAACTTGCTAAAGTTGCTCTTAATTGAACGTACAATTTGGTCAATCAATTAAATTTAATGTAGTTCTGTTGTTCCTAAACATAGGTATATCTCATTCACACTATACATTTCTAGGCATTGCATGGCTCAAACATTGAAGCAAGCATACCTACTAAAATATAATACTGAATATATGAAACAAATATTTATCATGATAAGTGTTAAGTTAAAGATGACGACAGATAACGCTGTCCAAGAAACTTAGCCTGAGAAATGATAAATGTAACATAATATATACCATGTTTCAACTAAATTAGTCAATTGTTACTTAGTTATCTTCACATTTGTAAATATTTCTGAGACCCGATGCATTTTTTCTACGGTAAGAAGTTTGCTTGCACACTTAACTAATAATTAACAATTAAATGTTATAATTTTCTAATAATAAGTTCATACCTGGTTTTCATCATTTGTATGCCCTGTTTTAGTTGTTTTGTTTTGTTTTAACTAAAAAATTAATTTCATTACTCTGTTGATGGGATTAATGAATTTATGCCATAACAACCCATTTATATATTTTTTGATCTAGGCTTAGTTTTTACACTTATATACATAAACACTGTATTTTTTTGTTGGGATAATGATAGCTTGGTTAATTTTTTACTGTGTTGTTAGGGAATCAACACGAAAAATAAAATAATAATAATAATAATAATAACTGTTTTATAATGAATTTCATTGTCAAACATTTATTCTAATTCACTTAATTTAACATTATGGGTGTACTTGTATAGTTTGTGTTTGTGTGTGTGAGGCATCACTGTTTCCTTTGTCCCAGTTTGGCTGCTTCCTCTTAAAGTATTAAATTTTGTGATTTGCATGCTGCCTGATTGTATTGTTTTCTTTTTTCTATTATTTTTTTTCTATTTTTTTTATGTATGTATGAATTTTCTTTGGCTCCTCACATGGAAAACCTTTTTAGATTGTTTAATCTAGAGATGTCTTCATACATTTCTTAAATACTATTGATAAAATCTTTACATAATTATGACCTTAAGTCGTTTACCTGTAGAATGCAGTTCTTTTTTTTTTAATGGCACACTAGTTAATTATTATTGTTAGTGTACTAGTGTTATTATATTAGTTCTTATATGTCTTACGCCTAACGTGTAAATTTCCTATGTAATTAAAAAAATCATTATTAAGATGTCATTTCAATTTATAGAATACTATTAAATATTCTATTCATTACCTTATTCTATTAAGTACACCCAGTTTAATAATTTCCATCCCTCTTGCCAAAATTCACTGATATGTTATTAAATGACGGAACTTGACAAAATGGATTAACTATATACTTTTTTGACTAGAGTAACAGTATACGGTTATTATCATACTGTTGCACCTCTGTTTTATCAAGTCAAAGAAATGCAGCCTCTTCCAGTTGCTTATCGGACAGAACATTTTTTTTTTTAATGTTCTGGAATCTTCTTTCTTTCCTGGTTCAGACGGTTCCTAATTTAAAAATATATAATTGACTGCAAAGCACTTACAAGTCCAACAATAACAAGATTAAAAATTATTTAACTAAAATAATTATTTAAAAAATTATTGGATTCGTCACCTAGTCAATGCTAAAATACAAATGTTTAAACTGCTTGTGCTTAATATAGTGTTTGTTTTTATTTTTTGTTAAGATGCCTACAATCTTGTTTCAACATTTAAACATTTAAAAGCTATCTAGCTTTAAACATGTTTTTTTCACTAAAAATTAGTTTTAAAAAATGCAATGATCAACTCAGAATCACTAAATTGGTCCCTAGTTAGTGTGTTACTTTGGCTTTCACTTCTTACACAAGCGAACAAAGTGGGCACAATGTCTGAGGGACCCATTCTAGGCAGTTAGTAGTAAAGAACTATCTAGGTATTGGTTGATTTTTTTAATGATAAACTGGTACTTTTTTAGATTACTTCCTAGGTTTTTTTTTAGAAATATGGGGATTAACTAAGAATTCTTTAGATTGGTACTCCCTAGGACTTTTGTTAAAGAGAATACAAGCTTGAAAAAGAGAGAGCAAGATTGTATAGTTATGTAATAAAAATATTAAAAGTTAGTTTAAAGTTAAATGTATTAAAAGTTATTTTCAGAGTGAGAAATTTAGTATAAAGTATTATATGAAACTTTCAACCTTGCACCCAGAGGTAAAATGCCCAATTATCGTTCAGTGTAATAAGGGCATACACATATCGCAAATATACATCCAGCAAAGCATCCAATTTTTGTATTCATAATAATGTGATTTAAAAAAATGACAAATTTAAATTAAAAAGTCAAACATAATTTATAAATCAAAGTAAAGGTGACAATATTAATTTATTTGTTACCTCCCTTTTTATATTAAGCTTAGACAAAGAATTATAATAAATATTGTAAATAATCAACATTTACTGGGCATATCTTTATACATTTCTATTTTATGATTTCTGTTAAATTTGTTATAATGAATTATTTATTTTGCCTAAATAAACCATCTTATCAAGCAATTCCCTCAACATCTAGGGGGAAAAAATTAGGGTATGAGTAATTATATTATATTATATTACCATTTATTGCTTGAAATTTATTTACATTAATTGGGTTAGACTTCTATTAAGTTATTTTTCCTGCAAATCAGCCTGATGGCTGTGGTTCCTCAAAGAGGCAAAATTGGGAAGGAAATTTTACGTGTTTTTTTTTAAATAGTATTTAACAAATACTATAAACATTGTTCAATTTATGAATCAACAGATATTCTATATAAAAATTATTTACAGTGAACACATATTTAAAACTTTACTCTAAAAAATGGGGTATGAGTAAAACCTATTAAAGTGGCGGTAATTGGTCTTTACTTTTTCGAAGAAAACGAACACACTGTTACAGTGAATGCAGTTCGCTACAGGAACATGATTGAGGTTTTTTTCTCCCCAACCTGGAAGAAATGTATGTTGGTGATGTGTGGTTCCAACAGGATGGATCCACGGCACACAGTGAATCAATGGAACTTTTGAGGGAGCACTTCCCTGAGCGCCTCATTTCCTTGAGAGGTGACCTTACGTGGCCAGATCTGGCTCCATGTGATTTCTTCTTATGGGGTCACCTCAAATCAGTCATATATACTGATCACCCACAGACCCTACCTCACCTGAAGGACAACATACGCCAAGCTTCAATACAAAAAACCTTAATAATAACCATAACAAGGAAGCAACATACATCAATGGTTGAAAGTGACCGCCTCCGACCCTTGTACATGTGTCCACTCTTCTTCTCTTATTCCCAAACTCTTTCAAGCACTCCCGGAGAATTTCTTACGGTTTTAAATGCATCTAAGGTTTTACTCATATCCCAAGTATTTCCTTGTCAAACCCTATTTATGTTGGACTAATAATGTATCTTCCGCCAAAATCTTTAATACTTCAATATACAGTAGAGCATCGATTATTCGAACGTCAGTTATCCGAACGTTTTTGCATCTGTGGTTGATTATTTTGACATCTTCCCTTTTAATTTTTTTGTGAATTTTGATTATCTGAACCACCCCAAAAAAACATTAGTTCGGATAATCGACGCTCTACTGTATACTATTATATAAAATAAATTAAAGTAATAGGAACTGTAAGATTCATTGTTTATTCAAATATGTGATTTTGACATAGCTCAGTAGGTTCTCTCTAAAATTAATTTGTTTTACAAAAGTTGCATCAAACTTCAAATAGGTTGTTTTCTAAATTGTACAATGACTTATTGATTATAATTTCAGACTTTCTCAGCCACCTGATCTTTTTTACTTGTGTCATGTTTCGTTTCATTTTCCTAATTACCATTTCTAATTTTTTTAGGATACTCCTGATGAGTTTAAAGAGGAATCTGAAAATGTCAATGAGCCTGCCTTTGGGAGCTGTAATGACTTTGATGTTATTTCAAATGTCGAGACGGCACCGGAAGCTCAAATCGTCCAAGAAGAAGAATCAGCAACTACTGAGGAGGAAGTCATTGATACAAAAGCCGGTGTTAAAGTTATCGGAATGGAAACGACTGAAACTTGTGAAGAAGGAAAGTGGTGTCGGCCTGAAACCCCTCGTAGTCTAACACCTCAAAACATCTATTTACCTGCTGTTTTGCCTGACCAGTCCAAAATTATGGTGACCAATTCCTTCACTGAAACTATTGCCTCCTCACAAGATAATGCTCCAGTCGTCTTGTCTGGAAAAGTTACTCTTTCTCTTATTGGAGTTCAGGATGTTGTAAGTTTCTTGTTTTCACAATCTGAATAATAAATTGTTCAATATTGAGTTATTGGTTTATTTTTTTTCTTTAATATATATATTGTTCTCCCTTTTATTGCAGGGTATCTCTGATGATGTTGACTCATATCATGAAGGTAAATTACTAATTATTTATTGCATTCAACTAAATTAAACTTAAACACACTGAATAAAACTCAAAAAAGTTAAATTGATCAGTTTATTATTTTATAAAAGTAAAAAAATTACACTTTTTAATTTATAAAATGAATAAGGCTTAATTTGTTATTATTTGTTTCTAAAGACATGGTGCAACTTACTCATAGGAAATTATACTGGTAGAGCAAAATCCATTAATTCATTGTAATTAAATTACAAAATACTTCCCTGTTATGGCCTGTTTAGTTGTTCATTATTAGTAAACTCATCATTTACAATTTAAAGTTTTCTTATATCTCCTTGTCCCCAATTTCTATTAATTATTAGGGTTAACCCTAAATGACCAAACCTCCAAAAATAAAATAATTTACAATCTTTTAATATCTTTTGTAACTAATAACTAAGTCAAGAGAAGAGGGTGGAGGGTCTGGAGAAGAGGGAAGAGGTTAGTATGAATGAATAGGCAGAAAAACTAAAGATTGAGAAATTCAATTTTTAGGTTTTTTGTAGTATTCATACTACGGAAAGTTTAAATTTGAATTTAAATCAAATTATAATTATTATTAACTACGGGAGACAGACAGAGAAAAATAGACTCCAGCACCGGGATTCGAACCACGGGCCTCCTATATATCCAGTACAGGCACTCTAACCAACTAAGCTACACTAAAGGATAATTTCCTCTGTCGTTAACGATACCTAGTCCCGAATTTAAGCTTTCAATTTTTCCACAAGTCTAGAAGTCAACATTTACGACAATAGAACTAGACCGATAATTAACTCTTATAATTATAAAGTACCCAAGTAGTACCTTTACCTAGTACAATCAATTAGAAATTCAATTTTTAAGGTTTTGGTAGTATTCATACTACGGAAAGTTAAAATTTTAATTTTAATCAAATTATAATTATTATTAACTTCGGGAGACAGACAGAGAAAAATAGACTTGCCGGGATTCGAACCACGGGCCTCCTATATATACAGTACAGGCACTCTTACCAACTAAGCTACACTGAAGGATAATTTCCTCTGTCTTTAATGATACCTAGTCCTGAATTTAAGCTTTCAATTTTTCCACAAGTCCTTCAGTGTAGCTAAGTTGGTTAGAGTGCCTGTACTGGATGTGTATATGAGGTCCGTGGTTCGAATTTCGGCGCTGGAGTCTATTTTTCTCTGTCTGTCTCCCGTAGTTAATAATAATTATAATTTGATTTAAATTAAAGATTGAGGTCGTGGGGATAAGATTATTATAGAATTTTGTTCATATGTACTTAATATATAGAGCCATAATACTTACATGTTAGCTTAATTCTTCTATTAGACAAAACTTATGAATGACAGCTATAAAAAATGAAACTTAGAAAGTTCCATCTATGTGTAATTTTGAGCCTATTTATTTGTGTGGTGTGTGAGATAACATATTAAAATTGCTTATTTTTTCCCTTTTATTCTTTTGTTATGTAAGTTTTAATCTAAAAATAACAATCCATGGTTGTTACTTTGGAACTCCTTATTCTCTGCACTTTATTGATTCATTTTAATCTCTATACTTCTCATGGAGTCTATAGTATTTTATATTGTAAGCTCTTCTCTCAGGAGTCTAAGTTAAATTAATTTTAGCTCTAAATATGGGGGTGCTAAATACTGATTTTCATAATATTTTCCAGCTACAATGAAGATGACCACTGACTGTTTATCCGGAACTGTTCCAAATTTACACTCTGTAAGTTCCTTTCATTTCTTGTAATTGTGTTAATTTTAAAATGTGAAACATGAAGATTTTTCAATTGTCATTTCTTATAAGGTTAATTTATAATTATTACAGGGTAAAAATAAAGAGCAACCAAAAATAGATGATATAGAAGATAAAATATTTGTTAATAACGGATGAAATCGTGAAATTTACTTGTTTAAAATTACAACTTTCTTCCTAATGTGAAGAATGCAACAATAAATTTGTGAGTATATAGTTGTTAAAGCAATATTTGGTTGTAACATCATATTTATTGTGCAATAAATATTAATCAAACTTTTATTTGTTGTCCTTAATTATTGATCTAAACTGTATCATATTGATTTTGCAGGGAGAAATATTGTTTATATGGCTTTAACTTAAAACCACATTCATTGCTACTTCATCTATTTACAATTGGCCTTTTTAATTAATCTTGTTTGCAATATTTAGCAAAATTTAAAGAAATTTTATATTATAGCTATGATGTTATCTTTCTTTTTATTAAAGAAAAATCATAAATAAAAACATGTCATATATATATATATATATATATATATATATATATATATATATATATATATATATATATGTATGTATGTATGTATGTATTAAAATGTTTAGAAACTAATGTATTATTAGGTTTATAATAAATTATGAAGGAATAAAAAGAAACAGACAAATGACAGAAGAACAAATTAACAAAATATTTCATTAAGTTTAATGGAACTGAATTTAAACTAAAAACAATGTAAATTAATTTTATAAACTAGATTAATAAATAAATATCTATATGATGGCCTTGTTCAGCATTGCAGTGATCTTATTCACTCTCCAACACCGGTTCAGCTGATTTCGTCAGCTGGTAGCTGGCAGTTCAGCCCGGGCTCAACTGCTCCTCCTCTATCATTCCTCGACGACCTCCTCAATCTCCCACTCTTATCTCCTTTTCTATCTATATTATATATATACATATATATATATATATATATATATATATATATATATATATATATATATATATATATATATATATATATATATATATATAAATTTGGGGGCTTAATTTTATATTTAGAAAAAAGCAAAACTAAGTAAAGTCATTAGTCATTATAGATATGGTATTATATCTATTTAAAGACCAACAAATCAAAACAAACATTTATTTATATTGGGATAAATATGGTTGCCTTAGCTTGGCAATAGCAAATAGCAAATAATTTCAAGGCGAGTCATTGGGACACTACTTGAATATATAAAGGATCTTCCAAAACCTATTTTTGTAAATAGTTTAATTTAGTGTTAGATTTTGCACATGATGGTCACATTTGCACATGAAGGTTATATTTTTATCAGCAATAAATATTTTTATTAGTGTAATAATTATTCATGACATTATTTTCTCTTTTCTGTGACAACCTATGTTCTGCTAGAGGTCGACCAAGAAGTCATGAACACGGGAGAAACGGAAAGCTTAACTTCGTTTAAAATCGGAACTTCCGAGTAGTGCCGAAGTCAGTACAGTCGGGTGCTAAGACAATACCCATTCTAGTTTGTATGACATGCGCAGTTACGTCAAATCTCACGAATAACAACAACAAGAAGGTTTCCAATCTGTTAGGTTTCCTGTTTTGTTTGTTTTTATACACTACGAATTATAGTCACTACTATTTTTATTTTCCACTTTTAGAGTTAATTTGTTAACTTTAAAAGCATTTGAATTGTCTACGGCTGTAAAATAAAATACATACTGTAAGTGTCAAATAATGTTACTAAGGACTAAGGAGTGTTAAATAATGTAACTAAGGATTAAGTATGTAACTAGTATTACAAGTCAGCAAAACGCTTGAGATTAACACCTTTCTATTTAATAGTTATTTACTCACCAAGGGAGGAAAGTAAGTGATTGCACCCTGAGCGATGAAGTTGGTTCCTGAGGCGAAGCCGAGGGAGTTAATTATCGCGAGGGTGCAAGTGATTTTTACTCCCGAGGTACGTACAAGATTTTACCTCCAGAAGGGAGAAAAAAATAATTGATAAGATTTTAATTTTAAATTATTTTATGTTAAAAAAGTAAACATTTTTATATTTATAAAAAATGATATATACTAACAATAATTCACCAGATAAGTTTAATCATGTTAAAATTAAATTATAGATAGTAATTATTTGAATTTCAATGCTAAAATTAAATGGAAGATCAGCTGGTAGCTGAGTCGTGTTTTGAATGGTATTGACAACTAACGTATTATCATCCATATGAGTAGATCTACATTTAGAAATAATGATTTCTCATTTAACTTTTAGTTTGTTTTACTGATTAGTCATCATGACAAACGTCGTGAAGGTTATGTGTGAAGATGACATTATAGATTTAGACATTAAACAATAGTTAATAAATTAAATGTGTATTAGCACCAAGCTTATTTACTTGTGCTTATTACTTGGGCAACACTGGAGGGAATCATGAGAGTTCATGATTCCCTCCTTTCTCATTACTCCTTGTTGAGCCCGACGGGGTGGAATGAGCTACTTTCCTCCCTGTAAACTAGGGAGGAAAGTTCACTTTTTCTCCCCGCTGGAGGTAAAATATGTTTTATTATTTTTGTTTATGGATGGTTTAGGTGTAGTAATATTATCAATTATTTTCTTTCTTTCATGAGACATTTCCACCCTTTTTAAGGTAATTTTTTGTCACAGCTTTTATTCTAATATAGCACGTACAATAATATATGTTTTGGCTGCTCAAGTAAAGAACCTTTGGTGAAATACTTTCGCTGGCCTCAGGATAAAACAAGGTTAGTTAAAATTTATTTGGTAAATATTTAAGTTAATATCTCGCTCGAATATACAGTACAGTTTTGACAAAGGGATATCGACTAATCTGTAGAGACCGGGGTCCACTCCTTATAAGTCGAAAATCCTTATCTATCGAAAATTATCGAAATGCGTTAAAGCTATATCAGTATTAAAACTAACTTCTCAAGGAGAGCCCCCGGTCTCTACAGATTTACTTATATATCTGTTATGAAAAGTGTGTATGGAGGTGTTAAGTCAAAAAACGCAAGTTTTAGCAACTGTACTTCCAGTATAAAAGAAAGTTTTTGGGAGCCATGTTTGTCATTCAATAGCATCAAACTATTATAATTTTATCAAATTAAGGTTGAAGGTTTTTAAAATAAACTTAATATTATAGAATTGAAATTGCAGTTAATCTAGATTTTTAAAACTCATAATAAACTATTAATGAATGAAATACAAATGCTTGTAAACCATCTTAACTTAAATATTACTAATAACTGTCCAAAGAAGTTAAGTCAATCAACAAGATGGTATGAAGGAGTTCAGCAAGGTTTTTTTACAGGGCCGCTAAGAGGATTTCTTGGTCTCTGGGCAAGTTAGCATCTGGACCCATTCCAGTCCAGTCCTCCCCCAGAGAATTTTTTTTAAAATTTAAGTGCAAAATGATGAGTTTTAAGAATTTTTTAGGGCAGGTTTGTCCTTATAGCAAAATATGTTTGGTGGGGGACGAAGTTTGAAGTTTAACTAAGATGGGCTAAAAAACAAATAAATGAGTTGTTTTATAGCTGTTATGTTTCATTAAAAAACCTTCTTTTACAATTTGTATGATACATAATAAAAAAATAAAACATAATATAAATTGTTTGCTAAAATAGTGAGATTAAGAGTAAACAAATCAAAGTAATTAGTAGTAGTTGTAGTCTAGTACTTCCTACTAGAACGGGTAGGACGAACCACTTGTTCAAACCTTGCAATTAGGCCATCATTTAGGCCCTTTTTACGCCCCGTGGTGGAGAGTTCCAGCCACTTCACACATCATACATTTGTATACTGTACCGCCGAAGCGAGTATGGTGTGGTCATTAGTAAGCTATATAAGCGTGGGGGAAGAGTCCCCATAAAGGGTGTCCCTCGCCCTGCTCCGTCCTCGAACCATAGATACAAATTACATCGTCATGACACGGATCGGACCCACATCAAAGAGTGGGGGAAGAGTCCCCATAAAGGGTGTCCCTCGCCCTGCACTATCCGCGAATCATTGATGCTATTCAGAGTATCATGGCACGGGATCGAACACACGACCTCGAGTTGCCTCGACCTATTGATAGCTGAGCGAGCGCCCTAACACGCTCGGCTACCCTGGCTCCCAATCAACTAATTAAGTAACACATTTTATTTACAAAAATTGCATTACAAGTGAAAATGTAAGAGTTATTGTTATTAATCAGTTTGTTAATATGATTTGTCTGTCAGTTTCTCTCCTGTAAATTAACATTGACCATATTGAATAAGATGAAGACATCACAAAAATCTAAGTAACTAAATGAAACACAAGAATTCAAACTTCTGTACTCATGACACATTAGGAATACATTTAAGTTCATCACTATCAGAGGCGTAGCTAGGGCAAAATAAATTGATGAGCAAAAAAAAAAAAAAACATTTGCGTTCAGAACTGAATGGGGCCCACTGACAATGGTATAGAAGTTTAATTCCAAGTTAGATTTTATTATGCTCTAAAGGGGCCCACATCGACATTGGTACAAAGATAGTAGTTTCATGTTTTATTTTGGATTAGGGGGCCCCTGGGCTATTGCCCCCCCCCCCCCCCCCCCCCCCCCCCTGTTGGCGGCCCTGGTTTTTCAAACTTTTGATGTGGATCCTGCACTATATACTTTGAAGAGGATGAGAATTGTAATTTATTATTTGTAAGTATTCTCAATTTCAAGTATACATTTGAAAGTTTATAATTGTGTTCTCCGGAGTCCCTCACAACGTCCGTTAGCATTTTTTAATCCTTCAACGTTAAAAAAAAGCCCCAAAAAAATACTAACAAACAAACATTAACCTTAAAGTACTACCAACAAATATTCACTAACATTAAATTCACCCAAATTTCTGTAAATTTACTTTTCCTACTAGCGGCAGCAAAATTACGCATTATTGAACTGTTTTTAGGCATGAAAGTTTAATTCCACTGAGGTTTCAAGAAAACTTTACAATACGCATTAAAATACGATTTTGCTGAGGATTTTTCCAGGCTAAGCCACGCCCACATTCCCCGCTACAAATAAATAAACAAACAACCTTTTCATCTTTAGCTAAATTATTTGAACAATTTACCTTAAACATATTACGAATTTATAAAAAAAAAGTTTATAAATACTTATTATAGATTATATTTATAAAATAGAACGGAGTAAAAAGATAAAAAAGAAATAAAAATATTACAAAAAAATAGAAGGTCTTAAAATAATCTTAAATAATTAAATTAGTGGCAACACTGCAGCTTTTCTATTATCATCACATCGCACCCCCGCTTCAGAAGTGACACAACTCAAAAATTTTCGACTTTTGCCATTTTTAAATCAAACAAGGCGGGCTTTATATCTACAAAAAAAAAATACATTTGTACTACTAATAGTATCCACTAGATAGCTGAAGTGTCACTTTTAACTCAATCAACTTCGCGGCAGTGACCAGCATTAAAAATGACACATCTGGAATTCAAACAGTTGTCACCGAACCATCGAGAGAGTTACATGTGTATTAAAACCTCTCTTTTCGAGTTGTGTCGATTCTTATAATTTTTATCAAAATAGTTGGTTGTTTTCTTTAGATTTAAGTCACTTCTATAGGATGATTTGCGTAAATTAATAAAACTTATTTTGAATTGCATCGCTTATTGGTAAATTGCTATTGCTGAAATTGGAATTCTGCCACTTTTGGACTATAAGGTATGATCAATTTTGTATTATATTATTTGTTTTTTTGTATAAATAAATAAATATTTGTTAGTATTTCCACTCATAATAAATGTAGATGAGATTAATATTCAATAAAAATTGAATCGTAATGGTGTTTAGTTATGAGATAATGCTTAGGTTTAGTGTTAGTTATTTAATGTATTAAAGAGTGACTCAGGTCAGCTAAATAGAATCTCGTAGGTTTCAATGATGTCCTAGCGAAATGACTAAGCCAAACCCTTCTTGCCTTCCTTATATCTTACACCAGACTGAGATAAAAAAAAATACTCTAACCTAAACAATAAAAATACCCTAAAACATGATTTAGAGAGAATGTTATATTTAGCAATAACAAAAACATAGGTAATATTCAGTGGCAGTTCTAGGCCTTGTGGGGCCCTGGGGAATATGTTTTGGTGGGGGGTCCGGGGGTCCCCTCCCGGATATTTTTTTGAAAATAACATGCTTAAAAATCACTTTTTACTCTATTTAAGCTAATACCAAGCCTGTTATTATGTTTATTTTAGGAAAATACTTACTTTATGATGCCATATTAACATTAAAATAATCATTCTCTCACTCATTCCTAGATATGCCTTTTCATCACCTTTATCATCCTTACCTCAAACCCCTCTGGTTTTTTTTTATTCGTTTTACTTCGAACTCGAATGTAACACAATGACTTAGCGGTTCCGTTCACCTTAATATTCCTGCCTATAATTTCTTTCCGTTCCCGTATTTTTTTCCGTTAAGACACGTTTTCGTGTTATACTGGGTCCGTTTTAGTCAGGTTTTACTGCATTATTGTTTTACTTATTTTATTTTTTTACATTTTTAAATGTTAACCATTACAATTTTTATTTAATTTGCTGATTCATATTTTTAAAAAAAATTGTTTTTAGTGCATTTATACATTTTCTTATCATAAAAGTTTTCTTTTGTTTTATAAAGAGTAAAAATATTATGTTCTTTGACTAAAAGGATTTTTTTTACTGTTTATAGTTCATTTACCCTTTATTCTCTTTCATATAAGGATATTAAAAGTGTCACAAGTCAAAAAGTTTGATCTCACAACAATAATTTAAAAGTGACACTTTTTATCTTTTGGCTTATTAAAACTTAAAATTTAGAGGTTTTATTTCATAAACACAATTAGTAAGGTGTAACAAATATTATAAAATTGAAATTGTAGCTTTTAAATTGTTAATTTTTGTTTTATTGCCAAATTCAGTTTTGCTAATTTTTAAAGTGGCATTTCTCAAAAAGTAGAAAATTTGAGTTGTGTCACTTCCATAGCGGGGGTGCGACATTGTTTTGTTTTTACTGTATTTCTGTCAATTAATTTTTTTATAATTGTAACATTTGATATTGTTGCTTGTTTTGTTTTTTTAATTTGAATAGTTCAATAATAGTATTTGATCAGTAAGTAAGTATTATGAAATGAATATTATTTAAAGGAAACATTTTTCTGCCGCCAGTAGGAAAAATATTGTATGCAACAAGGCAGCAAAGGAAACATTTCTGCCTCATATTGATATATTGCCTGCCTCGGCTTCGCCTCGGCAGTCAATCCAATAAATTACCTGTTAATTTCCATAGCCTGACCTCGCCTCCGGCTCGGAGGCTAACTTAATCATTCGTCAGAAAAATTCCATTTTGCTGCCTAGTTACATAAATAACAATTTCTTTTTATGATAAGAGCATTTTTAGTGAGTGCTTAACTATGTATTAAAACATTGTATTTAACCTTAATGCATCTTTTTTGTTCTACTTCTGAAATATTTCCAAATATTTTTAATAAGATTAATTTTAGAAGTTGGTTGTTCTTTTTAATCAAAGAGGGGGGGGGGGGGGGGGTATGTATAAAATCTTTGACATAATTATGGGATAATGCCATTTTTATTTTTGAGCAATAGGAAAAATTTACACATTGTTTAATTCTTCAAAAAAATGGATTTGCTGAATTCATAATATTATTTTTCTCTAATTATCCAGGTTGATTTATTGAATATACTTAATATTCCAAGGCACTGGAATATATTTATTCACATTGCATGTATGTACATTTAATTATTTTAAGATAAGTGGGTAAAAAAAAAAAAAAAAAAAAAAATTTCAATTATATGAAAGTAAAAGAAGGAAAGAATACAGCTTAATATTTTTTATTCTTAAGTTTTTGGTAGTATTCATACTACGGAACGTTTAAATTTTAATTTAAATCAAATTATAATTACTATTTACAAGGGAAGATAGACAGAGAAAAATAGACCTCAGCGCCGGGACTCGAACCACGCTTTTTCCACAAGTCCTTCAGTGTAGATTAGTTGGTTAGAGTGAGTGCCTGTACTGGATGTATAGGAGGTCCGTAGTTCGAGTCCCGGCGCTGAGGTCTATTTTTCTCTGTCTATCTCCCCTTGTAAATAGTAATTATAATTTGATTTAAATTATTTTCTATTCGTAAACTGAGGATTTCTCCTTATCCTGGTCTGTTGGGTACCTACTATGTTTTTTACCAGTGATATTAAAACCAAACACGTTAAACCAATTTGCTATATTTCAACCCCTTTGGGTAATTTTCAAGCTTTTTAATAATATGTTTCATTGATTCCAAGCATTAAATAACTTTTCACATTTCTAGTTAGAATTTTACGCACCATTCACTTATTTTATTTAAGATTTCAACTAAAATTCTCGTAAGAATCTGAGTCTGAGTGATAATATAATCAAACTGGGTAGTTTGATTATATTATCATTAGTAAAAAACATAGTACCCAATAGACCAGGATAAAGAGAAATCCTCAGTGTACATAATATATAGAGGGTAATATACTACAAAAAACTTAATA
This sequence comes from Gerris lacustris, assembly GCA_951217055.1. NCBI lineage: Eukaryota > Metazoa > Arthropoda > Insecta > Hemiptera > Gerridae > Gerris > Gerris lacustris. The sequence continues at coordinate 10,222,081 of OX578285.1, forward strand.
TTTTTGGATTTGAAATTCCCTGCCATTCTGGCGGGAATTAGTTCCACTTTTTCCCTTGCTGCCTGAGGGCGCTACTGCCTAATCTTGTCTAAGCTCTTTTCAGAGGGGTTATCTCTGGGAATAGAGATTAGTGTTGGGTGGCATCCCTACTTCACTTCTATACAACTTTCCTACATACGCATCAGAGATAAATAATATAGAGATAGTCGTCTCCCCTCTTCAACGAGCTTGACAAGGTTAGAGTGGGAGAAATACAGTGGCGCTCCTCCAGTAACAGAAGAAAGAGGAACTAATTCCTGAAAGAAGTCCGGGAATTTCAAATCAAAAATATTAAACTATATTATTTCCTCCTTCCTATTCATAATTGAAATATTAATTTATTATTTTTACCCACTTAAAAGATATTAAATGTACATATGCTCATAATATTTCAGTGCCTTGAAATATTAAATAATCAAACTGGATAATTAAAGGAAAATGGATAATTTTTGAAGAATTGGAACATGTTCAGATTTTCCTCAAAGAATTTTCCTATAGCTCAAAAAGAGATATTGTCAGGCCAACGGCAAGGGATGGCAAACTCACATCCCCCTAAAAACTAAAAAAATAAAAATTGTAATTTTGATTCTGACCCCGCTGTCCTAAGGACAGATTCCAGCCTTGAACAAAGTTGGATGCATGGTTTGTAATTAAGTTATGTTTTGTAATCTCTAACAAAAAACTCGGCAGTATAATTGAACTTGACATCAGCTACCCAAAACAGGGATAGGTAATTATCACAATTAACGTGTTCATCAGTTCAACCAATTACTGAAATAATACATTTGTATTATTTATACATTTGAAAGATTTTATAATAGAATTATAATGATTAATTAATTATAATAATTATAATTATTATTTATAATAATTATAATTATTATTTATAATAATTATAATTATAATAATAAATTAATTATAATTATAATAAATAATGATTGCAATAGAAAATTAAAATAAAATTCTTATACTTTACAGGCAAATTTATAGTTCATAGTGAAGATTGTCCACGGGGCCCCGTGCCATGTAAAAAACATGAAATATTAGAATTATAAAATTCAGTCGAATTTAGTTTACATTGTAGAGCCTAATACCTAACTACCTTTTCGCGGGGCCCCTCACTATAAAAAAGTCAAATAAATAAGTTATAAAATATAGATTAATTTTTTTTTATGTTTAAGATAGCCCGCGGGGCCCCGCTCCATATACAATTAAGTGAGTTAACGTCCTAATGTTTCCTCATCCTCCCCCTTTTCAAAATGATGACGAATTTCTTATTTATTGTGTGGGGTAAATCTTCATCTATGTGCCCCACCTATATCTAAACGTCCAATTTATTTCGTTTTTTTTTTTTTTGAAACTGTTCCTTTTTACATTGCAAAAACGATTTCAGTTGTAGCATCACGATGTATTCATTTTTTTTTTTTTAATTTTAGGAAAAAGTATGGAAGGTTATGGTAAGTTTAGGTTGTGTTTAGTACTTTTTGACCTGACCTAACAATAACCTTCTATCATTACCCTATAAAACGTGACATTTCGTGTATTTTTTTTTAAACAAATAAATAAGACACTGAATTTATCGAGATACTACATAACCTACCTAGTGCAGTTTTACCAATTGATGTCAAAGAGAAACTTCACCTCAGAGATGCATAAAAACGCTGTTTTGTGAGGTCATATTTACAAAATTTTCCCGGGGAGGACCCCGGACCCCCCTTATAATGTGTCTTTGAAAATTAAACTAAAAACTCGGCACTAAAATGGAAAGTTATAAGCTGAGAATATGAATTCTGGGAGTAAATTTAAAGTGCTCGAGTTTAGATTTCAAATTATAGGACTATAGGACTGATTTCAAATAACACAGCTTAACTTTTTATTTACAATAATAATTTAACCATAAAACCCAAAATATCATGAAGAAGAATAAATAGTTAAGTATAACAGAGCTTAATTATTACAATAAAAATGTTTCTTTTCGATTACGTTTGCAAAGAAAATGATGATTAGATGAAAACTATATAATTTGAGGTTTATGTTCAAATAATATGTTAGATTAAAATCATGAGCAGGATTGTAATTATTTAAAAAGTTTAGAATTATTTTGAGAGCAAAAACGTTTGACTGGCCGGCCCTAAGTGAAGGGAATTAGCCGTAAAATGGGGTCAAGTTATAAGTGGTTTATTATTAAGTTACTTTATTGTTTTTTATCAGCAATCCCCGCTCTATCCTAGGGGGCCCGCCATTTTATTTCGCCCAGGGCCCTGCAAGATCTAGATCCGCCACTTATTATATCTATATTAAATTAATAAATTTTAGAGATTATATACCTTTGTCTAAACAGTACATTCGAGTGACCCCCCCCCCCCCCCCAATTTTCTAACCTCTTTTCCTAGGTGCCCCAAAACTTTAGGATAAGAGCATAAGAAGGCACGAGACACAAGTCGGTAACAAGAAAATGGCGATTACAAGTTTTCGTTTGTGTAACTTGGTTAAACCCTCACCCTGAAAGTTGAACAGGCCTGATACGTCTCTATAGCTTCTTTTCAACTACTATTAAAAATGGATCATTTCACTACACAAAAACCTCTTCTTGTATCAAATTGAAATGTTTCATGCCTGTTTCAATTATACTTTATATGAAGTTTTATTAAAATCTATACGTTAAAACATAAAATATTTGATAAATCGTTGTTTTCTCTTTTTAAAACAATTAGATTCGATTTAATGTATTTAGCAATTTTATCACTTTACAGCGTCGTTGTCGATTTTAATAAAAAAGTTTGTCTCGTTGAAAAGATGAAGGTAGAATATTTTTCTGTCCTAATATTCCAATTTTTAATTTGGAGCTCACGATTACGAGTTGCGCGCGAATGCTTGAACAGGTAACTCGATGCAGATAACGCAGTCCAACAAACTTAGCCTGGGCATTAGTAAAAGAAACATGTAGGTGCCAATACCAAATTCCTAATAAATCGGTCAACTTGAACTCAAGTTATCGTCGGACCCGTATTCGTGACTGCAGAGCCGGATCTACAATTTTCTGGCCCCCTTGCTGAAACTCCAATGGGCCCCCAACCAACCAAGGCCAGGGTCCTATTGGGAAGGGAGGGGGGGGGGGGAGTTTACTGGTTAGTGCACCGAAGAGTGGGAGTCCTAGTCCTACACTGTAGGTGAGCCTCGTGATGGCCAAAGAAAGTAAGACAACTACACACCACAACCTAATTACACGCACCGCAATCATTCTTCATCTCAAATGAACTACCTCGCCGAAATATGAAAGAGGTAATTGTCTCAAAAAATGCTTATTCCTATTTAGGTCTTCAGGGAATTAATAATTCCAAAGTCAATCCGTTTTTGGCTATATTTCACCTCCTTTGAGGCATCTTCAAGCCTAAAAGAAGAATTTTAAATTTGTATTTCTTATATCTACATTAACTTACATCTTTATACAACATGTTGACTTATAAATTTTAATCGAAACATAACATTTAACGGTAGAGTAACCTTTAACAATTTCCCTGTAAGGAAAGAAAATAACTAAGAAAATAAATTAAATTATGTTTTAGGAGATTTTGTTAAAGGTTAGTCTTCTGTTATATTATGTTAATTTTTCATATTTATTGGAACTAAGTTCCTTATGGCACGTTACAGCTCCTGGAGCTCCCGGGCTGAATCCGAAAAAAACCACCGTCACCGTCACAAAACCAAAATCGACCCATGACGATAACTTGAGCCAAAGTAGACCGATGTGGAACACATGTTTACTTTAAGCAACGGTGGCGTAAACGTTCAAATGTAAAATTGAAATTTTTGGACGGGAAAAATTCTAACTAATTAATTAACTAATGAGAAACAACTTTTTTTTAGTAAAACCAACATCGACACCGCTTTGAAGTGTTAAAGATCGCTAAATTTATTAAAGTGGACCTAAACGAAACGTTTAAAATAGAGGACACTACGTTTTAACCGATATCTTAAGTTCTAAGTAACGATTTTAATAAAATGTCATACAAAAAGTAAAGTAAAATTGAAAAAGGCATGTAAAATTTCAACCTGATACAAGCAGAAGTTTTATTGTGTTGTGAAGTGATATATTTTATAATATTTTAAATTAGTAGGCCGGGTAGGTACAGTCAGTGGCGTAACTATGGGCCCGCACAGGCCCGCAGTGTGGGGGGGGGGGGGGGGAGCCACTGTCAGGGGGCCCCCAGTTCTAAACGCAAGAGGTTTTTTTTTTTTTTGCTCATCAATTTTGTTTGGAGAGGGGCCCCCAAAAAGTTCTTGTGGGGAGGCCCCCAATGCCGTAGCTACGCCGCTGGGTACAGTCCTGCTTCCCACCTACTACAACCATTTTATTTAACTATATCAACTCATCATGATTAACTTTTTTCTCAATATTCAATAGATATTTAAGTATTGCAAGGTACTCGCTTCAATGATAAAAAAAAGTTTTTCTCTTAATTTTGCCTTAACTCTGCTAAGTACAAATAGTTAGTTACTTTAATTTTGTCTCTTCTCTAATTTCGCCATGTATTAGAAGTTAGCATCGTATACTTAGTATGTGATTTTATAATTTATATTTAATGAAAAGCGTAAGGAACTTGAACTTCGTTCCTAACGGGTGTCCTGCGATACATTTTTTAATAAAAGTGTTATGTTTTGTTTAAAAGTTATAAGTCAACATGTTATATAAAGATGCAAGTTAATTTAGATATAAGAAATACAATTTTAAACATTTTTTAGGCCTGAAGAGGCCTCAAAGGAGGTGAAATATAGCCAAAAAACGGATTGACTTTGATTGAGTTATTAATAACCTAAAGACCTAATTAAGAATAGTATAGAAATGAAGGGCAATACTGCGAATATCTCTCATATAAATAAAAATGTAATTTACCTCTTCACAACAACAACAATATCAACGACGCGTCCTATAACTACCTCCCTTCCATATTAACTTAAGTAATATTTCAAATAATTTTTTTTCAAGCTTATCCGAAAATGGGGTCTTACATTTTTTTCGTTAGACCTTTCAGAAGATACCTCATTTTAACGTTTAGGTAAAATAAAAACTGAGCTGATTTAGTTATTATGTATAATGACCAGATATTATTCATAACGATCAATTAATTACTTTGACTGTAACATATATTTACCATTTATTTTAAATTAGAGTAAAAAAAATAATTTGAGTAATAAAAAAAAAGAAATATGTAAAATTACGATATAATTTATATGCTGTGTTCATCAACTTTTGAACTCCCGGCAGGGCCCCACTTTTTCAACATCTCTGACCCCCCGCACCGTGAGGCTGGCGGTACCTAGATCCAGCCCTGCGTTACTGACAGACAGAATATAATTGCACATTTTGTTGAAACTGAGAAGCTCGCTTCAATATTTATGTTTTGCAATTATAGTGGGGCGGTGGTGTAGTAGAGCATAGAGAAGAGTCGTAGTAGGGAATGAGGGGAAGGGCCCGTTTGCCTTTCCCTTTCATTCATGCCGAATATCGATTGAGTTTGCGCAGTTAACTCGGGGAGAATCTAAACTGTCAGTATGGTCTAGAGTTTTCAAGTCACCCTCACCTATTATATAACAGTGTTTCTTAAACAAATAGTGAAGGAACAAATAACAAAAAATTACCGTTATGCCTCTCGAGAAGCGTAATTTGTTCCTCGCCAACTCCGCCCCGGAATTGCTTAACTCAACCCCCGTAAAAATATTCAGTTGCAATCCCACGGAGATGACAACGAACGAACTGCAAAGCTTCGTAGACAGCATGCGGTTGGTCGGCTTGAAGAATCTCGACATCAGCAACGTCCAAATTACAGATCAGCCGGACGGTGAGATCCCAGAAGAAGTAGATACGAGAAAGATGCACGGGTATACCGAAGTCAGAAGTGCTCGAAGAGCTGACATCGGTGAGGGGTTTGCAAACTTGAACTTGGACGAAGAGAACAAAGACGACTCCTCAGCTGAAGGAGGATTCGTTCTAGAAGAAGAACTGTTTGCTGGCAGTTCAGATTCGACTACCGAGGAAAGTGAGTAAAGTTGTCTGACCCGAGTAGCCTCGACTTATCAACTTATTTTAAAAAGTTCTTTGTGTGTGTACTGACACTTCTATGTACATCTTTTAATATTCTTCTATGTGTATTATTGTTTAATCCTTTTAACGGGATTGTATCACAATTTGGTCCTTCGAGAGATAACATCTAGAAGCAGAAACATGTGAGAAAGAATGAAATGAAAAAAGAAGCAAACGATTCAAACGGAAGATGTTAAGAAAAGAGCAAGTAATTTTCTATCCTCGGAATTTAACAGAATTTATTGTGGTATAGAAATATGTGTTATAACGGTAGAATGCTTTCCCCTTTCCTGTATAGTATTGGTTCGTCTTTTGGTTGTTTTTTTGGTGTTATTGTGTAATAGTAGTTAAGTACCATTGTAGTGGTAATTAGAAATATATGTGCCGTAATAATTCTATAAAGAAAAAAAAAAAATTACTATGATAACCTAAACTCATCTTATTTGGTGTATTGATTTATTCAATTAATTAAAATATAAATAAACCGTTGCTTTTTTATATTTCTTTTGGCCTTATCAATATATTTCACAATAGTACATAAACATCACAAGTAATCAATTGCCATTTATATTGTTAATTCTTCATATATATATAATATATATATATATATATATATATATATATATATATATATATATATATATATATATATATATATATATATATATATATATATATATATATATATATATATATATATATATATATATATATATATATATATATATATATATATATAATAAGCCTAATTCAGTCTAAATAAATATCACCGGATTTGTATACTTGATTTTGCTTTTGAGATTTCTTTTCTTTTTACGACTAAACTCAGCCAAACGAAGTATAAAATAATTACAACTGGAGAAGGTGAGACTCCAAATCATCACTTGTTTTTGCCAGCCAGAGAGAATGTAAAAAGAAGAAATTTCGATACAATATAATTAAGTGAAGACAAGAGAAAATCCACGCTACTGTAGGGCTCTCCAATATTTACCAAGTTTATACAATTATGATTGCAGTATTGGCAAGGTGGCATGAAACAATGAATGCAAATATTTATTGCTGTCTTCAAATTAAATCCGATTGAATACTATTTTATTTAATTTAGTTTATTAGTATCCATCAAAGCAAAACATATTTGTCTCATTAAATTATTTTATTCATTTTATAAAAAGTCAAATCTACAAGCATACCTTATTTAAATAGATTATATTAATAGAAAATGCTTAATATTGGTATGCTATATATTTTATAGCATACCTTATACAATGTTTGCGCAAATCTAATGTTGGGCAAAATTTAGGCCATACACGTCATCAACATTATGTTTGCGCAAACATCAAACAGCCCCATACACGGTCAAAATGTTTGCGCAAACATTTTGACCGTGTATGGGGGCCTTAAGACAGGTTGTAAATTATATTCCAATAATTTTTTTTTTAAATGAGCTCATTTATAATAATAACTGAAAAAGGACATGTTTTGAACAAGACACAGTTAATTTTGTAATAATTCATGTTTTTTTTTACTAATTTATTTATCTAATTTAGTGTATTATTATTTAACGATTACATTTTAACTTTAAATAAAATTATAATTATCATTAACTACGGGAGACATACAGAGAAAAATAGACCCCAGCACCGGGACTTGAACCACGGGCCTCCTATATATTCGTTACAGGCGCTCTTACCAACTGAACTATACTGGAGAATGATTTTTCTCTGTCGTTACCGATACAAATTCCCGAATCCAAGCTTTCAATCTTTTCTACAAGTCTAGACAGCCAAATATTCACGGCAATAGAACTAGACCGAGAATTAACGCTTATAATTATAAAGTACTCAATGAGTACCTGTACCTAGTACAATCAATTAGAAATTCAAATTTTTAAGATTATAATAATTATCATTAACTACGGGAGAAATCAGAGAAAAATAGATCCCAGCACCCAGGGCCGCAGCTAGGGGGGGGCAGGGGGGGTCTTTTGCCCCGGGCGGCAAAATGTAGGGGGCGGCAAAATGATTAACAGAGTTTAAAATTATTTAACTAATTTAAGACCTGTAATATGACACAGTGATGTAGGTGTAGAGGGCGGCATGCGAGCTAGGCAGATGAGAGTGAGCGATATGAACGCAGTACTGTCAGTGAGTAGATGCCTTCTTAATTCCCTATTTCAAGGTCGTAATTCCCAATTTCAAGGTCGGGTCACATTGCAGTTTTCGCGTAGTCCGTCTCGACGATGCGCGCCCTATCCCAACGAACTGGACCCAGGGCCGGTGCGACCAAATAGGCGAACTAGGCGACCGCCTAGGGCCTGAGGGGCGCCGCAAGATACGAGCCCACCAAGAAGTCAATGTTTTTACAAAGAAAGATAGATGAATAACTTAAATTAGGAGAGATCTCAGGGGCGGATCCATGGGGTGGAAGAGGGAAATCCCCCCCCCACCCCCAAAACAACAAAATTACGAAACAATATTAATTGAATAAAATAAGGTTGAACATTTCTTATGTTTTATTATTTTTCATACCCATTTTAAAACTAATAATATAATTATTTTGCAAATAAATGATTATTGTTTATGGATCAATAGTCAAGTTAATATTAACATTTAAAACTATGGGATTCCCTCTTTCCCCCATGTTTATGTGGGATACAAACATTAAACTATTTTGTGTTCGTTTATTTGCATACCTTAATGGTTGTTTGTTGATATTCTGAGTTGAGAGTGTATCCCCTAGTTCAGATGCTGTATAGGACGTTGTGAAGGTATTTCATAATGAATCAGAAAGAATTAATAGCATAGTATAGCGTTAAAGGTAAAACTTTTTTTTTAGTCTAAAAACCGATTTAGTTAATAAATTTTTTTTTAAATTCTGCAGAAGCAATTTTAAACAAACTTTTAGGTGATGTTTTTTTTTTAGCTGAAAAAGCTCTAAAAAAAGGCCCAAAATTCAACATTTTGAACCTAATTTTCTAAAATTTTCCGGGGGAGGCCCCCCGGACCCCCCTTAGGGCTAGGTTCATGTATGATAGGAGAAAGATTAGTAGGACTGGCACCTATTTTAACTGAACTGAACAGAAGTTTATTATTTAAAAATAGATTTTAGTTTTTACTAGAATTTAGTTGTTTCTTTTCGATGTCTCTGATGATTTAAGTCTCTTTTCCATTAAACATCGAAGAGCATAAAACAAATTAATCTAAACATTTGCAGCCGAAAAGTCAAATTTTCATAAATACACTTTTAGTTTTTGGAAGAATTGTTTTATGTATAATGTATAATATTATTCTGCGTATATGTATAATATTTTCTAGTATATTAAAAAGATTTTACTTGAATTGTTTCGTTTCTCATTTTCAAATAAACCTTAGTTATCAACTTCAATCATGGTTTTATATTTTATCCCAAATATTAATAAATATTTCAAGATTTTTCACAAGCTGACTTAGGAGTAGGAGTAAAAGTTATTGGCGAATTGCTAGGGTAAAGTGGTGGAAGGGGGCGGCAAAATTAGGGCTTGCCCCTCCTGGCAAAATATGTAGCTGCGGCCCTGCCAGCACCAGGACTTGAACCACGGGCCTCCTATATATCCGTTACAGGCACTCTTACCAAGAATTCCAAGAAAGAAAGCTTGGATTCGGGAATTTGTATCGGTAACGACAGAGAAAAATCATTCTCCAGTATAGCTCAGTTAGTAAGAGCGCCTGTAACGGTTATATAGAAGCCCGTGGTTCAAGTCCCGGTGCTGGGGTCTATTTTTCTCTGTATGTCTCCCGTAGTTAATGATAATTATAATTTTATTTAAAGTTAAAAATAATCTTTCCGTAGTATGAATACTACCTGAAACTTAAAAATTTGATTATATTTTATTTATGAATCAATTTACCAATTATTATTTATAACCATACGTTATTATCATCGTATGGTTTTGTTTAGTTAATTTAAAAAAAAAAAAATCACAGGGAAGTACTCGCGTCCATGTACTTTTTAAGGTTTTGTAGATGATAAAGCATACCCGTTATGTAATTATGATTTTTTTTCTTCGATCTCAAGGGTCCCGGGTTCGATCCCCCGGGGGGTCACAATGCTTTTTATCGGTAATAAATTTCATTTTTTCAGGAAATTTTTATCGCCCCACCATATAACCATGAATCATTTCGAAATTTTAGGACCAGCCGTTATATAGTGGTGGGGGGGGGGATGTTTTTTGTGTATATTTTGACTTATAAAACCAATAAAGAATTCAAAATTTAAAAAAACATATATATATTTGTGTCTCTTCAGCAGCTTTCATTTGATACCCAACTCACTTCACATTTTCACGCACAAAATTGGCAACTATTGAAAATTGGGGATGCACTCCTGGAATTTTCATCGGCCCGCAATAAGGTAATAGCATGACATAAATTATTTTGAAATTTTAGGACCAGCCGTTATATATAGTGGTTGGGGGAGGGGGGATTTTTTGGGGTATATTTTGACTTATAAAACCAATAAGGAATGCAAAATTTAAAAAAGCATGTATACATATAATTGCAACCTACTATTCAGCATCTTTCATTTGACTCCCCACGCGAAAAAATAAAAAAAAAAAAAAAAAAAAAAGAAATATATATATATATATATATATATATATATATATATATATATATATATATATATATATATATATATATATATATATATATATATATATATATATATATAGGAGTTTACCACATTTTTGCGACTTTCGCATGGGCATATTTAATTTTTAACTTTTGTATATTTTTCCTGTGGTTGGGTCAAAAAGTTGCACCAGTGTTTCAAATTTCAGCACTTTAGCTTCGGGCCCTATGAACCAAAGAGCGACGTACAGATGGACACATCCACCCTCGGCATAAGGGTTTTGAGAAGTATTTACAAAACCCTAAAAAGGGGAAAAGTATATACATGTGAGCAGTATAAGCTTTTAATATAAGTCAAGTGGAGGTGAATGACCTTCATTTTTGACGAATAGTTTTGCGATTTTTAGTTCATAAAAAAAAGTGGAATGGTCTAATGATTTGTAAGTGATCATTATGCCAAGTATGTAAATGTGAATGGTATAAGTTAATACTGTCATTTAAAATAATTTGGGAACAATTGTATTTTTTTTGTATTTATGGATTGTAAACTGATTCATTCAGAAACTTATTTATTATTAGTTTTTTAAATTTTTTTTTTAGCATCAATTTTATTTTATTATAAGGGTGATTCCAATTTAAAGTGCTAGTTTGGAATCTAAAATTGGACTTAGACTGAAAATTTTGACAGGAAAAATTATGGAATGTTCTCAGGCTAATTTCAGATATATTGCAGCATGCGGGACAGATGGGAAATAATTTTTTTAAATTTTTAGGCCGGAATTAAGTTTATTTGAAACATGGTAATTAAGGCACGTGAATTACACATTTTCGTTCACGGTTGTTACATTTCACACTTTAAGAAAATATTTTGGTCAGTAGTTTAAAGTAAAAATCCAATTTTAATACACCATTAAATAGCACTCTTAAAAGCCTAAACAATGAACTATAACTTTACCTAAAAAATTTTTGAAAATAGACTTGAACAACATGCACGGTAATTACGTTTAAAAGGGTACGTAACTGGAAGAACAATCGGAATTAGAGCTATAGCTCCCAACTGAAGGGTTCAGCTCATCCCCTATCAACTGTTGCTAGAAAACCAGTGTTGCGGCATTGCAAAAATCTCTCGCCACCTAAAATCTCCTTGCCACAACCAGAGTAGGGTCACATTTATATAATGCCACGGTAATTACATTTTTTTAAAGGACAAACTTTAACTTGAAGTTCCGTTTAGTAATAATTTATTATTTTTAATAACTGACACATATTTTAATCCTGGTAGGACCCAACTTCAAGATTATCCAATAAGTTTCTGAATAAAATTATTAATGTATGAGCTAGAGTGAAGTGAATAAGAACAACTGACTTAAGGACAGCCACGGTTGTTACAAAATTGCGTTTTGAAATTTTTTGTAGCGATTAAAATTAAGCGGCGCATGATTTTTTTGCTTGGTTATAGTTCTGTAAGCTTAACTGAGTTACCATGAAGAAAAATCCTGTCAATTATGTGAAAAACGCTCGTTATTCATCTAGGACATGAAAATTGCACTTTAAATTGGAATCACCCATAAACCTAAAAATGTTTAAAGGTTTATTACCTCAAGTATTAATGACTCAAACTATGCTATTTCTTACTCTAAAAGAATTAATGTAGAACATTTTTTTTTTAAATTTTACAATATTAACTTTTTTTTAAAAAAAAAATCACAATTTTTGAAAAGACTTTTGAAGTTGACAAGAATTTGTGGTATTCCACATTATTGTACGAACTAAGTTGTGTATAAACAAGTGTAAAAATAAAAATAATGTGATAATATAAAATATGAACCCGAAATACCATAATTTATTTAAGAACAAATGTATAGGTCTAGGTTTAATTAAATATAAATTTGTATGACGTCACATGTAAGTTGGCAAGGATATTTACGTCACAATGTAGGCTGGAAAATTAAAGATGGCTTAACGTTTCACCATTTTCCCCACTGGTCGCCGAGATTAGATGCTGGAAACTTCTCATCGCGCAGTCCATCTTGAGTGATGTAAACAAACCCTTAATCCAGTAGGTATGTAGTTTGTAAATAAAGTTTTCTCTGTTAGAGAACCAGTTGTCAGTTTTATGGAAGTTTTTAATTTAAACTTCTTTTAAAATCTTTATCCTTTTGAAATTTTATATGAATCAAGTTCACCATGCCGCACCGATTTGTGAAGAATTAGAGTATTCCCTCCAAATTTATTTATATGACACTCATTCCGTTTTGTGCACAAGTGTAAATTTCGTTGGTTCAAGAATGGTTTTTCATGAGCAGGAGAGGCCACTTTAGTGGCCCGTACCCGATATTTTTTATTTATTTTTGATTTTTTCGTAGTATATAATAATAATTCCTGTTAGATCAGAATAATGTTATTACTAAATAACTAAGGGATACATTCCAACACTTGTTCATCTATAAAGTGTAGTGAATTAATTATAGATAAAAAATGGCAAGAGACGTAGAGGGGCCCCCACTAAAAGTTTGCGATGGGGCCCCAAAACCTTACCTCCACTACTGGGAGAGCCCCTCCTCCTCCCTACATATCCCTCTCGCTCTCCCTGCTGTCAATTGTTGCTGCAGTGTTTAATAAATAAATTAGTGGAATTTATTTATTAAAAATTTATCGAAATTTATATTTCATATTACTTATAAACTAAGGATTATAGTCCAGTCAATAAGTAAAAATCATTGCAAAAGGTCGGGTATCTACAATTTTTGGATATATTGTTGGGACCAATGCCAGTAGTAAAAAAACAAGTTTGCAGAAAAAACAATCCTGTGCCAGCAGAGTTATTAATATTTCTGTTCCTATGTATTGAAGTGTAAAAGTAGTAACTATCAATATTGACGAGGGCAACATTGAAATTTGGTATACCTGTTCCTTTTATTAGTGCTCAGACTCAGGGCCGGATATAGCTACCGCCAGCCCCCGCGGTGCGGGGGGGCCCACGGTCCTGGGGGGCCCACTCAGAGATGTAGAAAAAGGTTTTTTTTGCAACAAAAAAGGCAAGAAGGATATTGTGATCAGTGGCGTAGCTATGGGCCCGAATTGCGGGCACGTCCCCGGTGCCAGGGGGCCCACAAATAAAAAAAAACATGAAACTATTATCTTTGTACCGCAATGTCGATGGGGGCCCCTTTAGAGTATAATTAAATCTAAACTGGAATTATACTCATATACCTTTGTCAGGGGGCCCCATTCAGTGCTGAACGCAAATGTTTCAATTATAATTTTTTTTGGCGAGGGGCCCACTGCCCTAGGTACGCCACTGATTGTGATAAACTTAAAATTTTTCCTAACGTGTCATGAGTACAAACGGAAGTTTCAAATTTTTTGTTTCATTTAGTTACTTAGATTTTTGTGATGTTTTCACCTTATTCAATATGGTCAATGCTAATTTAAAGGAGAGAAACTGACTGACAAATCATATTAACTGATATTAATAAATTTTACATTTTTTACTTGTAATGCAATTTTTAAGCTTGCCAGCTACAAAGGACAAACTTTCCCTCAGAAATCCTTAAAACTCATCTTTTTGCACTTAAATTTTAAAAAATTCTTCGGGGGAGTACCCCCGGACCCCCAGCCGTTGTTTGTTCAAAGGGGTCCAGATGCTAACTTGCCCTGGGGCCCGGAAATCCTCTCAGAGGCCCTGATATATAATACATATATCTGGTAATTATACATAATAACCAAATCAGCTCAGTTTTTTTTTTTTACCTAAACGATAAAATAGGTATTTTCGAAAAGGTCTAACGAAAAAAATTTAAGACCCCATTTTCGGATAAGCTTGAAAAAATTTTATTTGAAATATTACAAAAGTTAATATGAAAGGGGAGTAGTTATAGGACACTCAGTATAATATTGTAGTTGTTGTGAGGAGGTAAATTGCATTATTATTTATTTGAGAGATATTCGCAGTATATTACCCTTCATTTCCATACTATGCTTATGATTCTTATTTAGGTCTTTAGGGCATTAATAACTCCAAAGTCAGTCCGTTTTTGGCTATATTTTACCTCCTTTGAGGCATCTTCAGGCCTAAAAGGTTTTTAAAATTTTATTTCTTATATCTACATTAACTTTTAACTTATATGTTTATATAACATTTTGACACAACTTTTAAACAAAACGTAACACGAGGAATACATATATGTATTAGGAACGAAGTTCCTTACGCTTTTCAATAAATATACAAATTATAAATTCACACTACTAAGTGTACGATGCTAACTACTTATACATGGCGCAGTTAGAAAAGAGAAAAATTAAAAGTAATTAACTGTTTGTACCTTGCGGAGTTGAGACAAAATTAACAGAAAAACATTGTTTGTATCATTGAAGCGAGTGCCTTGCAATAAATACTTATGTACAGTGCCGGAACTAGCCGTGTGCATGGGGTCAGCCGCACACGGGCCTCGGGGTAAGGGGGGCCTCACTTCCGCTCGGCCAGTTATAAAAAAAATAAAAAATAAAAATAAAGAATAATTTTACTAAAAAGGTGAAGTTAGTTTATATTTTATTTATTACCATTGTTATTTTTATGTGGTAGGCGTCTATATTCTTTTCCACATAATAATTATAATTATTAGTACCATTTTTTGAGACAATTGATGTTAAAGGCTTATTAAGATAATATTATTAATATAAAAAATCGGTCCGAGAGAACTCAGACAAACTTTATAATATAGAGTTTATAATTACTTAGCCCAGTGTTTCCATTTATTAGTTTTAAAATTTACATTTAAATATTATTGAACATTTCATAAAAAATAACTTCTCCTGGGCGGGAAATCAAACCTGGGCTCTCTCCGTCCGCGTTTTAAGCTAATTTCTCAGGAACTAGATTTTTCCCGGGAAAACGGCTTATATCGTTGGATTCGTATTCAATTGGACTACATTTTAGAATTTTTAATCAAAATCGTCGGAACCGTTTACGAGAAATAATTTTTTTTCATGATTTTTCAGAGTTTTTGGGGGGTAGCGCCCCCAAATTTAGAGCTAAAATTCATTTCTCGATTAAGCCTCGGGGTATGATTTTTTTGAACGTGTATGCCAAATTTCGTCAAAATCGGCCAAGTAGTTTAGGTTCCAGGCGTCTGCACAGACGACAGACAGACATTTTTTAAAAACCTCTTTTTTGGACTCAGGGGGCCTCAAAACGTGTAAATCCATCAAAATCTCAAAATCGAATTTTCGCGGCATCACAATACTTTCTCTTTATATGAGAAAGTAAAAAGTGACAAAGTATTACTCGAAAACGGTTCCGACGATTTTGATTAACACATTCTAAAATGTAGTCCATTTAAATACGAATTTAATTTATTTTGTTTTTTTATCATAAAATAATGATTTCTGTAGCAATTTATTACAAATCTTTGGTCATCTTGGAGGGGGGGGGGGGGGGCCTCAAAAAAAATCTTGCACACGGGCCTCAGCAGGTCTAGTTCCGTCTCTGCTTATGTATTGAATATTGAGAAAAAATTAATCACGATGAGTTGATATAGTTAAAAAGAAAGGTGGTAGTAGGTGGGAAACAGGGCTGTTTTCCTCTACCCGGCCTACTAATTTAAAATATTATAAAATATATCTTTTCCCTTTCCCTAATCAAAAACGTCTGCTTGTATCAGGTTGAAAGTTTACATGCCTGTTCAATTTTACTTTACATTACTTTGTGTATGACGTGTTATAAAAATCGTTACGATAGAACGTAAGATATCGGTTAAAACGTAGTTTTCTCTATTTTAAACGGTTTAGGTCCGCTTTATAAATTTAGCGATAGTTAACACTTCATAGCAGTATCGGTGTTGATTTAACTAAAAAAAAAATAATTTAAAAAAGTTGTATGTCTCATTGAATAGAATAAGTTAATTTTTCCCATCCAAAAATTTCAATTTTACATTTGAACGTTTACGCGAGCGTTGCTAAAATAAACATGTCTTTGGCGAGGTAGTTCAAAAGCGAATTTGAGATGAAGAATGAATGCGGTGCGTGTAAAATTAGGTTGTAGTGTATAGTTTTCTTACTTTCTTTGATCATCACCAGGCTCACCGATAGTGTAGGAACTCCCATTCTACACTAACCAGTAAACTCCCTCACCCCCCCCCCCCCCCCCCTTCCTAATAGGACCTGGTCTGGGTAGGTTAGGGGCCCATTGGAGTTTTTCGCGGGGGGGCCCAAAAATTGAAAATCCGGCCCTGCTCAGACTAAGTTCATTTGGGAATATTATCCGTCAAAGCGTCCACGTAAAACCCTCTCGCATACGTAATTTCCAAATTTAATTTGGAAATTTAGGTTGGGAAAGATTCTATATTTATCTATTCTTCGGGACAAACATTTTTTTCTATTACATTTTTTTTTTTTATTTTTTTAGCAAAACCAACAAAGGCACAGCTATGAAGTGTTAAAGATCACCAAATATTATTATTGCCAACAAGTTTTAAAAAGAGAAAATAAAGTAGAAAAAAAATTATAAATAAAGAAGTTGTAGAAAAGTTTATCCTCTAGACTCTAGAATATTGATAATTACTTTTGCTCTCCGATGCATAGGCACAGATATATTGAGCAAAACCAAAAAAATCGGCCCTGCCAAATACATCACAAGAGAAGGCATTTTCAAATAGGTAGAAAACAAAAACTTTTTGGTAAGAGCACAAGAAGACACGAGACACAAGTCGGCAAGGCGATTATAAGTTTTCGTTTGTAGTTTGTTTAGCCTATTAGTTCCACTTTTTGATGTTGCTAAGGGCTCAACACCATCGGCCCAAGGATGGCAAACTTGTTCAGACCCCCACCCTAGGAGTTGGACAGGGCTGCTATTCACGGGTAGAATAATTAAATTATAAAAATACAGTTGCTCCTAGTGGCATTTTAAAGGAATTAAATGACAGATTTCAAATCAAAGTATCACATTTGACATTTTTGTCCGCTACTTGCCTACGAAATGAAGTCATAAGTACCCTTGATATTCCGCTCAACACCGTCTCCTCCAAACTGTACATCAACAACAACAACTGTTGTCGTTGTCACTATTCACCGATCTACAAGGGACTGCGCATGCTCACAACGCAGGCTTGTGATTGGTCACTGATAAAGGGTATTTTATTGTCCTCACCGTCTAGTATTTGTTTTTGTTTTGTTTCTTTTTTATTACTCTCACTCTCGGACATATCGATAATCATCTGATAGAATTTGTTAATGCTCACGCCTAATTTTAGGTAAGTGTCGATTAAACTATTAGAGTTGTGATGTTGTATAGCTTTGCCTTGTGACGATATGTCTGTTGCTTACGGCGTATTTTCTTTTACCTTATAATTTATTATTCGGTATTAGTTAACCCACTAGTTCGGTAATATCTAACTTCCTATCTTTCACGCATAATAATAAGGTTTTTCTCTTCTTTGTAGTGTCTTTGGAATGTTTAACTTGTGGAGTGTGAGTGTGACGTAAGTTACCGGTTACATATATAGGTGGGTTCACAGCTAGCGGATCTCCGCTCGTAGGAGGCTATAATAGAAAAGCTATATTTTCATTTCATGAAAACCTTGGAGACGTCGTCGCTGGTTTCGCCCACGCTACGTTTCGTTCAGTCAGGTTATAAACAAAGCTGACTCGTTTGTTTATTAACTGTTCTGAAGGAATAATGAGGAATTGGTATTGAAAGTTTTCTTGTGATTTAACAATTACTTTTTAAATAGTTTAATTTACGCTGTAGTTTATGATTATTAATTTATAAAATTCTATGTATCAATCATTTCGATACAAGTAAATGCATTGATACTATTAAGTTATGATCTTTATTGATTCTTTTGATATTCTTCATCGATATCTTTAGAAAACATCTTTGAAGTGCTTACGTTTTTCTTTAAAAAAAAAGTCCAAACTAGAGTTAAAAAAAACGATTGTATCCCTTGGACAAAAATGAGAAAATGAACAAAACCGTTATCATAGTAGTTAGAAATACATATTAAAAAAATTGTTATCAGATATTACAGAGTAAAACTCTCAAATGTGATTTCTCAAGTAAGACTGGGTTTTATTATTTTTTAATAGTAATTTTGAAAATTCTGACAATAGCCAGTAAAAAAAACCAAGAAAATAAATTTAAAGAAAATAAGTTTAACACTTCCCCTCACTGGATGGTGCTGTGTCGAAGTCATTGTCTCCCATGAGTCTTCTAAACTTCTCAGCTTTGACCCTGGGAAGTCCCTTTGTCAGCATGTTTGCTGGTATTTTGTCAGTCGGAATTAATTCCACTAGGATATAATTTAGTTTATAATTTTTTGGTAAATCCTGATGTAGTGGCTGCAAACATCTATATGTTTTGTGTGTGCATGGTGCCCTTCATTAACCACAAGAAGTTTCGCACTTTGGCTGTCACTGAGCAGTCCTATAGTGTAGTCTTTTTGGACGAGTTCCTCAAGTATCCTGCCAAGGTAAGCAGCCTCTTTTGCAGCGTTGGTGAGTGAGATGTACTCTGCTCCTGTGCTGGAGAGTGCAACTATAGATTGCTTCCTCGATTCCGAAGAAACTGCCGCTCCTGCTAGAATGAAGATGTAACCACTATGGGACCTTCTGTCTATTACTTGGCCTGCCCAGTCTGCATCTACTAGTCCTTGTAGTGCCTCACCAAACTTTTGAAATTGTAGGCTTAAGCTTGCAGTAGGTTTCAGATATCGTATCACCCTTTCAGCAGCGTTCCAATGCACTTTCTTTGTTTTAGCATTGAATTGACTTAGCACACTGACTGTAAATCAGGTAGTGTTTTAATGTAAATCAGGTAGTGTACAGGTCGCCTGATATAGGAGAGAACCAATCAATTGCTGATAGGTAGTTGGTTCAATGGTTTTAAAATGAAAAAAAAAAAATTAGAAGAGGACTTGAAGTTGAAGGTTTCATACAGGTTTTAAAGCAGCTCCGCAAACAAGATGGTTTGGAACTTTTAGCGTATTTGCTAAAGGAAGGTCATGGATAATCCGCCTGTGTGGACATTTTTCTAATAAGGACATACATTTTTAAATATTTTTTTTTTTTTTTGTTATTTATTGTCAATTCAATTTTTCAAAGTCAAAAAAATTGTTTACTTATATCAAGACCCTCTCTCATAGGGATAGTTTATACTTTATACACAAAAAATATGTTTTAACCTGTCACACCTCTAATTAACAAAAAAAAAACTATGACAGAAGATGACTCTAAAGAGGGTCTAAAAATTGCTAAAAACAGATGGGGAGCTGATCAGGACTTATTGGTTAAGCTTCTATGCTCCCTCGTCCGATCCAGGATGGAGTATGGTGCTCAAGTCTTCGGCTCAACTAGACCATCACTGCTCAAAAAGTTGGATACAATTTTCCATAAGGGCTTAAGAATAGTGACGGGTGCTTTTTGCACAACACCAAAAAACGCCCTTTATAGATTAGCCAACATCCCTCCATTAGATCTCAGAAGAACTCAGATAGTTCATAGATACTGTGAAAGGCTGAGAGCAACCCCCTGCACTTGGCTCGGGATTTGGCCTGCGCCCCTACTGGGCTCAACACCTTCTGGAGGTTCCCAACACGTTCACGCCCTTTGAGCGTGAGACTATCAGATAGTCAGTTAGACCTTGGTCTTCCCCTACCTCAAATTATAGATTTTATGACTCCCCCCACTCCACCTTGACTGTTTCACCCAACGAGATTGACCTCTTTCTTCTTAAATAAATATAATAAGGCTAGAACGGATCCAGGAATTTTATGTAAACTCTTTCAAGAGAGGAAAGAGAGTTAAAGTGGATGGCATTTTATATACACTGATGGATCCAAAACTGAACAGGAGGTTGGATATGCTTTGACTACTGATGATGGCACCATTCACCAATTTAAACTCCCTGGGCACGTCAGCATTTTTACTGCAGAATTATGGGCTCTGAAAAGGGCCTTTACCTTCATCCTGTCCAGATAGAAGGGTTCATGGGTTATCTGCTCTAACTCGGCCAGCAGAATCGCATCGTTACAGAACACCTTTCCTTACCCCCTAGTAATTTCAACTCTGGACTCCCTGAGACAAGCCTGTTCACAGGGAAAAAGAATGAAAATACTTAGGGTTTCCAGAAATATGGGAATTGAAAGCAACGAGGCAGCAGATATAGCTGCCAGGGACGCTATTTCTTCAGATGCCACTTTTCTCCCTGTTATGCTCCCTATTATCTATGTTTGATTAACAAGACCTTAAGATCATCATGGGAAGAGAGATGGCAGGAGGTCCAGACTGTTCTTGCTGGAGTTCTTCCTCACATTGAGCCAATTACCTGGCCTCAAGATTTCACTAGAAGGGATACTAGCAAACTACAGCGAATTGCATCTGGCTACTTACGCCTCAACCATATTATGCATATTCTGCTATAGGACCCGAGACCTAGGTGTCTTAAAAGGGGGTGAATCAGATGTCACGATTCTACACTTAATTACTGAATGCCCTGTGCTCTGGTCGGTAAATGGGCCGCTTCCAGTTCTGTTCTCATTAACTGAAGGTCTGAGATTGTCCTCGATATATGCCAAATATGTTGGCATATATTTTTTTATCTGAAGGCATAGGGGAAAGAAATAGTAAATTATACTATCAAAGTGGAAACAAATTATTAGAAAAGTAAAATAACAGGAAAATATAATAAATTAGTTTATACTGCAAATGACCCATGTGCAGACGAAGTGGGGGAAAAAAATAAATAAATGAAAGTTGTTAGAGGAAAATTGGTCTAGTAGAACAGGAGTTAAAACATATATGTTAGTTACGTATGAATAGCATTGGGCGTGGCCGGAGCGCAAACCTGGATCTGGGAGTCTGAGGTTTAGCCTTATGCAGCTGTGCAACAACATGGATCTTCAGCTCACCCTGTATTTCTGAATTTTCTTTTTTTATAGATCCCATGAAGAAGCCGAAACGTCGGGTTTTTTGAGAATGTTGTGAGGTGTTATATACATATATATGATAAAGTGTGTGTGCATGTGTGTATTAATGATTTAAGTATCAAACTGCTTGAAATGTAAATTGTTAAAAAAAAGAATAAACATTTCCACAGCTTTTGGCTGATTTGACTAAGTTTTCACTGTTAAAGTTTAAAATATGAATTGTGCATGTAAGAAAAACTCTGTCAATAAATAGATTGCTCACTTACTTAATTACTACTATACAGACACTAAATCTCTTTTTGAATAGCTTATTTGCTATTTATTAAAAAACTTATTTTATATTTTGTTCATTTGAGGATTTTTTTTTTTGTCAACTAAGTTAGATAAATTGAGACTTATTTGTTATTTCTAGGCTATATTACAAAAATAAAGTGGTGAAGACTTAGTAAATCCGGCTTACGAACAATTCTACTTATGAATAAGTCTAAATTCGTAAGTCTAGCTTTGACAGTACTTTTTAAAATAAACATTTAGGCCGTATGCACATAGGTGAAAGTGACGCTGTTAGCACCATGTGATATTATCGCTGGTATTGGCAATCTAAAAACAGGGCAATAATTAATTCAGTCAATTTATGCCCTAAAATACTCTGTTAATTTTATTCATTTTTAATCTTTTATATAATTAATAGTTGTAAGTTTTAATTTATTTATAAAAAAATACGAAACCTAATGATTGAATTAATCAGTCAGGAGAATATTAATTATTTTTACGGAACCATCATTCATTTGGTAAATTAAACCTCACTTTATGTAACTGAAATATAAAACTTCTCATGGTAAGAAGAGTTTTTGTGATTAATTTTATATGGACAAACTTTATGTATTTTAAAATATATGTGTATATAATTAGCAAAAATGTTATATAGATTTGTAATGTAGATGTTTTTAGGCATAAATATGCCCCGGGCAAGGACAAAATATAGCCCAATTGAAGAATGAATAAATTTGATTACATTTTTTTTTAAATTACCCTAAATCGACCCACGTATAAAATAAATATATAGTAAGAAGAAAATAAATAATAAGAAGGAAATAGTTAATGTATGAAAATATTTATAAGGAGAAAACAACAGGCGATATCTCTCAGAAAGCACTTCCTTGCAGATCGCCTGTGTTGCAGGTATTGCGCCCGCCGAGTGTATCACATACAGATCGCTTCCGTATCGCCCCGTCGGTGGGTCCCTACTTCTTTTCTAGGATGCAACAAGGAGGCGATATTGTATTGCTGTTGCATTGCTTTTATCTACCTGTGAGCAGATCACCTTATTCTATTATATACATAAACACACATTGAAAACCCTCAATTTACAAATTTAGAATATAATTTAATTAATTAAATTAAATTTTCATAATTTAGATTGTGTATATACACACACTGACAACCCCTTTTATAACTTATCGGTGAGCCAAATTTTTTGTAAACCGGATAAGAAGGATATGAAGACTAGAACTATAATAGGCTACTTTTATTAAAGTAAATGACTCGAATTAACAAAATACGAGATTGCACATACCATTAATAAAGAAACATAGGTAGTATGTACGTGTAAAAATTTTTAAGTATGAAATGCCACGTAAAAGAGTCGATTGAATTTAATTTGACCGATTTGGCTGCAGTATGATACTGTGTATGCTGTACTACACAGTAAGAGTGCAAACTGTTGTTTAAAACATTTAAACACACAATATTTTATCAGTTTAATTGTAGAGCAAGTGGAATATTGCCAAGTCCAAGTCGATCTGCATATATGTACACTTGATGATAGTCCTGTTTAGATTATTTTTTGTCAACAATTTTACTAGTAATGTCGATTTTACAGATGACAGTGCTTTGTCCGGTGTCGGAGCTTTGCCTAAACGTTTTTGCTGTGAATTTGTGACATCAGCAATGCCTAGCAGACTCGATCGTTTTTACAGAAGCATTCTCTTCTCAAAATATTTTGTCAAAGGATGGGGCGACCCAGAAGGATTGGTCAAGTAAGTATTTAGACTCGTCTTACTGAGGAATACCAATTCGGTAGTTTCAACCTATATTTTAATTCGATAACGCAAGTAGAATAAACATTAAACGTGGCAACTTTTTAAAAAAAAAACTTGGGACTTTCATGTGAAGACATAGACCACAAAGTAGGTCCTTTGAACAAGCCCATACTCAATGCAATACTGGATTGATACCAGACAACCAAACTCTTCACACATGACTGAAGTGTTGGTCGGTAAATCATGTCTTCACTACTCTGGCTACGTTTGATCAATTTTTTTAAATTTTTTTATCAAACTGCCATGAGAGTGTCAAAATGTCCAATTTTTGAAAACTGATGGGACGCCTTCAAACGCTTAAAATAACAGCACTGTCCCTTATCAAAACCGAACTTATGGTCCCCCTAATGCTGGGTGGACATTGAGAGGGTCCCAGTCCGGGATTCTGACCCAGAGGTGGTGGTCACCCATCATACTACTGACCATGCCCGATGCTGCTTAACTTCAATGATTGAAAGACAACTGCTCTCGTACTCGAGCTCCGGGGCCCCTAAACGTGGCCTCACTATTGCTCAATGTCATCGTTTATTAAAGACAGCTTTGTACTTTTCTAATTGGTCACCGATAATTTCTAAGTTCATAACTAACCTCAGATAATACAAAACTGACTATTATAGATTTAAAAAGTGCATTTAAATTTATGCGATAAACATAAAAAGTACTATAAATTAGTTGATTTAAAAGGTTTAAACTACTGCTTCTTCCAGGGCCTGATATTGCTTATATTTTCAGGATAGGATGTCTCTGATAGATCTCTATGTAAGGAGTACAAAAACTGAACAGAAAGCACTTTACCCTGTATAAAGTCTATAGTCATTCATGTAAGGTTCCTTTGACATAATAAAAGAACTCGCCTTCACAATTATTATTTATTTGCCCAACCAAAAACTCAGTAAATAATATCTCAATAATTACACCACATTTTCCCCTTCTCTCCTTTTTACATCCCACCTCCCCTCAACCTGTCCTTCTAACCCAGGCAAATAGGAGCCTCTATACCTTTCTGTAGACCTAAACCTCAAGTTGACTGGTCGAAAGGTCAGGTTAAATCAGCTATTAAGAAGTGGGTATGGGATGAAGCAGAAAGGGAATAGTTAGAAACAGAGGGATGCAGGCAGCCCAAGATGTTACTGCCAAAAATAAACAAAAGGTAAACCAGATGGCTGTTAGGACTGAGCAGGACCAACCTGAGAAATCTGGTTTGAGTGCTAACTGGACACTAGGCTCAGTAGACATCTGGCATTACTAAAGGTAGAGGAGGACCCCATACGTCCAGTGTGTGAAGAGGAAGAGGAAACAGCTTACCATTTCCTGGGAGTGTGTGAAGGATATGATATGGGCGATTGTACTTTCATATCTTAAGGAAGGGAGGAATTGGGGTAGAGGAACTTGTTACACTGAAGTGGCAAAGTGTTAAAGTGGTCTCAAAGTAAATAAGAAGTGTGAAATTTCTAGGTTTGATTTATAGTGAAAATCGCAGCAGATGGTAAACTAAGTTGGAAAGATCATATTGTATCCATAACTAAAAGTGTTGCACGTTATTTTTCTGTGTCCGGAAAAATAAGAAACTCATTACCTGAAGAAACTCTAGTGCTTGTCTACAAGTCACTAGTCCAGTTTAGACTGAACTATGCCATATTAATATGGGTACATGCTAA
Organism: Gerris lacustris; assembly: GCA_951217055.1. Taxonomy (NCBI): domain Eukaryota; kingdom Metazoa; phylum Arthropoda; class Insecta; order Hemiptera; family Gerridae; genus Gerris; species Gerris lacustris. The sequence continues at coordinate 10,247,491 of OX578285.1, forward strand.
TCTTGAGCTACTACTTATTTATCAAAAGAAAATTATAAGGACTATAACTGGAGCTAAATATGGAGCGCATTGTAAATCTTCTTTTGAGAACCTTAGAGTCATGACTGTCATCAATCTTTTTATATACAGCTGACTGCTGTACATTGACAATACACAAACAGATAATTATTGTCACTCATATTACACTAAAAATAAAAATGTTCTTTCTATTCTTTGTCATAGACTCAAAAAATCTGAAGTCGGTTACTTGATATTGAGTATAAAACTTTTTAATAATTTAAAAATAGAAACAGGAGTTACCCTATGTACTTTTTAAAAATTTGATAAAACAGAAACTCACGGATAAGGCATTTTATTCCATAAATTAATTTCTTGATCATGTCTTTTAATTATTGTATGAATTTATTTGTTACGATTTTTTTTAATGATATTTTTATTATTGAATTTTATTTGTATTATTGACATGGTCCTTGATATTTTATCTACTTTTGAAATAAAATATTTATTTATACACTAGTACACATTAGAATTTTTTGTAGCGATTGGTTGTAGCTTGGAGAACCTCATTTGTGCTGTCTGAGTTTGAGTCCTGTCCAAAATGGGATTCTCAGGCAAAATTATGAGCATGAATCCTGTTCTTCTGGCAGTTTGTGACACAATTCTTTGTTGTTGTTGGGTTGAGCAAGGGAAGAAGCACGTCAATGAATCAGGGCAGCTCAGACACAGACAGACGTACAACTTGGCTTGGCTCCCTTTTAAATGTAGATAATTGTTTTTTCCTGTAATTATACAGGATGTTGTTGTGGTTTCACTTAATTATTTTACTTTTTTGTTAGCTTTACGCGCATCTTAAAACCATTAGTTTTTGTGGATAGAGGGAGTAAAGAGTGTTTGTTTCTTATGAGAACGTATTGTGGTGAGCTCTTGCAAACTCTAAGCTCTAGGACCGAGCAAGAAAGCGGTCGTAGATCCGTGGCTCTGTGTCTAAGACAAGGGAGACCAAAACCAGAGTCACCCATTGTGACAATTCAAGTAAATGAAACAATCAATGATTCCCTAGTTTTTTTTTAATTCTTTTTGTTTGTTGTTTTTCTAGGCTCTTAAAATTCAGGAAAATTATATCTAACCGTGCATCATGTCTTGAACTAGTAGATCCTAACCATCCTGTGACTATTACTCGAGTAAGTTTATCTTATATATATATATATAAGCCAAATACCACTCACTCACTCATCTGTCACAGTATCTCTAGAACGGTTACAGCTAGAGAGCTGAAATTTTGCTTGGCGGTTAAGAGAAGCCCCTAGGTACTCACTAAGAAATCAATTTATGATCCGCTAGCTTTAATCAAGAAGGCCATTTAGTTATAGAATTCGGCTTAAAGATATCTTCAGAACAAAGTTAGCTTCTTACTAAGAATTAAATAACTTTTGTGAAAGGATTTTTCAATGACCTATTTTGATTTTAAGATGGTGGCCATATGCATGTTTGAAACCAAGTCCTCTCACTGTATTTATCACCACTTCTTTGAAACGCTAAAATAAAATTATTTTATTTGATACGATAGTTTCTAAAATTAGTTTGATGTCTGGCAAGAATGGTTTATTATTTTATTTTTATTTTTGTTTTTTTTAAATTTGATTCCTAGGTGGGGAAATAAGTAAAGAAGAAGGGGAATTGGGCCGAGACTGATATTCTAAAATTAGGAACTTAATATTTAGGAAAGGGCTTCTCTTTAGGATTTAAGTGTATTATTAAAAGATAACTCCAATTTCAACCTAGGAATGTAGATTGTTCATATTTAACCCTTTCGGAGCAACGCCAATAAGTGCAAACAGTTCCATGCTTATTTAACCATTTATAAATTTAAAAAAAAAATTGCTGGATTTTAAATTCCAACTATTACAGCAAATTATTATTTATTATCAAAGTTTATAGGCTAACTAAATAGGAGCTATTTAAATAGGAGGGGGGAGGATCTGGATACTTTGTGGCATCTAGATATTCTCTTTATTGTTTCTTCATGGCAGTTTATTGGCACTTCTTTAGATTGTTACTCCCCTTATAAAAAACAGAAGTGTGATATTCCTTCGTCTTAATAGTTATTTAGTCAACGTCTTTTATATTCTAAAAAAAGATAGGGAGTAACAATCTAAAGAAGTACCAGTTTACGAACCCATAAAATTTTATAAAAATACATTAATAAACACTTATTAGAGAGGGATGGGAATCCTGCAATATTTTCATATTGACAAAGTATGTTGACACAATAAACTTAGTTTATATCAAGGTATTTCATCTATACTCTTTTTTTCTATTAATCTTGTTTCTTCTAACAGATATTCACTCCTAGATATATAAATTTTTCCTCTTCCTTTAATTTATTTCCTTCTCCGTACATGTTTAATAATGAATTAATGTAATCACTAAAACTCAAATGAGATATTAAATGGAAAACTCTGTATCAAGTAATTATGTACTCATAATACGAGAAATTTTAGTATGATTTGTATCTGGCAGATTTTTCTTTTTCTTTTAACGTCATTTAAATGTATTACTTTGACATAAAAATTACAGAATGAATTAAAACAAACACTTCTAAAACTGTTGTAGCGGTCTATTTTTATACCTCTGCATTAGAGCCTTTTTTTGGCTCTGTAAATGTTGATCTCTAGATCTGGGGACGCTTAGATCTAGTGGTAGAAGAATGTTTATAAGTAGTGTTTATTTGGTGATAAGGTATGTTTTTTTGCGTGGTTCAAGGTTGGTGTGGTCGGTACGTGTCAGAATCAGTCGGTGTGAGTCGAATGTTGAGATCGGTTGCAAAATTTGATAATTCGATCAACTTTGCAAAAGAAATAGTGCTTAGCAACTCCTAAATAATAATTAATAGCCCAATATAATTGTTGATTGATGCAGGATCAAGAGACTGGAGCCAGTAGACTGATTGAGGGTTATTTTGAATCCCCTTTTAATAAATATTTACCTTCACTGTTACCTCAAGAATCTAAGAATGCTTTTTTTCAAATGGTACTGCCTATAAAATGGAAAGATGAAAAATTTAAACCTGTTTGTATTCATATGGCTGGTACTGGAGATCATGTAAGTGAATCAATTTCTATTTAAAACTTTGTGTAGTTAATACCTGTTTTTTATTTTTTTTTATTTTTAACCTGGGGTTTTCAAATTGAGCCCAAATGAGGGTAACCTGGAGACATATACCATGTAAGAGGGGATTGAGCAACCACACACATGTGGATGGCACTTCACACATTCACTTGATATGATCGTCAGAGTGATTGACAAAGTATTTTGTCACTTTTGTTTTTATCAATTTATTTAATTAAGTATAATATGCAACAAATAATATTAAGCTAACCATGTACCTAAGTAAAACCTGGTAATCCTGCACAATTACTAGCTAATATAAAATAACCTGCTCTTTTAAATGTACAAGGTCCTATACAAGCACCAGCTTTTATACAATTACCTGGCTTATATGTGCCTGGCCAACCAACCAATTGGAATAGAACCTTTAAATTCAAAATTTAGCTTCCTTTTTTGGCATAAACAACTTTTGTAAAAGAATTTTTCAATCGGTTATTTTGATTTAAGATGGTGGCCATTTATATGCAATATATGTCGAAGTGATATCTCTGGAACCAATTACAATAGAAAATTGCAATTTTTTTTTAAGTAGGTTCCTCTTTTTCTAGGCTTTTATTATAAATATCTTTTTAAATTCGTCACCTTAAATCAAGGTGCGATTTATATGCAAATATGGGCAAAGTTAGAAAAGTCAGAATTTGAGCTCAGACGAAGTTTCTTAAATTTGGTAGTTAATACTTGGGACAAGGCTTCTCTTTAGGCTGTAAGCATTTACTTATTAAAGATAATTTGATAAATTGAGCATTTGTTCCATAAAGTGAAAAAAAAATTCATTTTAGTCAAATGTTAAACATTTATTTTTCTTGTTTATCATTGGCTACAGTCAGAATATTTTTAATTAGGTAAATTTTAAATCTTAGTTATGAGTTATGAGTGTTATATTCCAAAAAACACTTAGTAAGTATACTAATACACAGATAAACTGCAGACGCAGTATTTTAGTTATTTGTATATGACCTGGAGACATTGAAAGACTAGAATTTCTACTCTATTATCGCAATAGTTAAGCTGCAATGCTTCATGGTGTCACAATGTAGAAAATTATTATAAGGCCCAATTTTTGTGCTTAAACTTGTTTGTACTCTTGAACTTAATATAATGAAATTTAAAAAAAAAAATTAAAAAAATATTGATTAAGAAAAAGATTATTTATTGATTTATCGGCTAATACAAATGATTTTAGATTATTGTATTGTCATCGGAAATACATTATCTGTGCAAGTTTCAGCTTTCTAGGTAGTCGGGCAGTGGGTCAATTTTTGGTTACAAGATATGTTTCTGACATACAAGTGAAGCTAATTAAAATTGTGTAAAATATGCAATACTATAAATATTAGAATGAATTATGTAATAACCTCAGAAAGCCAGTAATACGACTTATTTTTATTTATTTATTTGTAATTTTTCCTATTAAACGTGATGCGCATAAGGTTTCATCCCCTGCTATAGTATCCAATCCTTTAACTATACTGTTAGTTTTCATTGATTTTTGTTTAATTAAATTACATCACCAATTCTTTTGTGCTATATATTTAGGCTGACACTCACCTTAAGACACTCGATCATTATATAGTCCAATATAAATGTGCATTAAATAAACATTGTACTAGTAGATTTTAGGATCTCAGGGTTTGCAAAAATGTTGAGTGACAGTCTGATGGACCGACAGGCAGACAGAGACTAAAACTGTTCCCTGACATATGAAACGCATTCTGTCTTAGAAGTGTTGACTTAGGAGACAAATTTAATTATGTCTCAACCTGAACTAATAGTACTCTTCAAAATTAAATATTCATTGATTCATTGCAAAACATGAATAGTTCTTTATTAGACAGTTTTATTAGGCTGAAATAGCTCTTTTCCAGGCCCTCCAAAACAGTAGGAGTATACTTGAAACTAATATCTTCATTTTCAAAATTTTTAGGATTAGATTTTTTCTATTTTTTAAGGCATGAACATTTTTTAGAACCTACTGTATTCCACCTCTACCTTCATGTGTGTTAACACTTGTGGATAAATTTTCATTGGCCCCCCATTTACCCCTCAAAATGTTATTTTTGTTAATACCATTAACTAATTGTCTTCCAAAACAATAAACCATAATTCAAGCTTTAGTAAGTGTTAATAAATAAAAGTATAAGCTATACACTTTGAACTGAAGTAAGTAAAGTCATATGAATAAATTAGGATGCACGATAAAAAAGTAGCCCAGTGCATTTAACTATAAAAATTGTTCAAGGATATGTATTATTAGTTATTTCACTGTTGTGATTATAGTTTTTCTGGCGAAGACGTAAATTGATGGCTCAACCTCTACTAAAGGAAGCTGGTATTGCATCTATAATACTTGAAAACCCATTTTATGGATCAAGGAAGCCTAAATATCAAGTGTTGGTTGATTTATTTTATTTCTTTGTTCAATGAGAATCTGTTTTATTGCCTTTGACTTAATCTTTTTACTGTATTTATTTAGTTGAGGTGTGAATAGAATTAATAATAATTGTGTTTTCATGTTATGGCAGTATGGAATAAATTATGTTTTTAATTATTAATATTTTACTGATGGTTAAACTAGACTCACATAATTATTACAAAGACTTGTTGAGACAGACCCATAGATATTCTCAATTGTCTAATGTCCTATAGGTTGAAACATCCCTTACTGTTTGTTTGCACATCTTGCTCATATGAGCAGTTGATTCACTTGCCTGCTTATCCCAGAGAAGTGAGCTATTTTTCACACTAGTGATCGCATCGAGTAAATGAGTTAAGTGACCCAGATCCCAGTCCACACCCAGGGATCCGATTGTGTGTTGTTCGGGGTGTAAAAAAAAAAATAAAATAAAAAATAAATAAAGCCTAAACACTCCACAATTATTTGTATAATGATGTTTGAAATCCTTCTCTCACTAGCTTAGAACCTAACCCTAAAAGGCTCATAGTCCTAGTCTGCTGTCGTGGTTCATGATATCTAAGATTATTTTTTTTAATTTCAGAGGTTTATATCCCAGGGACATAGATCACTTAAGTGGGTCCATTGAGTGAACACGGGTTAGATGAAGAATTCTCTCCCTGATCCTTCTATACTATGAGTAAACTGATAGACTCACAAAAAGTCAGCAGTTTGTTAAGAGGCAGCCCCTTAAACTTTTCTATGGGGACCCTTGGCATTTTAAAGGGTTACCATCTAAGACGAGCCAACGCTAGGTAACGGCCAGCTCTAGGTGAGTAGGAGTTTCATCTTCCTATCCGTACAATTTGTATCACACACAGATACTGCGATCCCTCTGCCTCTTGGGTTAATCTGTTAAGCTATTTCAACAACCCCACTTTTTTTAGACCAGGGGGAATTAAACCCAAAGACACACCTCAATGTGGGTCCTTAGCACCAACCCAGATTAAAAAAATGTTTTCCCTTTTTATATATTTGAATCTTCTGCTCCCCTAGCAGTTTTATTCCTTGACAGAATGCCATCAGCCTAATAGTGGGTATTCTTTTCAGTGCTCTTGAAGAAATCGTTGGCTTTCCGAAGATCACTTATCTATGATTTATCAGCCCCGAGCATTCGTAAATAAAATGAAAATGAGTTCTTCATCCTCGTCTCACAGCCTGCAGGTTGATTCTTGACCTATCCTAGTAGCTGTAGGTGTCAGTGACCTATTAAGAAACCCGTAATTGTCTGGCATGATTTCTTATTTAGACTTAACATAATTCTAGTGAGTCCTTTTATAAATAATTTGGATTGTCTCTTAAAAAATTCTTCCAAGAGAAGAACTCAGCAGGAGAGAGACACGAACTGAGACAATAATGCAATGGCAAGTTCGATCACGAGAGGAATTTACAGAGAGGTGGACTGCCAGGCTCATTCAAGAACTGGGCAGATGGCATAAGAGGAAACATGGCAATATGAAGTAGTCTTCATGACGCAGCTTGTTCCAGGCTTATTTGTGCAAAATAGGAAAGACGCCGAGACCTAACTGCATACATTGTGGTGATATGAACGATGACGCTCACCACACTTTCTTTGTCTGCACCTAGTGAAACGAGGAGAGGGAGCAACTGAGGAGCTCTGTGGATAGAGTTACCCCGGAAAGTTGTGCCATAACCTTTTCTTCCAAGATGGTTTACATGTTTGTTTCCATCAATGCCTATATGTCGCGGAACCCAATAGAGTTGTACCTCATTTGCTTGCATTCTGAAACTAGATTAGATGGATTTAATTACTAGGTATAAATCTGTATTTTTTGTTTGTGTCTTACTTAAGATGGTTTGAGTGCATGCAGAGGTAGCATAGATTCCTACTTGAAAAACTGTTCATATTTTCTAAGACTCATAACTAGGGTCTGCCCAATAGAGGCCAGCACATGACAGTTCATCTATGTGAGATCTGTCGGTATACTGTACAACCTTTTCCCGAATAGGTTTAGTTGTCCTGTTTCCTTCCCAGTTAGTAATAATAGGAGGAAAGGAAGAACTCCAAGACCTCTTAAATTACCTTATGGCGATACAATTATATCTATTGTAGCAACATAGCTGTAGGGCATCTTTTTATTATTACATCCCATGTTCTTTCAGGTCTCCCTTGGATGTTAAATCCCAACTACAGACCAATAAAGTGAAATTGATATGAAGCAATCATTGCTTCATAAAAATTTGTAGATCCAAGGGTGCTAATGCTAAGGAAGGTGTTCTTCTCATCATTCATATCCTCTATTGCTCTAGATGCTTCTTTGTTGAAGACAGTAATACTCTTGGTCGCTAGACAACACAATCATATGGGATTATTGGTCTACCTAGATTGTGTATCCAGTGTGTTACTCTCGGCATGATGGGCCTATAGCTCTTCTGCACATCCAGAAAGCTGACATAGCTTTCTGAATGACTTTCCCAGTTAAGTTTTATGTTTAGAGTGACTTCTAGATACTTTACTGTATTGTCAGCTCGAGACTTTTCTCCCAGGTACAGGGTTCGAACGCCGTGAAGTTTCTTTTTCTTTGTGAAAGGAATCACCACACTTTTTCCTGGGTTTACGCCCAGGCTGTTCCTCTTACACCATTTCATTATAGTGAGTTTAAAAACATGGCTAACATTTGCTCCACTTATTAGAAACCACTACTTCATCGTTAAAGCCTGGATTCTTCTTCTGTCATACAATTTTTAAGTTCTGCCGCTACTAGGCATCCCAATAGGGGTGATAACACTCTCCTTTTAGGTGCACTCTCTCTTGTTAAGTGCTTTGACATAGTTGTTTTTGTGCCTCAGGTATTCTCAGGCCCAGCATCGAATGGATCCGGTCCCTCACAATTTGATGAATTGCGTGGCTTTAAGCTGCTTGGCATACACTATTGACAGAGACACAGTTTTAAGTTGTATTAATGCTAAATTATGATCATTATTATTTATTAATTATATACATTAATGCTTAGTTTAGTTGTGTGTATCACAATTTTTATTTTCAGAAAATCTGTTCTTCATAATGTCTCTGATATTTTCGTAATGGGTGGATGTTTAATATTAGAAGCCCTGGTCCTCTTTTATTGGTGCCAAAATCAGGGCTATGGACCTTTAGGTGTTACCGGTCTCTCAATGGGTGGACATGTAAGTGTTTTCTCTATTATTATTTATTTTAACATCAATATCCATAGCAATTAGTTGGCAAATCAATTTATTAAGTAAACAATAATTGTAAAAACTTTTCTTTTTGTAAAACAGAATTCTTTACAGGGTGTCCCAAATCTAAATTACACCAGCTTAGTGAAAGGCCTGGGCTCTTAATTCCCTGACCACTTTCGGACTTAACTAATGCGCTTATGCATGCCTACAACCAAAGAGGCACCGACGGTAATCCCTAATTCCAAAGTAGGGCTCCTGATCGGCCCCTTCTTCAAACAACTCCTCCAATTAGAATCCAGGAAGTTCAATATAGATTCTCCAATCAGCCAATAGTAAACCCATTGGGATGGGCAGTCTCCTGATTGGCTGTTCCAGAACTTAAGATTTTGTATATATTCATGGTAAGGGAGTAGAAAGTTTAATTGCTCATTTGATTTCTTACTCCTGTTACTTGTTTCTTGATTAATTTTACTCGTGTAAATAGTTTCTTGATTGATTCTACTCGTGTCAGATTGCCGAAAACTCCTGCAACCAAATTAGCGCTTAAGCGTAAGGGGGTGTCAGAGGAGGTGGACTTTTCTTTGGAAGGTGAAACATTCTTCTGTAAGCCATGTGATAAACAGGTAAGTTCTGTACCTACTTTGTATCTGGAATCGTCAAGGTCTTGGCTTCACTGGATGCTGGAGAGGCGCGGTCAATTCGCAAACGTGATCAATTCTTCACGGTCAATTCGCAATGGAAAAGAAGCCCTATAGACTCCAGGACTGGAAGCCCATCTAACTACATCAACGACAATTTTGGGGCATTTCTTGACATAATAGAAGGTCTGCAAAAACAGGATATGCTATTTCCAAACGGAAAAAAATCATGACCCAAATCAAGACCCTTTGCAGTACTGATTGGGTTGGAAGAGTGGGGGAAAAGGGGAAGTTGACTCATGTTCTCTCAAGGAATCCTGGGTGGGAACACGCCCAGGCCATAGCTGGGCAGCTATGGCAGCGACTGAAAGGGCGAAGAAGTTAGGAAATTGACTGAGGGGTGAAAAGTAAATGACGTGTCATGCATGAAATTTGCTCCCACCTCATCCTGTCGAATGGTCTTTTTCCAAGTTTTAAATTCTACTGACGGGCAAAAGAACCAATTTAAAGCTGGAGAATATAGAACAACACATGATTATTTTCATGTTGAAGCATTCTGCTAATTATTGTTTAATATTATATTATTTAATATTATATTATTTAATTATTATTTATATATAATATTATTTATTATATATTGTAAATATAATTCTGTATTTATGAAGTATTGAAATCTTTCTTTAGAACGGTTTCCCTCCAAAATAACGAAACTGCTAATTTTTTTTAATTAATTTGCTAAAATTTCATTTAAAGGCTAAATTTTCACAGTGAAAATAAACGTTATAGTATTGTATTGGCTAAAATGTCATAAAACAACCGATTTTCTAAAATAGAGGTCATAAAACAGGATAATAAAAGTCATAGAATAAAGTTCATGAAATGGAAAAATAAAAGTCTTATATTATTATCAGGGACGTCTCTGATAATAATATACCACTTATTATTATTAAAATTATTTTCATTTATTCATTTATTTATCCTCTTTTTTTCTTTTTTTTTTATTAAAATATAACAATTTTTAAAAAAATAAATAGGAGTTACAATAAAAAATAAACAGGTCAAGTGTGTGCTAGTCAGCACACAGCGAGGGTCCGTAGGCAACGCAGAATTGTTTTAGTTCCTATTAGTGGTGCTTTTTAGAATGCTAAAAAGCCTACTTTGAACTATCCTATGGGTCTGATATTCTCCAAAGACATAAACAAACTTCTGATTAAGTATTTTTTGCCACTGAACCGGACTATAAACATAAATACATCCAAAAGAGCATGATTATAAAAAAAACGTATTTTGTCAATAAAAACAAAAATATATTTTTTTAAGTCCCTATATTTGTAAAATGTGTGGGTAGGTATAAATGTTGGGAACCAATCGATTGAAAACAGTCGACTAAACGGTTGTTTTAAAATATTTATTCATTCGGTTGTGGATATCTAGTTTTCATTCGACTGATATCAGTCTATAGTTTGGAGTTGTATTAGTTGTAATTCGGATGTGTATATGTGGACGTGTGTATAACGAGATAACGAGTGTCATGCGCCTTCTCACCCCTCCTCCGCTCTGAGCCCTTCACCGTCGTTCCTTTCTCCTACCCAAAACCAAAAAACATCCGAATGAAACATTCAAATGAAAAATTCGACTGGATTCAGTCTAAGTCTATATTTTTTCATTCGAATGAAAACGATGGCGTAGCAGGCTGTAGTTTGGGACGAGATAACGAGAGTCAAGCGCCTTCTCACTCTCACCCCCCCTCAGCTCTGAGGCCTTTACGGCCTCCACCGTACTACTCTATGTAAAAAAAAAAACATTCAATTGAAACATTCGACTTGCGGGTTCAGTCTCGGTCTATATCTTTATTCATATATCCTATACCCGCTATCAGTCGATTGAATTCAACGACGGACAGACAGACACATGCAGGAAAATATAAGGGTCCTTGGTTTTTTCTACGGACCCTAAAAAAATAAAAATCAAATTATTAATGATTAACAGCTTATACACACATTTTCGTAGTAAGAGTAACTATTTATATTCTGAAATAATTAATTTTCTGTACTTAAAAGCTTCTTTACAGTATTTAACAATGTTTCTCCAATTGTCTTGACCATTCAAAATTAATATATACTACTCTGGTGTGAGTTGAGGTGTCTGAAAATAGTGTATTCTTGCACTCTTGTAAACAGGGCATTCAGATACAAAATGGCACATGTCTTCAATTTGCTTTAGGTTACATGTGGAGCACTGGTTCTCTTCTTCATTATTCCATGGTGTGAAATTAAGTTTTAGCCCTTATTTTTATGATCCAGCAAATTTGGTCCATACCATTGCTATCTTTTATATAGCTTTTACTGGCCATGAGATTATGGTCAAGAATTTTGTTCCACTTATGTGCCACTGATTCCTTTGCCATTACAGATTTGATTTAAATCAAATTATAATTATTATTACCTACGGGAAACAGACAGTGAAAAATACACTCCTGTGCCGGGATTTGAACCACGGGCCTCTATATTTCCAGTATAGCGCTCTTCCATCTAAGCTACGCAGGAGAATGATTTTTCACTACCATAATCGATAACTAGTCCCGAATCCAAGCTTTCAATATTCATATACATTTAGACAGTCAATATTTATGACATTAGAACTAAACCAAGAATTAACGCTTATAATTATAAAGTACTCAATTAGTACCTGTACCTTGTACAATCAATTCGAAATTCAATTTTTTATAAGCTTTTGGTAGTTTTCATACTACGGAAAGTTAAATTTTAATTTAAATCAAATTATAATTATTATTACCTACGGGAAACAGACAGTGAAAAATACACTCCTGTGCCGGGATTTGAACCACGGGCCTCTATATTTCCAGTATAGCGCTCTTCCATCTAAGCTACGCAGGAGAATGATTTTTCACTACCATAATCGATAACTAGTCCCGAATCCAAGCTTTCAATATTCATATACATTTAGACAGTCAATATTTATGACATTAGAACTAAACCAAGAATTAACGCTTATAATTATAAAGTACTCAATTAGTACCTGTACCTTGTACAATCAATTCGAAATTCAATTTTTTATAAGCTTTTGGTAGTTTTCATACTACGGAAAGTTAAATTTTAATTTAAATCAAATTATAATTATTATTACCTACGGGAAACAGACAGTGAAAAATACACTCCTGTGCCGGGATTTGAACCACGGGCCTCTATATTTCCAGTATAGCGCTCTTCCATCTAAGCTACGCAGGAGAATGATTTTTCACTACCATAATCGATAACTAGTCCCGAATCCAAGCTTTCAATATTCATATACATTTAGACAGTCAATATTTATGACATTAGAACTAAACCAAGAATTAACGCTTATAATTATAAAGTACTCAATTAGTACCTGTACCTTGTACAATCAATTCGAAATTCAATTTTTTATAAGCTTTTGGTAGTTTTCATACTACGGAAAGTTAAATTTTAATTTAAATCAAATTATAATTATTATTACCTACGGGAAACAGACAATTATAAGCGTTAATTCTTGGTTTAGTTCTAATGTCATAAATATTGACTGTCTAAATGTATATGAATATTGAAAGCTTGGATTCGGGACTAGTTATCGATTATGGTAGTGAAAAATCATTCTCCTGCGTAGCTTAGATGGAAGAGCGCTATACTGGAAATATAGAGGCCCGTGGTTCAAATCCCGGCACAGGAGTGTATTTTTCACTGTCTGTTTCCCGTAGGTAATAATAATTATAATTTGATTTAAATTAAAATTTAACTTTCCGTAGTATGAAAACTACCAAAAGCTTATAAAAAATTGAATTTCGAATTGATTGTACAAGGTACAGGTACTAATTGAGTACTTTATAATTATAAGCGTTAATTCTTGGTTTAGTTCTAATGTCATAAATATTGACTGTCTAAATGTATATGAATATTGAAAGCTTGGATTCGGGACTAGTTATCGATTATGGTAGTGAAAAATCATTCTCCTGCGTAGCTTAGATGGAAGAGCGCTATACTGGAAATATAGAGGCCCGTGGTTCAAATCCCGGCACAGGAGTGTATTTTTCACTGTCTGTTTCCCGTAGGTAATAATAATTATAATTTGATTTAAATTAAAATTTAACTTTCCGTAGTATGAAAACTACCAAAAGCTTATAAAAAATTGAATTTCGAATTGATTGTACAAGGTACAGGTACTAATTGAGTACTTTATAATTATAAGCGTTAATTCTTGGTTTAGTTCTAATGTCATAAATATTGACTGTCTAAATGTATATGAATATTGAAAGCTTGGATTCGGGACTAGTTATCGATTATGGTAGTGAAAAATCATTCTCCTGCGTAGCTTAGATGGAAGAGCGCTATACTGGAAATATAGAGGCCCGTGGTTCAAATCCCGGCACAGGAGTGTATTTTTCACTGTCTGTTTCCCGTAGGTAATAATAATTATAATTTGATTTAAATTAAAATTTAACTTTCCGTAGTATGAAAACTACCAAAAGCTTATAAAAAATTGAATTTCGAATTGATTGTACAAGGTACAGGTACTAATTGAGTACTTTATAATTATAAGCGTTAATTCTTGGTTTAGTTCTAATGTCATAAATATTGACTGTCTAAATGTATATGAATATTGAAAGCTTGGATTCGGGACTAGTTATCGATTATGGTAGTGAAAAATCATTCTCCTGCGTAGCTTAGATGGAAGAGCGCTATACTGGAAATATAGAGGCCCGTGGTTCAAATCCCGGCACAGGAGTGTATTTTTCACTGTCTGTTTCCCGTAGGTAATAATAATTATAATTTGATTTAAATTAAAATTTAACTTTCCGTAGTATGAAAACTACCAAAAGCTTATAAAAAATTGAATTTCGAATTGATTGTACAAGGTACAGGTACTAATTGAGTACTTTATAATTATAAGCGTTAATTCTTGGTTTAGTTCTAATGTCATAAATATTGACTGTCTAAATGTATATGAATATTGAAAGCTTGGATTCGGGACTAGTTATCGATTATGGTAGTGAAAAATCATTCTCCTGCGTAGCTTAGATGGAAGAGCGCTATACTGGAAATATAGAGGCCCGTGGTTCAAATCCCGGCACAGGAGTGTATTTTTCACTGTCTGTTTCCCGTAGGTAATAATAATTATAATTTGATTTAAATTAAAATTTAACTTTCCGTAGTATGAAAACTACCAAAAGCTTATAAAAAATTGAATTTCGAATTGATTGTACAAGGTACAGGTACTAATTGAGTACTTTATAATTATAAGCGTTAATTCTTGGTTTAGTTCTAATGTCATAAATATTGACTGTCTAAATGTATATGAATATTGAAAGCTTGGATTCGGGACTAGTTATCGATTATGGTAGTGAAAAATCATTCTCCTGCGTAGCTTAGATGGAAGAGCGCTATACTGGAAATATAGAGGCCCGTGGTTCAAATCCCGGCACAGGAGTGTATTTTTCACTGTCTGTTTCCCGTAGGTAATAATAATTATAATTTGATTTAAATTAAAATTTAACTTTCCGTAGTATGAAAACTACCAAAAGCTTATAAAAAATTGAATTTCGAATTGATTGTACAAGGTACAGGTACTAATTGAGTACTTTATAATTATAAGCGTTAATTCTTGGTTTAGTTCTAATGTCATAAATATTGACTGTCTAAATGTATATGAATATTGAAAGCTTGGATTCGGGACTAGTTATCGATTATGGTAGTGAAAAATCATTCTCCTGCGTAGCTTAGATGGAAGAGCGCTATACTGGAAATATAGAGGCCCGTGGTTCAAATCCCGGCACAGGAGTGTATTTTTCACTGTCTGTTTCCCGTAGGTAATAATAATTATAATTTGATTTAAATTAAAATTTAACTTTCCGTAGTATGAAAACTACCAAAAGCTTATAAAAAATTGAATTTCGAATTGATTGTACAAGGTACAGGTACTAATTGAGTACTTTATAATTATAAGCGTTAATTCTTGGTTTAGTTCTAATGTCATAAATATTGACTGTCTAAATGTATATGAATATTGAAAGCTTGGATTCGGGACTAGTTATCGATTATGGTAGTGAAAAATCATTCTCCTGCGTAGCTTAGATGGAAGAGCGCTATACTGGAAATATAGAGGCCCGTGGTTCAAATCCCGGCACAGGAGTGTATTTTTCACTGTCTGTTTCCCGTAGGTAATAATAATTATAATTTGATTTAAATTAAAATTTAACTTTCCGTAGTATGAAAACTACCAAAAGCTTATAAAAAATTGAATTACAGATTTGATTTCAGTGACGACCAGATCCATAGCTTCTAAGCTTCCAGCAGGCAAACTTGAGGGAAGTTGATAGGGGGCGTCACTGTCTTTGAGTAATTGACTTCCTGGCAAACAAGAATCCAGGAGAGCTTCCTCCTCTGAGGAGGAGAAATTCTCTCCATTGATTCGGAGAGGTCCATTGCTCAAGGAAGGCGATTTAGAGAGGTTGCTGTGAAATCTAGCAGCAGGCTTTGCCTCACTAATGCCCGCACAGTAGGACCTCTAAGCTTCTTGATTTGTATTCCTAATCTGCACCTTGAATGCTCTATGGGCTGTTTAATAATCTTCCCATAGAATTGGCAAGTTGTTCATTTTTGCTTATATCTATTAGGCTGTTTGGACAGTATCCCAAGCTGTCCAATTCACTCTCAAATACCTCTCACAATAGCTCCCAGTCTGTTAACCTGGGGTTGCGATATTTTATTTCCTCTAGCACCTGTGCCTTTATACCTCACATAAATGATACATTTTATAAGATAAATATAATAGAAAACATTTTTAAAACTAAATCCTAATTGTTATTTTATTAATTTGTTTAGATGGCTTCATTAGCTGCAACAAACTGGCCGGAACCAGCTGTTTTAGTACCATGTTTATCTTGGTCAACTGCTTCTGGAGTATTTACTAAAGTAGGATTTTTTTTATTAATAATACATTATTAGTATTTTATGTGTGTTCTTTCGTTTCACTTATTTTTTATTATCTTTGATTTTTTTAATTTGAGTCGTTCAGGGTAAAATAATATTCTATTTTTTTTTTTTTTTTTTTTTTTTTTCATACAGCTTTATTTTATTATTTGTGCCTGAAACTTCATTAATTTAAAATGATCTTATAATTCATAACTTTGATGTTTTCAAATTTATAAAATCTTTATACTTTATGATGTATGTTACGAGTATATCTGTTAGTTTTCTGTGTAGTGTTTTAGGTTTTGATGTTTAACTTTATAGTCAAGTCAATAGTTTTTTAAAAATATTTTCACTAGAACTTTTATACAGGTGAGAGATATTGGTGGTATTTTGTTTTGTTCGCTAAAGCTGCATCTGTTAGGGAACTTTTTTATTTAGGATGATGTCCTTTTTTATAAGCTGAGATATTAGAATGGAAATTTCAAAATAGGCTTTTTTCATACCCTATTGATGAAATATTGTTAAGGACATATCCAAACATTGTAGATACCCGACCTTTTGCAAGGAAGACTATATTTTTTGTACTTATTGACTAGACTGTTAAATACCCTATTATTTTTATTTTTAACCTAATACAATCAGCTAATTTCTGTTGAACTCAAAATATTTCAAGTGCTTAATTTTTTTTGTTAATTCACGTAACTAAAATATTTTTAAAATTTACCAATTTATTTTACTGGGTACTAAAATAAAACATTAATCTTTTATTTATATATAGTACAAATTTTAATAATAAAATATTAGTCAAATATAATTTTGTTTAAATAAAATATCCAGGTCTTCATGTCACTTTCATAAAAAAACTTGATGTCTAACATGGAGTTTTGACTTAAAATATTTAATATTTTTTCAGGACGCACGCCTGGCAACCCTATATATGGTTAGGACTACTGTTTTCTTTTTGCTAGCCTAGGTCTTTAGGGGTGTTTTATTAAAAAAAAAAACTAATTTTGATGCAATATTTTGTCCATAATTTTGGCAATTAAGAAGGTGATAGAGTCAACCTTCAATCAATTATAGAAGTAAGTTTATTACTTCTTAATTTTGTCTTATTGGAATATCCATAATATAAATTGGAGAATATAAAATATCACGGGTATCCTAAGGTACCTAAAATATCAGGTATTCTGTCCTTGAGTCAAGGACAGAAATTACACAATGACTCAACTCATAACCAAATATGAGGAATTTTCCATTTTCTTTTGTTACTAGTGTAAATTTTATAGTATGATATAGGTTATTTATGCAGCGGAGGAAGCTGGCTAATTGTCTATTAATGCTGTCCAGAGGCATATTATATAGTCCACATATCTGTACCAGTATGTGATTTGTTGCAGTAGGGTGGGTTTTGATTTGAATATTGTTTTTGTTTTATCATGTTCATTAAGGTCTGCTAAAGTGGGCTTTAAGGGGGTCCCATGGCTAGACCTTCATTCCTACTCTACAAGTAAAAATACATTTATAAATATTCATAAAATATATATCCGACCCCTTAAGAGGTTTAATTGAGAGAGGGAGAGATAAGATGGATTCAAGTTTGTGTAGGAGAGGAATGGATGAGCTACAAGGTAGAGTAACGGGAAGAGAATGGGAACAGATTCCTATTGGCTGGGCCATCCCAGAGATCCACGGAATCAAGACTAATTAGACCGACTGAGGAGTTTTAGGAATCAAAAACAATGGACACCGTGAGACCAAGAACTAATCTGAAATATGATAAGCTCTCCTAGTAAACTAAAATGAATCATGATAAGGGGTTAGGTGTTGTCTAGGAGTGTTGAAACTAGTGCCAACACTGCAACTGAGGCATGTTGAAGAACACAATCAATTATTTTTGTCAAAATTAATTTTGGCCGAAACTAAGGCTTTCATTTTAGCAATAAAATAGTGGTTGTGACATCAGTCACAACCACTATTCCATATCAATGGATGATGATATACAGGCATCGGTGACGAGACTAATAGCTCGGATTGAGGATGGCACTAGATGAATGTAGACAGCACCTCTGAGTTATTGCTAAGATAATACGTAACAACTGAGGCAGACATATGTTCTTGTAGACAATATCAAATAATTTTATTAGTAATTAATTCTTTTAATTTTGATAATATTATTTTCAGGGAGTTATGAGTCACTCAATTAACTGGGAAATGCTTGCTAGCCAATATAGTCAAAACGATGTCTTCAGGCAAGAAATAAGAAAAATGCTGCATTCAGATTTTGATCTCAGGGTATAATTTTATTTTTTATGAATAATTATTTTCATTTTATATTTAGTTAAATTTATGATGAAAGTTACTACATATTTATATTTATATATCTGGCAATACATGTGTCGATATTAAATTGTATTATAAACAATATTAAATTGTAATGCTATAGGAATATTATCTTTTGATTTTGGAAATACTCAACGATTCTTATAGTTACTATCATCCGTCAAGCTGGGGATAATGGTCTAGTAAATTTATTATGCTCATTTTATGATAAAATTTTGTTATTTTTATTTTTAGGATGCTTTTAGGGCTGGACAGAGGTTTGCTCATGATTTTCCCAAAAGCATGTCTACTCTTCTTAAAACTAATGATGTTTCAAAAACTATGGAAATTAGAAATGACGAAACTAACTTTTATTATAAAGTGAATACTGTATTTGTGGAATTTTTAAAATCGAAATTTTCTTCATCTGACAATTCTTTTACTCTTTCAAAAGATGATTTGTTGCACAACTCAAAATTGGGTATGTATATTTCCTTTAACTTTTTTGTGGTCTGTCTTGATTGGATATTTAAATTGTGAACGATAAGTTTGTAATATGTAAAACAGAGTTGACATTCACAACTCTTGGCCATTCCATCTTTTTGCTGCCCTCCCCCCCCCCCAAAAAAAAAATTCTTTAGGTCACAAATGGCAAAGGATAATTACTAATTATATTATCTAAAGGTGTGTTATGCAATATGCCAGAACAGTGATATTATGTATGATCTACCTAATAAATAAGAATAAAAATTATTTTAAAATAATTATAAAAACTATGTTATAGTTTTAAACTTTTAAAACAAAACACTTTGAGCTGGAAAGTATATAGTATAATAAGTATAGTAGTAGTATATGAAGTATATAAGGCATATGAAAGTTGTATAAGCCCCTTGCCCAGCCTAGGCCTTCTACGGGGTGTTGCATTTTTTTTTTTAGGTATATGAAAGTAGTATTGATTTTTCATCAATATGTCATGTGCGATGAGAAGCCAGCTTTCTTCAACATTACCCAATTTTAAAAAATATATAATTATAATGTGAAGAATTGCTTGATCTGAGGATCACTACAACGGTTTTGGCTATACGCCAGAAGAGTATGAATCTCTGGGAATTGAATTGAACTTGTAGAGTCTACAAGAGAGGGAAGAGAAGGAGGAAGATGTTGAAGCGTATATAGAAAGTTGGTGTGTGATTAGGGAAAACCGTGAGACAGGTTATGCCAGGTGTCAGGTGAGGTGATGTAATGAAGGAAAGAGTGTCATGTTGCTGCACCAAGAATTTTCTCGGGTGATTATCTTCTTCATCGAAAAATGTGGCATATTGCCCAATGGTTGGACAGGCATTATACACTTGTTAATAAAATGAAGCATGAGGCTTTACATTGACTGCGCTTATGCCATCAGTAGCTTATTTATAAGATATGTCCGTTAACCATGACTCCCCTCCTGGTTGTAATACAACCAGAAGTGTCATCATCATGGTTTCCAGGCTGAAACCTGGAGGCGCCACTCTTTCGAGGAGCTTCCCATTTGTTTAAACAATGCTGGGTGGACATTGAGCGGGGGTCTGTCCGGGAATCGAACCCAGAGCTGTGGTCACCTTCTGACCTGGCTCGATGCTGCTTAACTTGCGTTATTGCACGGCAAGCGCTCTAGCCTCCGAGCCACCCAGGCCTCCCTGGGTGTGTATTGCTTTTTTCTGTAACAAAAAAATACTATTAGCAGAAGGGGCAGCTCCCCATTCTTTAATACAATAGAGCATACGTGAATGAAAGTGTGCATGGTAAGCAAGTTTAATAGTTTTTTTATCCAGAGTGGAACCAAGTTTATAAAGCATACACAGAACAGATGAAAGCCTACTACTGAGATGGTTAACATGAACTTTCCAATTAAGTGGACTGTCAATTGACAGTCCAAGTATTTTTATTGCTGAAGGATTTACAGAATTATGATTTTTAAGAGTATTTTTTAAACATTTGATTTTTTTATTCATTCAAAGTTAATTTATTAATGACAAATCAATCTTTAGCACCTTTTACAATTATATCAATTATTTGTTCAGCTTCATTACCATACTTTCCTTTTATTTACATACGTAGAATCATCTGCAAATCTCGGACTCAAAGCATCATATTTGGGGAGATCATTAATATAAATTATAAACAACAGGGGCCCTAGTACTGAGCCTTGAGGCACCCTGTGCTTTAAAAGCTAAGTAGAAATAAACATTTCACCATGCGTGATTTTTCAAAAAAAAATTTCTAAAACTGGTGTTAGAAAAATCGGTAGATAATTATTAGCTTCATCCGGATTGTCTTTCTTTAAAATGGGTACGACCTTACTAAGCTTTAGAATTGCATAAGAGAACTATTAATAAGATCACTAAGTGGATTTTTAATCGCATAGTTGCTTTATTCTCATAAGTGAGAAGATAAATGTCATTTGCTTTAGATTTCTTAAGGTTCTTAATTATTTTAGCTATTTCTTCTGGATTTGTAGGAGTAAAGTAAAAGCTTTTATCATTAGGGTTCTTCAGGTAGTCCTCACAGGTAGCATTATTTGAACTGGAAGGATGCTGACTAACAAGCTCATCAGGAACATCAACAAAAAAATGTATTTAACTCTTTAGCAGTAAGTAGTGATGTGGTAAATTTTTTATTTTTATCTTTATTACCACTTTCATGATTAATAAGTTGCCATATCTTTTTACTGTTATTTGCATGATTTTTAACATATTCTGTTTTATGTTTGATCACTTCTTCTTTTAGCTGATTCTTATATTTTCTTTTTACAGATTTAATCATTGCTGAGACGTATGGACTATCATCACCTTTACTTAAAGCAGATAAGGTAAGTATTTCTTCCTTTAGTTTTTTTAATTTATCTGAATATTTATAAACATTGTTATTTTTATTTGTATTAACTTTAACTTTTTTTTACAGGGAAAGCACCGCATAAATAAGAGTTGAGTCTTCCAGTTTAATTCACATTCTTCTGAGTTACTGGCTGCTTCATTAAAATTTTCCAGATCATTAATTAAAAACTGTTCTCCTTCTTGAGTAATAAATCTTCTATCATAAGTAACATGTGTTTTCTTTTCTTTATTCTTATTAATCAGTTTATAAGTTAGAGCAATGTGATCAGAGAAACTATAACCAAAGTTATTAGCCCTGATATCATGAATATTTGTAAAAATATTATCAATACAAGTGCGGTTAGCAGGTTGTATAGCTTGGTTCCAGGTTGCTGACATATTATTTGCAAGTAGTATACAGTAGAGTCTCGCTTATCCGGACCCCGCTAGTCCGGACATCCGTTTAATCCGGACGGGCCAAAAACTATGTACAAATTGGAACCAGGGCCTGTTCAGATTTATGAATAATTAAGATAATTGGAGTTTCTACTTTTGTCTATTAAAAATGTATAAAATTGTTCCTAGTATAGTTTACAGGTGTATATTCCAACGTTCTTACACGAGGAATACCCGGTATTTTTGTTAAAAATAAACAGATTTAGAATAATTAGGAATAAGTAAGAACATCGATAAATCTGTTTCGGTTCCATAGAAATGTAAGGGGCGGAAGATATAAAGGTAGTGTATTCCAATAAATACAATTTTATGTGACTGAGATGGGGAGAGGTTTTGAAACATATAGCGGCGGCTCAACGCAGTTCCAAGAAATTTCGCCAAGCCGCCAATGTCTAATGTCTCAACTTTTTGTGAAATGAATATCGTTCCTCGAATTTCATATCGGAACACAGGAAGTTCTTCTCAGGAAGTCCCTTCTATACCTGCCACCTGCGTAATAGATTGTCGTTTTATTTTAATTAATTTAAAATTTGAACTGGTGACAGAACAGCACTTAACTTAAATAGTGGACCTACGTTGTACAAGCATGTTTTGGAGACTAATAAAAGTAATTTTTACGATAAAAACATCGATTTTAATAGTTTTACCCTACTAAAACTTGATTTACAGACATTTTAAAAATAGTTCCGTTTAATCCGGACTTTCGGTAATCCGGACTGGGTCCGGTCCCGTCAAACCCGGATTAGCGAGACTCTACTGTATTATTAAGTTGACGAGTATGACTGTTATTTATGATTAATAATAGGTTGCAATTAAGCGCAAAAAAATCAATAAATTTGCCACACTAATTGGTAGACTATTTTTTATTGCAGACTAGTTAACTAGTACTTCCTACTAGACGGGTAGGACGAACCACTTGTTCGAACCTTGCAATCAGGCCTACAGTGGACCCATTTTACTTTCCCGTGGTGGAGAGTTCCAGCTACTTCACACATCATACATTTGTACATTGTACCGCCGAAGCGAGTATGATGTGGTCATTAGTAAGCTATATGAGCGTGCTTCAAAGTGTGGGGGAAGAGGACCCCTCGCCCTACTCCGACCTCGAACCATAGATACAGATCACATTTCATGACACGGATCGAACCCACTAGACGACGTGGGGGAAGAGAACCCCTCAGGGGTTGTCCCTCGCCCTGCTCCGTCCGCGATTCATAGATGCATTCAGTGTATCATGGCCCGGGATCAAACCCACGACCTCGAGTTGCCTCGACTCAGTGATAGCTGCCCGGTGTCTTTGCGACCTCGGCCGCCCTGGCTCCCTTTTTTTTTATTGCAACAAAATGATATCTATTTTTGATGTATCCATTTTAAAACCGTGACGTTTTGGTGTCCGGAAAAAACTTTTCGGTAAACACAGTCCCGGAATTCTGGGACGCCTGGCAACCCTAACTCTAGAAGAACATATTGTATTCAAGTATGGGGTAATTCTACTCATCTGAAACATGTACTCAGAATTCAGAAACGTGCCTTGCAAATCATTACCAAGTCACATCCCCTTAAAACCTGTAAACCTATCTTCCAGGAACTTAAAATCTTAACAGTTTTTGCTCAATTTATCCTCACTACAATTCTTGCTGCTCACTTATCAGTTCAAACTAAAAACTCTGATATTCATCATTACAACACGAGGCATTCTAAAGATTGAGTAACTCCTTTTAAAAGATTGGAAAGGATCAGGAAAAATCCAGAAGTGATCGGAATAAAGCTTTACAACCAACTTCCTGAAGAGTTAAGATTACTTGAAAAGGACTCGCTCAAAAAGACTAAAAAATATGTTAATTTCTCTTGCACCCTACTCTTTCGATGAATTTTGTACTAAATAATTCTTTTACTTATTAACTTATCTTTTTTTAATGTTAATTAAATGACAAAGTAAAATGCCCTTGTAGGCATAACTACGGATATATAATAATAATAATATTTTTTACTACGCATTTGAAGTATATAGGCATTAATGTTTAATCATTTACCTAATTGAAGTTATTAATCTAAAAAAAAAAAAAAAATATATATATATATATGTATTCATCGAGTACATGTATATGCAATGAATCCTCTAACGCAGTAGGCATCACTTACTTGATTTAACTCCTAGCTTATTTATGAATTTATTTATGCTAGTGGCCAATATTTGAATTTAAGTTTATTTTTTAACCTCTACGACATAAAAACACAAATATAATTAAATGTAAAATTGTTATGTATAAGGTTGGTTTACCTAGGTAGTAGAAAAATTGAGTATTTCCCTGAGGAAAAGAGTTACAGTAAAACAAGGGCAGGATTAATATTATTATCTTAAATGTCAGTGTGCCTTGTACAGCAGAAGTGAACTGATCATATATTTTTGTGTATTAAGTCCCCTTTTTTCCAACATTTACATTTCAAAATTGTTTAAATTGACTGTTTTTTTATTTTATTTTTTTTTTTTATTTTTTTTTTTCTTTAAAGAGAGCTAAGACTTGGCTGTTATATGTATTGGTGATGTGCTTTATGTTGAAATGGCCCTGACGAGAAATACAATGAATGCCCAATATTTGGATCGTTTGACGAGCTGAAGGAGATAGTGTACGTTACCAGGTATTACATGTTTTTTTACAAATGATTTTAAAGGAACAAAACAAGAACGTCGAATGTAAATCTAGACTAAATATTTTGCTCATAAAATTACTCCGATTTGGACTAAAGCAAATTTTTTTTTCTTCTATTATGCATAGTAAGAACTATTTTTTCCATGAGAGGTCAGATGGCTGATAAGGTGCCTATTTAATAAGAAAACCGCTATTCCTTTAATAGAAACGTTTCGACCCTTTAAAGGTCATCTTCACTCGAATTCTAACTATAAATAAAAACAATCTAATATCTACTTACGTATAAAAACAAAGATACATCAAATTAATTTAACAAATCAATTATCTAACTTATTAGTTTAGGTATAGATTTTCATTTCTTTTTTCTATCCAAGCTCTGATTAATTAGCAATTATGGTTTACAATTTAGATTGTGCAGACTTACAATATATATTGTAAAGTCAGTAAGGTTTTACTGTGTAAATTAACATTAAGAATTTAAAATATAAAAATTATACAGTGTGAGCAAAAAAAAACCCACGTTTTTGAACACATATCTCAGTTACTGTAATAGATAGAGATTTGGGGTTTGCAGGTCTAAAACTTCATTCTTCTACTTTAAATTTCATATCTATAACTTAACAAACTATTGGGTGAAAGCCATGCCATGACAGTTTGAATTAGGGTCTTAAAAAAGTTGTTGTTCGGGTAGTATTGATCAAATAAATGTATTTAAAAAATGAATGTTTAACAAAATTACAAAAAAAAACTAATGCATATTTTACAAATTTACTTGTATGGTTCAATATGTTCTCCTTTTTCATTTACAACAGCCTGCACTCTCCTTCTCCACTGGGATATGGCTCCAGCTACAGTTGATTGACGCATATCAAAATTTTATCCTCCTCGCTTAACGTCATTTTAAAACTCAAACAATATGACAATGCAGAACTTACTCGACAGTTGAAGGACAAAGTCATACTGATTGATGTCCTCTCCCACTTACTTACAAAGAACCCCCACTTCAACATATGGTTATTTATTCTATCAATACCAGACAACAATTACTACCCGGACAACCACTTTTTTAAGATCTTAATTCAATCCGTCATTGCATGGCTTTCATGCAATAGTTTGTTAAGTTATAGATATGAAATTTAAAGTAGAAGAATGTAGTTTTCAGACCCGCAAATCCCATATCTCTATTTATTACAGAAGCAGAGCTATAAGTGTTCAAAAAAGTGCGATTTTTTTGGCCCACCCTGTATGCAACATTATTTATTTAGTATAATGTCAATATTAGCATCTCATCTACTATGTGTACAAGTCAAGACAACATTAAAATTAAAATATATAACAACCAACAAATATATATAACAATTCAACAACTATTTAAAACTTATTTTAATAAGATGTATAAGATTAAAATGATAAATTGTATATGTGGTAAATTCTTATCAATTTATCATCGAGGAGATCCGTGTTTCTTTATGTGGTTCAATTTATTTTTTTAATTATTTCAACTGAACTGGTTTTAAATGGTTATTAATTGGTTAGTTAAGAAGTTAAGTAATGTGTCTTTGTGATAGACGTATTCTTTCATATCTAATATAGGGAGGAAACATTAATTAAATTGGTTATAGTTGCTGTTTAACCACTAGCGCTATCTGGGAGAGAGTTTGTAAAAAATTATTCTTAGAGGTAATTTTATTCTCTTTTAAATCAAATTAGTTTATTATTATTAATTGTATATGAATTATTTATATGGTGTTTTGTCTATTTATGTTTGTTTTTTCAATATGAGTTACTAATTATCTCTTTTTTGTAAATGTTACATACTAAATACTAATCAATCTAATAAATTATTTTTATTTTTCTTTAAACTTTTTGAAAATTGTGTTATCATTTTTGTTTATATTATTTGTTTATATGGTTCACTGTGCTGTTAATATTTTTAAAAATATGAAATGCCGTTGTTTTTTTTCGCATTACCTAAGGTTTTAATATTATTAAAAGAAAACGTACGCCCGGTGTTGAAAGTCTGTAGAGATAATGCATTATATAATTTCTAAAAGTGTCTTCAGGGGAATAAAACTATGTTTAAATTCGTTGAAGAATTTAAACATCGTTTTATTACCCTTGAAGACACACTTTTACTTGTTCAATAATTTTATTGTCAAACCATAAATATATTTTGACTTACATACCGGTTTCGACTTATTCAGTCATCGTCAGTGTAATGATGACGATGACTGAATAAGTCGAAACCGGTATGTAAGTCAAAATATATTTATGGTTTGACAATAAAATTATTGAACAAGTAAAAGTGTTTTCTTTTCTTATCAACCTTCACTATGAGTAAATACCATAAAATCTCAATCAATACTACTAACTTCCTTGAAGACACTTTTAGAAATTATATAAAATATGAAGGGGACAATAAAGAAGAGATAATGCAGTTTTTTGACTATTGTTTTTTATGTCATTCATATGTTGATGTTGTCTACTCTTTAATTTTGTGATGTTTGACCAATATAAGATTTATTACAGTTATTGCAATTAATCCTGATCTGTCCTCTTTACAAATTTTATCCTTAATATTTTAATAAAAGTGGGTAATTTTATCTATGGGTTTATAAGCAATTTTTATATGTTCGTAATCATTCTGCTTCATTGTTTTTTTTTTAATTTGTTCTTATACTCCTTTTGTGTAAGTGAGGCTTGAGAAATATTTTAAATTATTCGTCAGTTCTATTCTAGTGTCTGATATTTTCATTTCCAATTTATTTAACTGTTTATACCATAGAGATTTAATGAATTTAAGAGGATGTTAATTAAGTTTTCAGTTAATTTAGAAAAAATTAAATATTTTATTTCTTTGATGTATTGTTTACCTGTGACTTTTAAAGCTCTTATTATCATATTTGCTGCTGTGTTGGTTATCATATGTTTAGGGTGGTGGGATCTGTAATTTAGTGATCTGTTGCTTTTTAATTCTGTAGTATACCATTTTGTAGATATTACTCCTTTATCTTTTCTAATTATTGTTATATCTAAATAATTCAAGCATTTTTTTCTTTCATTTTCATAGGTAAAATTATTTTTTTCGTTTATACTGTTAAAACAGTCTAACGTGTGAAATTATCTTTATAATAATAAGAATAAGGTCATCAATATATTTATAAAGCAATTTTGGTTTAACTTTTAATTTTTTCACAGCTTTAATAATTACATATGTTGTTTAATGTGATTCCGCTCAGGTTCACTGACATTTTTTACCTCCCATAGGGAGACTATTAACTTGTCTAAAATCTGTATTATTGTATGTGAAATAACTATTTGTGCAGCAGAATTTGTTTCTAAATATAATTGTTTGCTTTTAATGCTTGTAAGTGGTTCAATTTTATTCCAATTATAATTAATAAGTTTATAGGTTTCTTCTAGAGGAATGCTTGTGAAAAGGGAAGTGACATCTAAGGATAATAATATTTCATCATCTTCTATAATTAAATCCTTTTATTTATTTTTTAATTCTTCCGCATTACTGATATCATAGGATAACAATTATTTAAGGAATCAAGGGTTGGATTAATAATTGCTGTTAATTTTTCTAATGGGGAATTTCGTCCATTGATGATGGGTCGTAATGGGTGACTATCTTTATGGGTTTTTAGTAAACCATAAATTATAGGTAGGTTATTATGTAGTCTTTTACTAGTTTAGTCTTATCCTGCATAGTTATAAATTTGAATTTTACTAATTTATTTATTAATTTGGAGTAATCTTTCTTTAAATTATTTAAAGGATTGGTTCTCAATTTTCAATTAGCTGCATTATCTAGTAAAATTAAGTGTATCATTAATAATATTTACTTTGTTTTATGTATAAAAACTATATATAAATATATATTTTCTCTTGGTCTATTAAGGGTTAAAATAAATAATTTGCTTACTCCTCCTTTTCCTTTTTTTAAAAACAAGCAGCTATATTTCGCCCTAACTAAGGGCTTCTTCAGGCTGGTTATACTCTCTATGACATTGTCTGATTTAGGCTAAATTCACAAATTTTATCAGTTAAAAAAACAAAAACTCACAGGGAGGATTCATTGATTGATTTTTAATATTTTTTTAAAAATTTATTGTGACAACCAAAGTATGGAATTAATGTTTATGTGAGTTTAGTAATGACGAAGTTTTTGTTTTTTTAACTGATAAAATTTGTGAATTTATTCTAAATCAGACAATGTCAAAGAGAGTTTAACCAGCCTGAAGAAGCCCTTAGTTAGGGCGAAATATAGCTGCTTGTTTTTAAAAAAAGGAAAAGGAGGAGTAAGCAAATTATTTATTTTAACCCTTAATAGATCAAGAGAAAATATATATATTTATAAATAGTTTTCTGTACATAAAACAATTAAAAAAAAGGGTTCACCATCAAGGAGGAGAAAAAAATTATAAAATATTTTTACATTCATTGGCGATTATGTAAGATTCTTTTAATTCTAATTTTAATACATTTTTAACGTAACTGTTGGACATTTTTTTCATTTTAACTATATTAAGAGATTTGTTTGTTACCCATTTTAAGTGATTAGGTGATATTGTTTTTTTTTGTAGTGTTGTAAATACATACATTCTTCTGCTATCTAAGTTACACTGTTTAATAATATTAGATTTTAAAGTTCATAATTTAATTTTTTCAGTATGCTGTTTGTTGTTGTGGATTAAATGAGATTTGTTAAAAAGATGATAATACTTGGTTCCTCCTTCTGAGAATTATTAGAGTGAGTATTCCTGGCATTGTCCATCTCCAGGTTATTAGAATACTAATTAAATTAACAATTATTTATTAATTATTGTAATACACCCTATCGTATATTTAAATATTCCTCTTGGTATCTTAAGATGGACTTAATAACTCTCCGTTCTGAATTTGTTGGTATTGAGGCTTTTGTCCCAATTGAAGTAATTTTATGAGGAAATTGTTTAGCCACTAGGCTAGATTTACATTCGACATTTTTGTGTTGTTCCTTCCAAAATCTGTTTCATTAACATGTAATACCTGATAATGTCATAAAATGATGGAAGCACTGTATGGTCAAACGATCCAAATATTGGGCATTCATTGTATATTCTCGTCAGGGCCATTCAAACACTTCACCATTACATATAACACTTAGTCAAGTCTTAGCTCTCTTAAAGCATTTTAATCCCTTGACCATCAATATTTTTAATTAATCCTTGCCTATGAAACATCTGGTTCTTAATAGTAAATCCATTTTGGTTTGAAGTCACTAAATCCTAATCTTAAATTTCGCAAGATTAGCTTGAGTAAGTACTCAGTATTTATTATACTCGTTTAAAGAAAATAGAATCATTATGAGGATTCTAATTGTGTTCAAGTATTTTTATAGAAATACTGGCATGTAAATTTTTTGTTTTTACAAAGAATGGGGGGGGGGGGGGGGGGGGTAAAATGTATTAATGCAAAATTTTTGTTTTAATAGTTCACAAAAATGTAACATTTGTTTCATGTTATAATTTATAGGTAACAACCAAAAATCAGGATTTGGAGAATTTCATGATGCGGTTACATTTATGAGAGGCATTATGGATGAATGTACTCACCTCAAAAACTTTTCCATCCCCATTGATACTTCATTGATAATTTCTGTGTTTGCCCAAGAAGATGGGTATGTACCGCGCGAAGGATCAGATATAACTAGCATTTGGCCTGGAGCTGAAGTCAGAATTCTTAATACAGGTCACATCGCCGCTTTTGTTCTATATCTAGGTGTTTTCAGGTAAAGCATACTCAGTTCTCATTTATCAATTTTTTTTTATAAAATTTCTTTAAAAGGAGATACCTTTGTTTGATATGATTTTGTCTTTCTTGTATAAATGGATTAAGTAAAATATATACTTAATAAAAATAAAATGCTATTGGAATATTAGAAAAGAGAGAAATCTACCATTTGGAAGTGTTACCAGAGTTTCCACTGTAATCAACTCACTCATTTCCTCCAGTTAATATCTCCATTATAAGTTAATCTTTTTTAGTTATAGTCTCTCTTACTAATTGTCAAGTTATTATCTAAAAAAACAAACAAATTTTATTAGACATCAAATTATTCCTGTTATTATTTTTTTTTTATTAATTTTTAATTTTAAGCACTGCCTTACAGTGTATTAATAATAAAAACAAAAACGTAAGGAGAAAAGTACTGTGGTAACAAATTATTCATTTTAATTTTTTTTATGGGTCAACAAGACTTATACTTACATCTTATCACTGCAACTAAAATTGGTCTATTGTGACAAAATCCTGTCATTATACGATTTCCCAAGCTTTCATTTTAATTTAGAAGAAAAGGGTAGAAATACACTGACTATAGACTTTAAGGATAGATTGGGTATATAGGGTAATAAACTAGAGCAGCGATTCTCAACCTTTGGGTCGCGGTAAATTTTTTTTGGGTCGCAAAGGAATTAGTAAAATAAAAAAAATAAAAAATAAAAATAAAATGCATGCATGTAAGAAAATAACATAAAAAATTATTATTTTTCATTAATTTGTAAGTAGTATTACAACAGAAAGAGTAAAAATTATCAATAATTAGGGTCCGTAGGCAAAACCAAGGACCCTTATATTTTCCTACGTGTGTCTGTCCGTCCGTCCTCTCACGGCTACACCTTTCGTCCGATCACTTTGAAATTTGGCATATATGTGTCTTGTACCGACCCACATATTTTAAGAATATAGCGACTTAAAAAAAATATTTTAAAAAAAATTAGGGTAAAAAAACTTAAGGGTTAAATTAGTAAAACTTAAGGGTTAAATTTTTTTAATTTTTTTTCGACACCGTGAGGGGTATCATATGAAAGGGTACGTCGAGCTGATTACAAAAATATATAATTCTTTGGATATAACTTTGATAGGGCGAGCGTAGGCAAGTTTGAAGTGGGTGTGAAACGTGTCCCCCCCCCCCTCTATCTCGCTTGAAGTGCAAAAAATCTGAAAAAATTCCTGAACATTCTTCGACCAAAAGTAAAGATAGCACTTTTTGGAAATTTCGAAAAAAATATTATTTTATTTTTTATTGACAAAATACGTTTTTTTTTATAATTATGGTCTTTTCGATGTATTTATATATATGGTTGTTGTCTGGTTCAGTGGCAAAAAAATACTTTATCAGAGTGTGTTTTGAGAATATCAGACCCTTAGAATGGTTCAAAGTAAGCTTTTTAGCATTTTAAAAAAACACTGTTTATACACTTTACAGTTAAACACTATATAGTGTGGCCTACGGACCCTCGCTGTGTGCTGACTAGCACACACTTTACCTGTTTATTGGATTAGGAGATATGGTTACTTTAACTTAGATTGTGTAAATGTTAAATATCATAATCGCATTTTGTTTTTAGTAGTGAGGACTTTTGATTTGGATTCATATTTATATTTAGCTCGTAAGTAGTACTAATATATTTTTAGGAAGCATTTTAAATTTTTTTTTTATTTTAATATAAGTAGAAAAAGTAAACTACTTAATTTGTTTCGAACGAAAGATAAAAATGATCAAGGATACAATTCGAATAATAAAAATTGACAAAGTCCTAGTACTGGTATCCACCGATTCAAGTGAATCGGTAGTAAAAGGAAACCAAAATTAATGCCCAGTTTCATTTATACTTATAAAGAACAATATATTAATTATGGTTTCACTTTCATTAAAAAAATAAAGTAGAGTTACCGCAATGTGTTTTTTGTGGAAGTGTTTTGGCTAACTCTTAATTTAAAATTAATAAACTGATAAGACACTTAGGAACAAATTATAGTCAATATAAAGATAAGCCTACTGATTTTTTTTAAAGAAAACGAGATGAGTTAAAAACAAATAGATCTAATTTGACAAAATGTGTTACTGCTGAAAAAAAAAACTCTTGAAATGTTTCAAATGCAAAAAAGCATATACTGTAGCAGAAATATTATTAAAGCCATGTATGAAAGACATATGTATAGAATTATTTGGTTCTGGATATGAATAAAATATCCACAGTATTCCTTTGTCAAATGACACTAAAGCCCCCCGTGTTTGATACACGATCAAACAATTTGCGCAAAATGTTTGTGCAAACATGTTGTCGCAAACCTGATGTCGGACAAATTTAGGCCATACACGTCAAACATCATGTTTGCGCAAACATCAAACACCTCCATACACGGTCAAAATGTTTGCGTTAACATTTTGACAGTGTAAGGGGGCCTTAAGTCGAAGAACAATTGCTTATATCGCAGATATATTTTAAATAAAATGATGATAATTTATATCGACAGCTGTTATTGCATTTATTACAGAACCTAGGTGAATGTGAAAAATTATTTCACATTCTTACTAAACCCACAAAACATAATTGGGCCGTGGAATGATTCTAAATAAATTTGTTGGGTCGCGGGTCAAAAAGGTTGAGAAACGCTGAACTAGAGAATGCCTAGGTGCATTGGAAATCTGTCTTCAATGCCATAATACTCTCTTTATTTTTATCTGGCTCTCCCTTCTAAATCAGATTCAATTCAATTCAGTTCAATAACATTTTATTTCAAATGTAATAAACAGCAGGAAAACTCCCAATAACCTGTAAGCTCCATCAATCAAGAATATATTTAACTTAACTCATTATTATTAACATGACTTCACTTTTCATTACACACTTCTCCCTGCTCTCCTTCGCTTGAAGTCCTTTTACTATTCTCTGTTTGTTTTTCTGTCATCAACTCCTCCTTCTCTCAATCATAGGAGATCTCTAAATTTCTTGCTTCTATGACCCTTGCGGACCATCCCTTCTTCAACTCGTTTTTTACCCACACTTCATCCCCTATCCTGAACTCTAGGTCCCTTGCCATCCTATCATGGTATTCCTTTTGCTTCCAAACCTTCTTTTCTTTTTCTTCAATCTATCTATCAATTCTCGAAATCTGCTCCCTAATACAACTTCCTCAGGTTCTCCTAGAACCTCTAATTTGTTGTTTCCATACCAGGAAACCGATATCTTGACTGGTTTTAATACAGGCCCTCCTAGTCAGATCCACAGGTCTCAGGTCTTGAGTGTATAATTGATATTCTTGCCCCTGTATCAAACTCCAATGTGAACCGTGACCCGTGAATTATTTATTGTCACATCAATAGAAGCCTGAGCTGAATGTTTCCCGAGTTTGCGAATTGTTTGTGTGAAAGAGCCCTTATCCCCACCAATTTTTCCCCATATTCTTCTTCCTTTCTCCTTCCGCAATGTATGTTGTATCAGCTGCCCCTGCCTTAGCAACCCCTTTCTTTTTTGCCTTACGACAAACCTAAATCTTTTTTGCCTAACCTGTAGAACCTAAATCTGCTATCAAAAATATACATTCCAGGTCAAAATTTTTTAAGTTAGGTGGTCTGGGGGCAAAATGGGAGGTTGCCCCTAGTGGGTGATTGCATGAAAACAAACTTCCCTTTGCATGGTAGAGATCCCCCAAGTTTCATTAATTTATCTCTAACCGTTTAGATTTTACAAAGTATTATCGGAAGGGTAATTTTGCTTACTTTGCCTCCTATAGGGGGCAAAATATTGAAAATAGAAAAGAAAGTTTCAAGTAAAAGTTTATTATTTTTCACTGTAGAATCCAAATATGCTATCAAAAATATACACTCCAATTTGAAATTTTAAAGTTAGGTGGCCTGGGGGCAAAGTGGGTGGTTGCCCCTTGTGGGTGATTGAATGAAAACAAACTTCCCTTTGCATGGTAGAGATCCCTCAAGTTTCATTAATTTCCCACCTGGGTAAAACGAAGAGGACCCAATATAACCAAATTTGAACACCTACCTTACTGTAGCGGAGGGTCATACAAGAGTTAGTGGCACTTCAGTGACAATTTACCAGGTCCGTCTGTGTCCTAATTCGTCATTTTAGACAACTGGTGAAGCAGCATCTAGCATTGCCTGTCACCAGAGAGACTCTGGCACTAATGACATATTTCTTTCTCCTACGCAGATTGTATAAATGAGCGTTGCGATCATGGACCTTTGGGTCCAGGACGCTCTTTTACCTCCTGTATAGTCTTTTGGAGTTAAATTAAGTTTTCGTTCATGTGCTTTAGATTGGCATCCGGCAGAGCGACTTACGGATCTTCTGCTCCTGGAATCCTTTCTCCAGTGTGGTGATGAACCTCAATCAACATTTAGTTTCCCAGGACGATGTATGATGTTGGAATCGTACTGTTGCATTCAAAGTACCTATCTGGCTGACCTTCTTTTTGGCTCCTATAGATTCATTATTCATTTTAGTCCCGTATGATCCGTAATCAAACTGAATTCATTCCCTTCTAAATATGCTCTGAATTCCTACATGGCCCATAACACTGTTAATGCCTTAAGCTCTGTCGTCGCACAGTATTTCCTCTCGAGTTTAGACAGCAATCAGCTGGCGAAGGTGATCACTTGTTTTCTGGCTTCCAATTCCTGTGACATAATCACTTCCAGACCACTAGCGTCCGTCTGTTCAAGAAATGGCCCTTGAAAATCAAGACATGTGCAGAAATAAGATGTACCTTCATTTCTCTACCAAACAAAAACTAATTAGCGACTGCCTTAATTAGTTTGGCCTAGTTCAAATTAGAATTATAATAATTTTATTTAAATAAAATGTAGCTAAATAAACAAAACCAAAAAAAAAAAAAAATTAACAGGGTGGATAATTAACATTAAAAATAAATATTTTTATCTTTTTTACTTAAAATTTTCAAAATATTATCATCTCCTTCTTCCACTGTTAATTTTATGGTCTACTTCCTCTCTACTTTTTTTTTTAGTCTACTTGTCTCTACTTCCGCTCTTTCCATTGTTAATGCCAAATCTGATAATTTTTTTAAACTTTACCTTCCCTGTTTCATCCTCCCCCTCAGGCCATCGTTGTCGGATCTCAATTTCGAATTTTTGAATGTTTATTCATGCAGCAAACCTATCCCCTAACTTTTATTAAAATTAGGTCCATATTTACATGGAATCCTTAATTCTCTTGATCTGTCTGGCAAATTTGATAAAGGATCCCTCTAGTCTAATGTTTCTTTTAAAAAGATCCTTGCCACAGCAGTGGCGACTTCTGGTTTAATTTTTTAAACGTTGTCTTTAATTCTTCATTTGTCCATTCATCGATATTTTTGGAAACAAAATAATTTTTTGAAACGCAGGATGACCTGTGAGGATATGACTTTCACGAAGAGGTGGGTAATTGGGTAATAACAGTTCTTTGGCGGCAACAGGTTACGAAGATTCGGTTATCAAGTAGTTTTCTATAACAGGTTTTTTCGGAAATGTTTGGGTTTTATGAAACAATATATATCATGTTATCAAGCCATATATATCATTGAAAATTAATAGAAAAATTTTAACAATTTTTAAAAAAAATAGTAATTTTCAATGAAATTAATTTTGTTATTGCATTTTGCATTAACATTTTTGATTGATTTCATAATTTTCATAGTTATGTATAATCTTTTTCTTTTTCAGAAAGGCAATTATTGATGCATTTGAAAGATACAAAGAAAAATATTAATGGCGTTCTACAAGTATCTAGCCATATAAACTTATAAAAAAAGTTCTGTGATATCGTAAAACCTTTATGTACTGGTTCATTAGAATAATATTTTGTTTTCTCAATACATTATTTAATAATAACAATTACCTATTTTAAACTATAAATCATGAATTCTTTGAAATTTCTTTATATCCAGAAAGATTCAATTATTTTTACAAAAATAAAAGGAGTTTAACCTCGATAGTGTATTTTATATTTTTTTTTTTCAAAATAAATATGTTAGGATACTTATTAGTTTACATTATGAGATTTTGTATTACCTACACTTGGTTCCTTAGCCTTCTCATGGTGAAATGTGTATTAGTACATTACGCGTCAAGTGCGGAAAGTAGCATTTTGCATGCGAGAGTGGAGTAAAACCACACGAGCAATGCAAAATGCCGTTTTCGCCCGAGTTGCATACCCTACTTTATCTATGATTGTTAGATTTAAATAATAAATACAGAAAAAAATAAACTTGCTGTATGTAAGTTCGTATCTCTCTCTTGATAAAGATGGCATTAATTCTTGAGTTGTATTTTTTGCCGAATTAATTATTTCTGGAGGAGTATTATTCTCCACATTTTCGTCAGAGTCACTTGATTCACTCATTGTTTTTCACTAAAAACTCGATATAAACAGTTACTTTAATAAAAGAACAGAAAATTTGTTTTGTTAAATGTAAACAAACTCACTAATCGTGCGTAAAGCTGAAGAATTCCTCTTCTTTACCGCCCTAGGGTGGTAAAGAAGAGGAGTTCTTCAGAACTATGAGACGCGCATGCGCAATGAATACAATTACGTAAAGTATCACTTTCTATGCATCTAAACAGAGATACAATGCTTATATTTCGTATCAATAGCAGATAAACATATTATCGTCCCTCTTATGCCAGAACCATGAATGTACAAATTTTTGTATTCCGGGTTTATTAACAAGTTGAACCTGTTGTTTTATGATCTACCTTGGTTTAGGACCCCCCGAATATGTGCTTGCCTTTTAGTAGCTGGTATTGGCTATGACATTTTGATGAATGTGAAATTAAAGCCATTTAGTTATGTGGTACTTTCATGGAGGCAAAAAGCTAAAATACTAAACCAAGTGAAAGATCTGATTGTGGCACAATCATCTGGTTTAACTGTTATTCCTAATTTACTTTTTTTAGTACACATTCCTATTTTCATAGCTATTAAAAAAAGGTACATAGAGTAGGCATGAAATAATTTTTAAGGGTTTTCTGTGAGGTTTTACATTAGGCAATATTAACTTTAAAAAAAGGCTTACAGGTAACAAGGTAAAGATTAACAAGTAAGATTTGGGAAAGCGGTACATAAATGATAGGGTAATAGCATATAGAATTCGGCAAAACAAGTATGATAATGATAATATGTAGTTACAATTTGATAGGGTAAATAAGTAGTGATACCGTATGTAGTGGTCCTATTACTTTGTGTTACCAATTTCCCAAATCTCACATGCTAATCTTTTGTCCTTGTACCTGTTAGCCCTTTTTAAGATAATATTCTTATATCATGTGTACTTCCAGACCAAGGGAATTCGTGGAATATAGTGCTAATAATTTACCTTCCTTCAGTAAAAATACTGGTACAGTAGTGCCACAAGTGCAATTTAGTCGGTAGCAAAAATTCCACCAGTATGTCAAAAAGGTAAGTCTATTTAAATTTTATTACAGAAGTATACTTTTAAAGTAAATTATTTGTGGCTACCTTTAATTTGAATTCGAATAAAAGTGAGAGTACAAATTATGAAATTGTATTTCGCTAAGTAGGAGATGTTCAAAAAATGTCTTCAACTAAAGATTCATTTTCTGACATCCGAAAAACTAGGTGGTCACCTATAATTTAGTCCAGTTGGCAATCAAGATTCTATCCATTCAAAAATTTAAAGAAAGAAAAAAAGCAAAACATAAAATCCCGGTGTACATTCCTGATGGATGGGCTCAGATTAGAAGAGGAGCAAGAAACTCTCTTAAGTCCTTTAACCCTTTGACTGCGGCATAGAAGAGAGAAAAAAGTCCTTCCTGGGAACGGATTTTTTTTTTCATTTATTTATGTTAGTCTGGACTCAGATATGCATGAAATTGCATCAGAATCGTTTTTCTAATGATTATTGTTTATAAACATAACAAAAACATTATGACGCACCATGTGCGTCATGCAGCCACAGAAAGGACAATTTATCACTGAAACGGGCATGACGCACCATATGCGTCACCATGACGCATCGTGTGCGTCATGGTATTATTATTCTATTTTTACCTATTTTATTATTCAATACTTAAAAAAATAACAAGTTTGTAAAATGTATCGTGTAATTGAAACATGTAAACACTTGGACCTTACTAATTATTCATAACTATTGATATATGTATAAAAATATATTTTTTTTAAAGGTTTCTTTTCACCCCAGCCATCTAAAGTATTTATTTTAGAAATTTATATATGTCGGAAGAAAGAAAAAATAAAATAAAATAAAAAATGGGAAGAGCAAAATGTTAGGAAAACGGTGTGACGCAACAGGTGCGTCATTAATGACGCTCCGTGGGCGTCATGTCGTTTTGAAGAAAGCAATGTTGGTACTTGCTTAGATGGTTACTCCCATTGTTGGTTACTCTCCAAAAGGGAGTAACCAAGAAATTATTATCACAATAATGGAATAGAACAATGTTGAAATAATGAAAAACAAATATATGCTTTTATATTCAAAAATATATAAAGATACAAAAAAAATTAATCAATAAAAGACGAGATTCCCTCCCACAAAGCCTTCAATCTTTGTGCCTGAGGGAAATCCCGCTGCCATAGAAACTCTGAAATATATGATGTAAACAACGATCTTGCGGTCCCATAATGCCGCTTATGGCGAGCCTTGAATTTCTGCCAGGTACTCTCAATAGTATTAGTATGATAACCAGACTCTGGGTCGACAAAATTTTGAGAATGGTTAACCACATAATGAGAG
The DNA here is from genome assembly GCA_951217055.1 of Gerris lacustris. Lineage (NCBI taxonomy): Eukaryota > Metazoa > Arthropoda > Insecta > Hemiptera > Gerridae > Gerris > Gerris lacustris. The sequence goes on from OX578285.1 coordinate 10,286,704, forward strand.
TAACCCTCTGAAACCGAAAATCAGACGATATTAGTTATCGATTACCAATTTAAACTCTTCTAAATGTCAGAATTTGATTACATCATTGTTTAAATTTTTTATGCAAAGGAATATTTTTAGACTCAAACATGATTAGTAGGTTATCAAAATTGTGTGTAGCAAAAAATTAAATTCGCAAATACCTGGCAAAGATTCAATCCTGCCATAAGCAGCCCATCCATCAGACACGACTATCGATCCTGGTAATACATGTTTTGTTAATATGTTAAGAAGAGTGTGAGCATCACGCCTATCCACTGCTTCCAAGAAACAAGCCCTCCACCTCGCTCACACAATTAAACTCAGACAATTTCAAAATTTAAAATGTCAAAGTTTTAAAAAATAAAATTTGACATGACATGACATAAAAAAAACAAACGCCTCAAAAATCTATATAAAATAGAGATACATAAAATATTACAAATATGACCAAGGGAATAACAATAACATACAATCTTATAATAACTAACCATATATCAATCTAACATAGTCCTTATGTGTTTATAGGTACTATAATAATAATTTTTTTATGTTTGTGTATGAACGAGATGCAATAGGATCAAAGACGAAAAAAAAAAAAAATCACATAACAAATATAAAACATCAATACCAAATCTAAATTTTATTAATAAAACACCTTAGACTAATTCAATTTGTTATTCCATAATGCCCTAATTTAGGTGGTTACTCCCCTTGGTATTAATGTAGGGGAGTAACCATCTGAATTAGTCTAATGGGCAATCTTATTCAGATAGTTACTCCCCTTTAACGTATTATTGAAAGGGAGTAACCATCTAAATTATTCTAAAGGGTCTTCTTATTTAGATGGTTACTCTCCTTGTTATTAGTGTAGGGGAGTAACTATCTGAATTAGTCTAAGGAGTATTCTTATTCAGATGGTTACTCCCCTTTAATAATATTATTAAAGGAGAGTAACCATCTGAATTAGTCTAAGGGGTGTTCTAATTTAGATGGTTACTCCCTTCATAAATTCTTTCTCTTTCCCCCTATTCTAACCCCAACAAAAGCCACAATGCTTTTCTACATCCCCGGGTAAGAATGTATTAAATATTAAAATTGATAATAACTAAAAATAGAAGTAGCCAAATCAAGAAATTAGGGGAGTAACCAAAAAAGGGAGTGACCAACTAAAATCAACAAAGGGGAGTAACCTACTAAACAAGGTCACATAAATAAAAAAACGAATTGGTTACTCCCATAAAAGGGAGTAACCATCTAAACAAGTGCCGCAATGTTTAGTGCCCCAGTTAAAAAAATCTAAACTTGTCAAATAATATCCCTAAAAATTAGTAAATACACAAGTAATGCTAGCTAATGACTTACTTTTATCAATACAAAAAGGCTGTATAATTTACCTTATGCGAGTAGCGTACTGAGGGGCCAGAAAAAAAGAGAAAGCAAAAACACGCGTAACTATGCACAAAAACAAAGGAAACGAGAACGACTCACTCCATACAACCCTTGGACTTGTACGAACATGACCACCCCTCTTCCAAACCGATATCATATGGCAGAGGCTCCCCCACTCCTTTTTTGGAGAGAGGCTTTTTTTCTGTCCATGACGCACCGTAGGCGTCATGCAGTTTCTCTAAAGAGACAATATGTGACGCACATGGTGCGTCCTACCGCAGTCAAAGGGTTAAAGTGCTCATACTTCAGTACAATGATTTCATAAACTACTGCACTGGTTAACGAGCCATAAAACTTCCCTTGCAAAGTATCTGTTCGCTACGCTATGTCAAGGAGGAAGCCAACTAAGTTTTCTACAACAAAAACTTCTGTGACTGGGAATTTCATTAGAGATGGGCAAAATAACTCTGGCTCTCCAAAATGATGAGCTCTTTTAACTAGCTCATCGCTAAAATTAAAATGTTGATGGAGCATTCTAAATGGAACAAAAACCTTTGTATACATCATCGTCAGCTCGTTCGGCTACTATAGCCACTTACACATTTTTCAAAAAGACTTTTTAAAGAAAATGCTAGCATTTTTTTTCTATTTAAGATAGAAAAGTAACGTAAACAAAACACGGTGTAAAATTGTTTCTGTAGCTCTATTTACAGGAGGTACAAGATTTTTTTTAATAAAACATGGTCAAAATGAGGTCCTCCACAACTTATGTGTCCGATAAGCTAAAATACTTCCCTATTTCATTAGCTCGTTAAGCGTGACGAAATGTTGGTTGTTTTGCTGAGATTCTTTTGTAAATTTTTGAGTAAAAAGGCATCCCTTATAGGTAGCAGGGTGAGTGCTTAGACACAAAACGCATTTAGTTTCCTCTTCTAATCTTTTGGAACAGTCCTGAGTTAGATTAAGTCCAGCACACTACACACATCTTGGTGTATGATAGCAATAACCTTAAGTGTGGCCATAGGCTTGGCATTTTATACAGTGGAATATATCTAGTTTCTTGTAAGATTCTTCAATTTTGACTCTACAAAGAGATAACGCTACATCCCCTTTTCTTACATTAGTTATATTCCGAACCTTAAAGCTAAAGCCTTCAATTTAGCTTCTATACCTCTAGAGGGTTGAAGTGGTGTAGGTACCCTGAAAGCTTTGTCTTCAGTAAACTTTTCATCACTTAATATTTCTCGTAGTTTTTGAATAAACGTCGAGAATACGCTTTTCAAATAAATGGGAGGAGGCTTTGGTTCCCGTCCAGCAGTTTTGGTTCTGGTTCCGTTTTCTTCCTCTCTCTGGCTTATAACGCATAGCGATTTGGCGTTAAAAACGATGGTCCTGAAATAATCGTGGTTGATTTTTCCCCATTGCTCTTATGTGTTACGGGTTTTAATAACGGTAATGAATAAGGTATCATTAACTTTAAAACGCAATTTCCAAACAATGTGGAATTTGCACATTCAGGGTTCTGGCATAAGAGAGACTGTTGTTTGTTGAAGCAAAGTACGTTGTTGTTCTGGATGAAAGCTTGTCAACTATTTACCTGCTTCCATCATCAAGTGCTAATATAAAACATTATCTTGACCATCTATTAGCATATTATCCCTAGGTATTCCAGGATATGCCAGTATTTTTACCAGGGAGATGACAAATATGTCTACAATATTTGGTTATGATACCTCATCAAAGAATGGAAGAGCCTATAAAAAACATTTGCACACGAAAGAAACGCTAGATTAGAGGTGGTTAGAGGTGGTTAGAGAAGAAACGCTAGATTTATTTATTTGAATCAAACTAAACAAACCCCAGTATATCACACGTCCGCAGGTTAACCCACACATCGCATTATCCTATTTGCAACTTCTAACATTATCTAACAAAAAAAATCTAACATTATCCGAGCCATAGCCCAGTTTAAAGATAGCTTCTTCTAGCTCAATGTAATAGGTGTTGGGTCTATTATGAAACCAAATTTTTATTTGAATACTGCAACTACAAAAACATAATACGAGGTATATCCACAAAGTAAGTTCCGTTTCTATTTTTATCCGCGGCAGCGCTGTGATCGCAGTTCTGAGCATGCTCGGCAGTTACTGTGAGTCAAGGAGAAGAAATGTACGCCATTTTCAGATCGCTGCTGCTGACGTGTTCTTTGTAGTGCTTCTTTTTATAATGCCAGCCTTAATTGAAAATGCCGCCGCTTGTGCGCGCGGTTTTGCTTAAGCTTCTTTTCAATTGCGTGAACCAGTTCATCAGTAACCAAAGATGGGCGTCCACTTCGTTCTTCATCGTGCACTTGATCACGTCCTTCATTGAACAGTCTGACCCATCTTCTAACCGGGGTCGGGCTGGGAAGAAATTTTGGCCCGGGAGTTTCACCATCAGACCAGCCCTCAAGCCTTGAGTTGGCCAAGGGACCGGCCCATTTTAGGCCTTACTTAACCAGACCGGCCCACCGGGAAAACTCCCGAATAGCCAGTCCGCCCTGCTTCTAACCATTGAATCACTCATAGCATTTTGTCCGTAAACCTCGTAGATTTGCCGATAAATTTCACTTGGTTTAACTTTCTTTGCATATAGAAAAGCGGCGGCATTTTCAATTAAGACTGACATTATAAAGAAGCACTACAAAGAACACGTCGCGTCGGCAGCCACGATCTGAAAGTGGCGTACATTTCTTCTCTTTGAGTCAGAGTAACTGCCTCGCATGCTCAGAACTGCGATCGCAGCGCTGCCGCGGATAAAAATAGAAACGAAACTTACTTTGTGGATATACCTCGTAATTGTAATAAGCAATAGAGATCTAAGAATGTGTGACTTGAAGAGACTTGATGTAAGAAACTATCCAGTGATAGCACTCACTGAATGAGAAAGAATGTACTATACTCGTATGTGTGATATAAAGAAATAAAAATAAAAAGTAAAATATATTTCTGTTATCTAAGAGTCTCGAGGCCACTGCCTTTTCGTGTGTCTAGTAGGATTTTAATTATAATAATTGGATTATAATTGTCGGAAAGGGAATCGTGAAAGGATTGTTATCTGGAAATAGCTAATTCTCGGACAATGGGTATTTTGAGGTCGTTATGAAGAATAAAATTGTATACAAAGAAGGGAGCGTCAGCTATTTTTCTTAGGATCTTGGATTGGGGCATGGTGCATCCCCAGAGTTCTATGCCATATGTCCATGTGGGCTTAATTATTTTGTTATAAATAAGTACTTTGATCTACATGTTGAGTTTAGATGTGTTGTGCGTAAGAGTCTGTGTAGGAGTTTATACCGTGTATTGCATGTTTGGCGTATATGTTAAGTGTGATGCGTCCATGTTAGATGACGATCTAAGTGTAGCCCCAGGTAGCGGATGGAATTGGAATGGGAAATAAGGATTTTGTTTAGGGTAACTGGTTCACACATACCGTGCCTTAAAGCGAAGGTCCCGTGGGAGCTTTTTTTTTCGTTTACTTTGATTCGCCATTTCTTAAATCGGGTTTGAAGGAGAAAAAAGGTGCTCTTGGACATGATCTGATCAGAGGCTGTACAAGAAGATATATTTGAGGATAGGATACATATATCGTCTGCGAAGTAAGCGAGAACTGTTGTTGAAGGATGCTTAAGAATGTTGGAAGTATAGATAGAATAAAGGATAGAACCTAAAATGCTACCTTGGGGGCACTCCTGCTTTTACAGGGAAGATGGAAGAGGTTGAGTACTTGTACGAGACTTGGAAGAAATGGTTTCCCAGAAAGGATTTTAGGATGAGGAAATAAATAGTTGGTTGTTTTGACTGAGATTTTGTGGTACCACTTCATAATTATGACTAGAGAGGTTAAAAAAGATAAAGATATTGTCACCACAATTTTTTTTATAACTGAACAGACGCGTTTCGACTTACAATGTCATTTTTAGTATGTGTGTTACGTGTTAACTTAGTAAGAGTGAATGCTGTACTAAGCTAACTATTTTACAAATTTTAATGGCAAACTAACAGTACAAGGTGGGAGTAGACTAGGGTTGTGTGGGTAGAAGGATTACGGAAGGAAAAAGGTAAGGGTATGGAGTTGAAATCCAAGTAGGAACCCAGTAAAGGTATGATTCAGGTAAACATTTTGTTTTTCAACTTCTTAAAGCTAATCAATAAATCCTTGTATTACTATAATTAAAACACCTAACAACTACCAGACATTATTTTAAAAAAATATTTTTTATTGGTTTACAAGAGCAGAGTTATTAAGATTAGATTTTTCATTAAAACATTCTATATTTGTATCTTGGATAGCTCTTTTAATTTATAAGTTTTCTAGGAGGTCCAATTTCCTTTTTTTTTTTTTTCTTTTTTTTTTACACTCGTGCCAAAAAAATAGGAAATTAAATCAATACAAAACAATGTCACCTACTGTCTATAAAACAATTCTAGACCCTCGAGTTTAAACCCTTGTAACTTCTAAACGGAAAATCTTATGTAGATGAAACAAGTTTCTTTATTTAGACAATTTAATAAAATTTTATAGCATATGGATAATTATTTTTTTGGTGAAAAAAGGGTGAAAGGGATAGGTGAAAAAAGGGCCGTTTTTCCGGCTCATTTTGACAATGCCCAACTTTAAAAACTTACTGCTTTAAAAGTTCTCAACCAAATTCACAGGGCTTTTAGAACTCATATAAATGTCGAGGCCTACGAAGTTTCAAGTCGGAAAGTTAATTAGTGGAATTTTATAATTTAGTAAGAAATAGGTTTTAAAGCAGTCATTACAGTATACGATATTTGACGCGAGGAAGCTATTTCAGAGCCGGAACTAGCCGTGTGCATAGGGTCAGCCGCACACGGGCCTCGGGGTAAGAGGGGCCTCACTTCCACCCGGCCAGTTATAATAAATTAATAAAATAGAAATCATTCTAAAAAATAGCTGCTGTTTAATTTTGTATTTTTATTTAGTTTGCTAAAGTACCGGTATGGATATCCCACACATGATATGAAATGTTGTGATGTCAATACGTGAGCAAGAGAGAACTCAGTATAAACTACATCGTAAAAACAGCTAATATCGATTATAGTTTTGCAACAAAAATCCAAAATTAAACAAAAATAATAATAAACACAATTAAATATATAGTTAACATAAAAATAAAATGTTACCTCAATAAATGTCGGTAGTATGTAAAAAGATTAGAGAGAGAGAGGAGGTTTGTTTACATCTAGAGTTCAAGGTGAGTTTATGCGAAAACAAAACAAATTTATTAATCTTTATCCTTTATAACAAAAAACTTAATTATTCAATGTTTGTTTACATTTTCTTTATACTTGTTTTTAACAATACAATATAAGAATATAATAATAAAAGAATTTAAAATTAGCTGATAAAAATGATTGTTTACAAAGTAAATAAGACGGTATTTTTTGACTTTTAAATTTCGATACTTCTTTATAAGTACTACAAATAATTATAATAATAAATACTCGTTTTAAAGGGCATTAATGTGCGGTTTAAGCACCCCAATCAGAAATTAAATCGGTCAATTATTGCATATGATATTAGAGCTCAAAGTCGAAAATGTAACAAAAAATGAAAAACATGTCTCTATTTAAGGTAGAAGGGATGGTCCTACGACAAAAAGCCATATTACCAAAGTTGTAGATTATTTAAAATCAAATAAGCTAGTGTTATCTGCTTTTCGATACGACTTACAGTTTAGCCGCAATTTGGTTTCGAAAAGAACTTTAAAAAAACACTAAAATACTAATATCTCCCAAACCGATTTTGCTCAAAAAGTATAGGTACAATCTACCATATAGGACACATATTTACCCCAAAGGAAATTGAAATCAAATAAAGCCTACTGAAGTTATCGTCGACAGACCGATTTCGTGCTTAAGTGACTGTAGCTCCGAAATGTCTTGAGCTACGATGTTCGCGCCATCAGTTTTTCCGTTCAAAGTTCTAAAAAATGCCGCAAACCGCATCTCGATACGATGTCTTGAAGCGATGTTATAAAGGATTAAAGTTCCGAACGAACGTACGTACATACATACGTACGTACGCACAGACATACATGTATATGAAACGGATTTTCCTGATACCCCCGGGTTCGTAAAACCCCCTCCTTTACAGAGATCTCGGAATCACGTTTTGGAGGGTATCACCATACTTCCATTTTCATGGAAGTAAAAAGGTACACTAGGAAAAATAAAAAATAACTCTTTATTTTTACTATTATTATTTAGAATAAACATTAAACACTAAACACCCGATATAAATTGCACAGACGTACTAGACTCAACCCTGTGTAAGGAATTAATATAGCATACCATCATTTACACAATGCCTCTAAATTAGTATTTTGGGGTTATGGTTAAACCAATGTTTTAATTATTATTAAATATTTTTTGTGGCTATATTTCGCTCTGTGTTGCATGCATCAAAATCAGATTCAAGAGCAGAAAGCAGAAAAAAAACCAAATTGGTAGAGTTGCCAATTATAATAGGGATAGTAGTGCAATATGTACTTAATACATGTACGTTTTTTTCACATCTCAATTTCAAATAAACCAACACATTCAAGTTATGTGAATTGACAATACTGTAATAATATTAATTGGTAAAAACAACACTGAATTTAGAGTATGTATAAATACATCGACGAGCGGGAATTTATTTACCACACAAAACGTGTACCCACCCACACACATACATTTAATCACTGGCACGATTTTCAGGTATCTTATATACATATATATAATACATGAATTATAAGACTGTTGTCTAAACTCCAATAAATAAATTATAAATATTTATTATAAGATTGGTCAACTATAGCAGTGGCGCACCCAGGATTTATTTTTGGGAGGGGCACAGATTAAAAAAAAAATTAAGGGGGGGAGGGGAGGGGATGTAATGTGGGCTTAGCATAATCACAGACAATTAACCAGTCTGGGTTTCTTTGTTCTTAAATTACTTCATATCAAGGGCGGATCGAGCCAATTTTGAAGGGGGGCGGGGCTCTCTTTTAGGGGGGTCCGGGGGTCCTCCCCCGGGAGGACCGTAACTATTTTTATAGTTTACGTTACTTGAAAACGTCTTTTTAGCCTATTCTAAGAGCATCTAAAATGTTATTATATACAAATAAATTTAAGATTTTTATGAACGGGACATAAAGACCGGGGTATTTTATTTAAACAAAATTACATACATACTAATAATTTTTTATTATTAAAAGTTGTACATTATATAATAGATTATTGTTTTATTTTATTGGTACATTTTAAAAATATTTTAGTTATGTGAATTAACAAAAAAAAAAAAAACACGTAAATAAGATAAATAAGAAATTCGTCCCACTAAAAAGATCTGACCATGCAGATTTTTCCAAGTTCAATAGACGACACTTTTTTACCCAGGAGGTCCATCCCTATTTTATAGATCCTTAACCTAAACGGGTTGATAACTTAACTTACTTCTATTCTTTTTCTTCATCTTCTTTTTAAACACAAAAAAGAATATGTCGGGCAAAACTAGGTAGATTATTACTTATTTATTAAGTGATACTGACTTATTTAAAATACTTACTTATTTGCATACTTAAATTTTAAATCTATGGCTTCGGGGGAGGGGGGGGGGGGGGGGCACGTCTTTTTAAACGCCAAAACAATATGTCGGGCTAAACTAGGTATATACCTAATTACTTTTTTTTTTTTCACTATTACTTTAACACGTGCTGCGGATTTGCATAATTAAATTTTAGGTCTGGTTTTTTTTTTTGGGGGGGGGGGGGGGGGCAGGCGCCCCCCCCTGGGTGCGCCACTGAACTATAGTATACAATTGTCTAATACTACATTTTATTTCAAACCATATATTATCTTAGGTATATTATCCATGTGATACATATAAATCGTATATAGGATGTTTTTAAGATCGGTAGATATATGTTTACATTAGAAATGTATTTATAGTTACATATTGGAAAACACTGCTTCTAGAATATGAATCTGCTTTTCATTAGCTTTCGAACGGTATAATTAAAGTTTAAGTTTTTGAATTTTGGTGGATTGAATGTTACCAGGCGTGAAATTATTCGGACAGGATCTAACTAATTCTTGTACAAAAGTAAAAAAGTTTTTCCCGAAAGAGCTATAATTCAGGTTCTTACAGGAAATTTGACGCTGAACAAAAAAGTTCTTATACACATAGATCCGGAACAGCTTAGTTCCAGTCCGAATAAATTCACGCCTGGTAACATTCAATCCACCGTAATTCAAAACAAGTCTGTTAATCTAAACATTAATTATACCATTCGAAAGCTTATGAAAAGCAGAAGTTTTTCCTGAACTCACCACACTTCTAACATTCCTCAATTAGGAGAAGAAAGATCTGGAATTTAGAGGCCAAATTTTAAAAAATCAATTTTTTTAAATGTAACAGGACTTAAAGGTTGCTTAGCAGCTGATAATTTAAAAATAAATGCGTGATTCTGAAAGGTCTTTTTATGGTCTTTAAAATTGTTCCTAGTCCAATTTCTCTATCTCACTTAGTTTTTTTGAGATATTGTGCAATTTTTGGAAATTTTCGTGAACCACTCATAAAAAAAAAAAAAAAAAAAAATCAATATCTCGAGAACTATTGAGAAATCGGCATAATCTTACTCGACATTTTTTGTTGCATTTGACCCATAGAATCCACCAGTTTCGTTATGACATTATATCGTGGGTCACCCTGTATATTTCACAATTTTTAGGTATATTATATATATTATGTAATAGATATATTATAAGACTGTTGCCTAGGACCTTTATTTCATAGTTTTAATTTTTTATGTAACAATAGATGGTTACATTAGTCCTCAATCTTTTTGTATTTGATTGTTTAACACAGTACGGGATTTTATTGTAGATCGTAAAGGCGGAAATACACATGCTGATAAAAAAGCATGCCAGTGGCGAGTTACTAGCACGTCAGTAGCTGGTATGCTGCAGACGCTGTGTACATTTGCCAGTGAAAAAGCATGCTAGTATCATCCGGATGATAGGTCTTGTGCGAGCTACTAGCACATGACAATACACATTCCAGTCACAGTTCTAGTTTTAAAACAGGCAGACGTTTCTTGCCTTCTCTTAGACGAAATAAATGATTAAATAATTGTATTTGATTTAATTAATTCTGATAGTTTTATTAATTGTGTTTTAATGTACATTATGAATCTATCGGTGCGGAATGAAATTAACCAGATTGTTCAGTTACTTGCAAAGAACTTTTTTTTAAAAACATTTGAAAAATAATAAAAAGACACGAAGTATGTGGGTAAAATATTGGAAAGCTAGAGGGGAATTAAGAACATGGAGCGAGTCAGTGCTTACTAAATGAAATGTGGTTCGGGGACGTCAATAGTTTTAGGAATCAATTGCGAATGCTTTCGGAGAAAGTTGATGAGTTGTTTTCAGATACCTGCGAAAGGAAGGAACGCAACTGAAGACTGAAGGGCTGAGGGAGACTCGTGCTAGATACTAGCAACCTTTCGCTGGCTTTACACGTGCCTTATCAGTTCCCCCTCCCCTCGACTTGTGCCACTGGCAAGACAAAAATCAAACCTCGTGCGATTTACTCGCATGCTATTTGATGTATACACATGCCAGTAGCTCTCCTCTGTGAGCTACTTGTATATTTTTGTGCGAGTAACTTGCATGTGTATTTCCGCCTTAGATAACCCACATTATCACAACTATTCATTACACTCATTTAAAAAAAAATGCAATTATTCTTTAATAAATCTTGTGAATTCATCTTATGTGTCAATACAGAATGTTTAATGTAACTCATATTCTATTCTTAGAATGCAGAACGTACAATACAATTTATACTAAAAGCAGGGCATGTAACGAGATAAAGGAATGTTTCAATTATTCAAAATAACATGTATTCACTTTTTTTTAACATTCAATACAGGATTGTATTGTAAACCTTAACTCCGGAATATTTTATTTTACAAGGCGCGTACAAAAAAAGAAAGGAACGAGGTAAGACCTTACTCTACTACAACCTTAACTAAGTTCAATGAAACTCTACCTCGTCATGTAGACAAAGCCCGTTTTGTTTGTACATGGTAACATAAAGCTGATTGAAAGAATAGAGCAAAGGTCCGTCACAAATATGCTCAGTCTGTTCAACAAATCTTTGCCAGTGGTCTAGATAATTGCAAGTACCACACGATTCATAATACTTACTCAATTTGTTCGAGGGCGCGGTATCAAAGAACCTTGCTACATGGGTTTAAAATATCCCCAGAACCTTTGCGTTCGTCAACAAGAAACATCATACTTCTACGGAAGAGGGTTTACATATGATAGAACCTGTGGAAGATGACATGCAAGAGATGGGGTCAAAGAAGGATAAAATGTCATAACGAAACTGGTGAATTCTATGGGTCAAATGCGACAAAAAATTCAAGTAAGCATATGCCCATTTCTCAATAGTTCTCGAGATATCGATTTTTTCTTTTTTCAGAGCATTTCACAAAAATTTAATAATAAATCTAGTAATAAATCCTAATAATAAATCCTTTATGTATGATTTAATATGTTATCCTTTTTTTTAAAAATATGTTAGAGTTTTCTTTGGACAATATTATGTATAAACTGTGACTGGTAAACAGTAACATCTAATGATAGAACACTCAGTACAACGCTAGTATGGTCTAATGAAATCCGCCATTTTAAATTTTTTAAGAGGGTTAAAAAAAAAAAAACTTTTTGGATTCATTACGACGACTACACGGCAAAACCTACAATACCAAATTTAAAGTTTCCATCTACTCTAAAAGTCAAAACTAAATGTGATAAAGAAATTGGGCTAAGGGGCAATTTTAAAGACCATAAAAAAACCTTTCAGAATCATTCATTGAATTTCAAATGATGACATCATCTGCTATCTTTTAGTATCTTTTAAGTTCTGTAACATATAAAATTTTTGATTTTTTACTCGACTACGAAATTCCAGAGCTTTCTACTCTTAATCGAGGGATGTTAGAAGGGTGGCAAATGCAAAAAAAACTTTTGCTTTTCATAAGATTTCGAAAAGTATAATTAGTAATTAGTGTTTAAGATCAATAGACTAGTTTTTTAACTATGGTGGATTGAATGTTACCAGGCGTAAAATTATTCAGACAGGATCTCAACCAATTCTTGTACAAATGCTAAAAAGGTTTCCCCAAACGAAACAACAATACTTCGGGTTCTCATAGGAAATATGACGCTGAATAAAAAATTTCCTGTAGACATGGATTTTATGTGGACATGGAAGTTTTTTATTATTTTAGATTTTACATATCAATGTAAAAACTTTTCTTTTTTTTGGAAATTATAATTATTAATATTTAACTAATTCAAAAAGGGGTTTTAAATACTCCAAGGCTATTAAGGCTAGAGGTCTAGAGTGAACAGCAAAAGATACCTCTTTAAACATTATAATAGAAATGCGTACATCGTCTTGAATTTCTTTGAAGCTTTTAAGAAAAGGAATTCTCTTAGGAAGAAATGCAATATGTAATTAATTCATTAAGAATTCAGGATATCATATATTAATAAATTCTTTAAGTAATGTTTGCAATTGTATAATAATATATCCTTTACGTATATACATTTACTACTTAATTAAATTGATTGGAATTTGTGCATATACATATTTATATGCATATAAGATGAAGAAGGTTTCTTACTTATACACCTCTTTTTATGTAGCAATATGCTTTGTTAACAAATATCAAATTCAAATTATTATACTTTAATTAAACTACTATACTTTTATTCAATCTATTATACTGTACAATAATTATCTTCTCAAGATTTTCTGTGGTCAGTTTTAAGCGATTTGTTGCTGGTATATTTTTTTATTTCGAAAATGACCTTTCCACGTTGGTAGAAACAATTGGCATGTACTGCAATATAGAGCAGTCATTAATACTTGACACTGCGTCTCCGCCATGCATTATTTTAAATATATTAACTATTTCGTTCCAATCTGGATTTCTATTTAAAGCAGCATCCAGTTTTTTTTCCCTTTTTGGCTTGGCCACTCCATCGCAGCTTTTTGGAGCTCCAAGACAACTTTAGCAGCTGAAGTCAACAAAGTTCCTTGCAACTCCAATTCTTCTATCATCTGTGGCAACTTAAAAATGAGCTCGTATAAAATTTAGCTGCGTCAAAGTTTGAAAGTTTTTCAGTGCCTGCTTCGCATTGTTAATTGCCATCTTCGTCGAATTCTTCTAATAGAACTTTCGCTTTATCTCCGCTGTTATCCTATCTTATATTTGTTAGGATAGGCTCTAGAGCAGTGTTTCCCAAACTTTTAACATCTGTGTACCCTTTCTATAATTTTCGTAACACTAAGTACCCCTCGTTAAAAAAAATCCATTTCTATTTTGGTTGTTTTTATTATTTAATTATTTTTTTACTACGTTTTTATTAGCTTGTTTTCTTGTTTGTTTGTTTGTTTGTCCGGTACAAATCTGGCAATCGATTTCTAACTAACTTTCCGAATAGCTAGACATTTGAAACTTTTAGCATAGCTCAGAACACGATGAAAATGCATTATTTTAATACTTTTAGCCATCTTTCAGCAGAATTTAATTGGTTTTCAGCAAATTTTGCTGTACAGAAAGTTAGTTCGGAAAAAAAATCCGCAAGTTATTTTATTTGTTTTGCCTTATCCCATATTTACGCAATCTTCATTTTGACGGGTCTCAAATTTGTGATAGATAAACATTGAATGACAGCAAAACAGGAAATATCGATTATATTATTTATCGATTATATTATTTCAAATATATCGATGGCACGCTTTAGATTTGGTGTTGGGGAGATCCGTTGTACAAAGATTTGTCCTTTTATAGGTTTAAGATCAGCTCTCTAGATGGTTGTCATTTATGTGAACTAAATAAATTCGGAACTATTTTTTTTTTTTTTTCACTAACATTATATATTATATAACAATAAGAATTATATTATCAACATTACATACGATTCAACAGAAAATTTAAAAACGTAGTATATAAAAAGTTCTTTTTATCTTGAAATTATTTCTAATAGTGTCAATCGGTATTGTTCTTTAAAAAAATGAAATCATATAAATATAAACTACTTTCTTTCTATAAAACTTCACTTATATTGGAACATTTTCAACACTTTAGGTTTAATCCTTTTTAAAAATGGAAATTAAAAACTTTCTATTTGTCAAATATTTACAAATTTATACTCTTAAAAAGTCATTTTTCCAAAACTAAAACAACTAAAACCAAGTAGTTAGGTCTAATAATGTGAGTCACTTCACTCATTGGTATTTGTCCCACGACTCTAGTCGTCATGTAACAAATTTAACAAGAAATAGGATGAATAAATAAATAAAAATAATAATAATAAAATATGCGTATACTTCAATAATAAATTAACAGGGAACCAAATTATGATGAACTCTGTTGCCTCAACATAAACAATTTTATCCTTCTCAGGATAAAATTGACTACGCAGTCAAAGCCTGGTGCAGCGCGTACCCCCACCAAACTCTTCCCGTACCACACTTTGGGAAACACTGCTCTAGAGGAAGAGGGGTCCCTGGCAGCATTTCCTTGAAGATGGACACTCTACTTAGAGCTTTAATAAAAATTTGTTTACCCGCTGAAATTGTCATTTACAGCTGGTGAAAAACAGCATGGGCCAAGCAGGTAATATGGACCATTTTAGGGACCAACACTTTTAAACACACCTCCGCTTTCAGTATGTATGCAGCGCTGTCAGAGCAGGGCAGTTCGGTTACTTCTATCCTTTGGCATGGTCAAAAAATGTAAAACACAAACTTACAACAAAGTTTAAAATCAC
This sequence comes from Gerris lacustris, assembly GCA_951217055.1. Taxonomy (NCBI): domain Eukaryota; kingdom Metazoa; phylum Arthropoda; class Insecta; order Hemiptera; family Gerridae; genus Gerris; species Gerris lacustris. The sequence goes on from OX578285.1 coordinate 10,302,024, forward strand.
TGATAAAGTTCGAAGACTATAAGAACACAATAACTGTTAACAACCAGAGTCAGGGGTCGAATGATATTGATCAAGTATCTGACTCAGGTTCACCTGAGACTTGAAGGGGGAAGGCACCGTTAGCAAAAAAAAAACCAAAATATAACACTATGTTTCTAAAGGTTAATCTCTAAACCATTCAATATTACTAAGAATGTGCCAATGGTTATCCTCTAAGTACGCTACTTATGCCTTATAAAAGGGTCACTGGCATTAAACTCGACTTAACACTACCTGACTTACCCCAGATTATTTGCTACACGTGGCTTTAAACTTGTTTTTTATTTACCTTAGAATTTCTTTAAAATAAACCACTGCCGACTTAGGCCGGCAGGTTGATTTACCTGTTAAAAATCTTCCCTCTGGACGAGTCTCGAATTTCCGACCCCTGGATTGAGAGTCTGATGTGATAACCACTGTGCCACGGAAATAGTTGAAAAGGGTATTATTATAACAATTAATATACTATAATATAATAATGTTGTTTTCATTTCATGTTTTTTATTCGATAACATTTTATGAAAATATTTTATTAATTAATAATCTTATTATATTATCTTATTTTATTAATAAATAATCTTATTAAATATTTATGATATGGAAAAACAATACATCGACCATTCTAACATTACGAGACTTAATGTTAACAATAAATTATTAATACCTAAATACACGACTACCAAAAGACAAAACTCTTTTCCATGTGTAGCGCCTCATCTTTACAACAAACTACCGACAACTGTCACCTCCGCAACAGACAAAAAACAGTTTAAGAAACTACTTAAGAGACACCTATCTGAACTAGCTAAAACAGACTTACGAGCCGACAGCCACCAATAAAAGTTCTTCACCTGGTAAGAAACCTACTAATATACTAATATATTTATATAATGAATAACACCAACAAATATTTCTTAATTTTATTTTATTTTTTAAAAATAAAAATGTTTTTTTCTTGTTTCTTATTATTCAATTCATTTATTTTTAAGGATTTGTTTATTTTTCTTTGATTAAAAAAATTGTTTTTTCATTTACAATACAGGATCTACAATAATAAAGGTTTGATCATTGCCAAAGGCTGGGCCCTCACTCTAGTAGCTAACTACTACCCAGGGTCCACACATTTGTAGTAACTACTGTAGTAGGTATTTTTTATTTTCTATGTACATGTGGAAACAAATTGAAAATTGAAAATTGAAATTGAAATTATGTCTCTTTGAGAATTTATTTGACTGTGGCGGCATTGTAAACTCTTGTTTATAAATATGTATGTTGCGTATTTAATAAATGATTTTTATAATATGCATTACTTAAATAAGGGTTATTGTGCTATTTCATACACATATTTCATATGTTTATTCTGTTTCTAGAACTTAAGTTTCACTTCAAATACGTGAGAGTCTCATACATATTTTTTGAGTCTGTGTTATATAATACATCAGACTTTAAATACATTTGTAGAATGATTGTGTAGATAAAATGGACATTTATAAACTTGGATTGATTGAAGCGAGCGTAGCGAGCTTCCTACATTCAACGAAATATGCTCCGTGTCTGTCTGTCTGTCTGTCTGTCTGTCAGTAACGTTCACGCGTGTGACGATAACTTGAGTAAAAGTTGACCGATTTAGTTGAAATTTGGTATACATGATCCTCTTACTAAAACTCAGGCTAAGTTCGTTGGACAGCGTGATCCGTCCAAGAGTTCGCGCGCAACGCTCGCGTAAACGAGAGGTTTAAAAATTAAATTGGAATTTCAGGACGGGAAAAGATTCTATCATCATCTATTCGATGAGACGAACATTTTTTACAAATAAATTTTTTAGTAAAACCAACAGCGACACCGCTATGAATTAATAAAGATCGCTAAAACTACTAAACGTTTAAAATAGAGAAAACAACCTTTTTACCGATATCTTACGTTCTAACATAACGATTTTAATAAAACTTCATAGACACCATCTGATGCACAATTGAAACAGGCATGCAAAATTTCAATTTGATACATGCAGTAGTTTGTTTGTAGCAAAGAGATACAAATTATAAATATTGAAATAGAGATGTGTGGTTAGAGGAATAGTAAGAATGCGGGGTGGTTCCCTTACTACTAGCCGCTGCACTACTACCAGACCCATTATCTATCAACTCATCATGATTCACAATAATCTTTTTTTTCAATATTCAATACATATTTATTACTATACGCTCGCTTCAATGATAGAGCCACGCGATGCCTAGTATTAGAGTTCGGTTGATATAGAGAGCGGTAGTTTGTTTCGAGTGGTGGTAGTGTGACTAGAGATGAAGTTGTTGTTGACTTACTACCGGTAAAACGGTTCGTTACAAGTACAACATTCTTTTCGACATCAAGTGCAACAATGTTCACAAGTTATTCAGGTGTTGCATTAAACTGAAATAATGCAAATTATAATGGGGGTTATTAGAGAATCTTTTGTTGAAAAGCATTAGAAACTTAATAAAAATGTGTTTGATTTGTATGCTGCATTGTGATTGATATGACTAGCAAGAAAAAGTTTTCGAGCAGTTGGTGTTTTAATTAGCCAGGTTCGGCTGTTATTTCAAGCGTGTAACTCTGCTTCTTTTCCTTTTGATTAAATCATGCATTTTTCAAGGTATCGACACTTTGGGAACGGCTCACAGTCAGTTAATTGATTTCTCGATGAAAAGGTGTCACTGTACTGTACAGCCTTTCTCTTGTGTCGATAATTTTTGCCTCATGTTTATTAATACTGGATATATTGCAAATTGAACTTTAGGCTTTATATATTTTTATCTGATTCTCATGATACATTTATATTATTATACAAATTATCACAGTATTTTATCGGGAAACATGTAATATTTATAAGGTTTTATATGTTCGGAGTTGTTGACAAAAATTATAAGTGTTGTAAAATAATATTATTTAGAGCAGCGGTTCCCAACCTGGGGTACGAAAGAAGATATCAGGGGGTACTCGAAAAAAAAATGGTAATGGCGGACAAAAAAGACTTATTTATTAATTAAATTTAAAATAATTGATATAAAGAGGTTTAGATGTTTAAAAACAAATCTTATTTTTAAAATAAATCATAATTTTAAACTGGTTTTAGTAGGTAATAAACTCTTTCACTTTTAAAATAAAATATACGTGCTAACATCTTCGGAATTTATTAAGTTTATTTTTAAATAACCTTGACAACTTCGGAATTTTATAAATTCAGGTGTTCTTTGAAGATCACCCTTTTCATCTCGGCCCAAAGTTGCAAGAAAACTGGCTTTAGTCACTTGCATAATTAGCATACATCTTTTTTCAAATAAATAAGTTAAATTTATCTCTTCAAGATAGCTCAATCACGATATTTTCAGTCTCAGATAATATTGATTCAATGATTAGAAAATTAGATTTTTGGATATTATGCTTTGAAAGAAGTCAACCAGAGGTATTTGATTAATTTTACTTAGTCGAGTCCTCTTCTACCTTCTGGTGTAGAGGATTTATACAAAGTTCTCCACTCATGTCTTCTGCTGTGCGATCATCACCGCTTACTCCCAGGTGACATTCTTCTCTCTTAATATGCCTGAGAGGTGTCCTTCCTAGAGAGCCTTCTTCTACCTCGAGGTCTTCTGCCCTCCACTCTTGCCTCCAAAGCTTGTATGAGAAATATTTCTTCTTTCATCCTTTGAACGAGTCCAAACCATCTATTTGAGTTTATAACTTGAGCTAATGGTATGCCACCAAGATTCGCTCTGATAACCTGATTTCTAACGTTTTCTCTCCTCGTCCCGCAACCGATCGTATCTCATTTCTTGAGCTTACATTTTGCTTTCAAACTTATTTGTTAAGGCCCAAGATTCCGAACCATAGCTCAGGACAGGTATGTACGTCGATTTGTAGACAGCCATCTTAGTTCTATTCGAAATTTATTCGAGCCATCTTATTCGAAATTTTTTTTCCTTAAAAACTCGTGGTTCACTGCATGAAACAATCTGCCAGCTGCAGTTATTCTGCTATAAAGCTAACCTCAATTACACTAGGCATCCCGCAAGTACAAGTACATCTGTTACAAGTAAAGCTGCGCTTGTCAGCAAAAGCGAGATTTTTTTCAGTGTAAGAGATATATTTGTGAAAACGGGGAATGGTATCCAATTTTAAAATAATTATTGCTTATATTTTATTTATGTATGAATTCTGTGAAGAAACTTGATATAATTTAAGAGAGGGACCCCAGGTCGTGAAATTTACGTCGTATATAAAATCCTTTTATGATAACCTGACATCTGACCCGAACTGACCTGGCTTACCGGTAGCAATCCGTAGTTTTTATATCTAAACGATTGTTATTAATATTTATATATACTTCTTACGAGTGATATTATACTTTATTACGAGTGATACCACTCAATTTTTTTTATCCGGAATACGGTGGAGCATTCGTATAAAACACAACAGCTTCATTGAGGTACATCTGACAGTCGCTAAGCAGTGGGGGGGCCCCCCCCCCCCACTGCTAACAGGAGGGGCTAACAAGGGGGGGCTAACAGGAGGCGGCGGGTGCTTGTAAATACGGAAACGGGATGGAAAGGGGTGGAATTATAAAGGAGCGTCAGTACACGGCAGGTGGTTGGACTGAACACAATAACATTACGGGAATACTCAACACGCAATCACAATAGCCAGAAGTTGCTTAATACATACTACTGGGGTCTTCCTGATAAGGCCCAGGCCTTCGACAGAATTTCGCACCAGGGCCAGGGTCTTCTGTGGAAACTCAAGGGCGACCTTCTATTTACCTGCTACCATATCCATTAATCCCGTCTCCATGTAAGCTGTGCCTCTTCTCGCTCACATAAGAATCCTATTCTTGCTGGTGTACCACAAGGAAGTATTTTAGGTCCTTTGTTGTACTTCCTTCTTCTCTTTTATACATCCGATATTCCCTAACATCCAAGTACCCAATTAACTAGCTTCGCCGTTAACAAATGTTTATTTTCCTCCTTTAACGATCTTAACATAGCAACTTCCAACTTCCAAAACCTTATCCTCCTTAAACCTTGTTAATGAAATGGAGGGAAACAATAAATTAGAGAAAAAATGTCTATGACACTTTTACTCTCAGGCATTCAACATGTCGCTTAGGGCTTCCGAAGCAAGATAATTATTTGAGATCTAAATAAAAGGTAAGGGAAATTCGGACATAGTAATGCGTATAGAAATAAATGTAACAATTGCAAATAATGTCTAGGACTGGGTTGACTATATCAATGTAAAGAGAGTAGATTGTGGCATCATTCTGTAGATAACTTTTACATCTTAAGTTAAGGTGGATTCACACCTAAGGTCACGGACAGGGCTGATCACGGTCGGGTCAGGTCAGATCAAGATCCCTTTCTATGTTTTTACATAGAAGCATTCCCACCTTCGGCACGGTCCGGTCACACACAGGGCACGGTCCGATCAGGGTTGCTTGCCGAGCGACCTTGCCCTGTCCGTACCGTGATCAGACCGAGAGTGTGAGAGGCCTACAGACAGTCAACCCTCGGTTCGCCTTCTATCTATTGCTTTTTATTGCCATTACCATAGTCTTTTTACTAAATTTATTTAATTTGAGAACCTTCTTTACATTGTGCCTTATAATTGTTTCTTATTTTGTTTATTGTTTATTGTTTCTTATTTTGTTTCCTATTTTTTTATTGTTTCTTATTTCGTTTATTGTTTCGTATCTCGGGATGAATGACGAGGAATTAATTAAATATGTTCGAGAACAAAGGGTTCTTTATGATTTTTCTGACCCTTTTTACAGCGATAGTAACAAAAAATTCAAAAAGTTTACACAGGGTTAAAATACTGAGAGACATTATAGTGGTACGTAGCGTTGAGGGAAGGAGATTCTGCCTTTGGCCGACTGGTGCCTGCCCGGACAGTGGGAATGGGTTGGACCGAGACCGTGCCGTGCCCTGTCCGTGATCAGCCCTGTCCGTGACCGTAGGTGTGAATCCACCTTTATACAGACTCATTTTTAGGGTTTCGTTGGTAAAACCAAAAAAGATACCCTTATAGTTTTGTTCCTGAGCCTGTCTGTCACTCTGTATTGTCCAGTCACGAGGGGGAGTCCACCGTGCTTCTGGTGCAGTAACTGATTTTATTTTTTCGTGTCCTCAGGCATGATTAGGAGACGTCAAATCCAAATTTGCGACCTCTAAATCAGGGCGGATAACTTTTGGTGGGCTAAAAACCACGATTTTTTTGCAAATTTTTCGGCTTTTCGCTTATAACTTAAAAACAGCTGGCCCTGTCGACAAAATAGTTCAATTCAAAATTAAAGAGCACAAAATTTACTTCGACAAAATAATTTAATTCAAAATTAAAGAGCACAAAATTTACTTTCAAATGCACTAGTTAAAATTGTTTCTACTCCAAGTTTGTATGTATATATTTGTGTGCTTGACAAAATATTATGTGGGCCGGCCAGGCTCACTTAAATTCTAAACCTATTGGCGTGCGCTTCCTATTTATTCGGTGTAGCTACGGTCTATAGATGTGCATCAATTTGAAGTAAATGAATTGGGCGTAGTATAATTAAAATTGACCTAAACACCAGTTAAAGGAGCATCCCCTGTAATGCGTGCATTACATACCAATATGTAATACTTCTTAAACTGCTTAGCTTCTTTTACAGATATTGCTGTTGTTGTGTGGATTTGTCGTATATATTTGCTAAAACGTCTAAAAATAAGTATAATCGTTTGTTTATTTGTGACCGCGATATCAGTGAAGGTGAAGTGATAATTTTGAAAGAGACAATTGTTAAAGAAAGAGGTGTAAAAACCTTTGGACCGGAGAGGGTACGATAAGGAGTGGCAACTTCAGTATTTTTTATAGTGGTGGAAATAACAGGAGGAATGGCACAGGGTTTCTTGTGGATAATTCAGTTATTACATCGTTATTGGATTTCAAGGCAGTGGCAGACAGACTATGCATGATTAGAGTAAAAGCCAGATTTTTCAATATCACTCTCATTAGTGCCTATGCACCAACTGAAGAATCTGAGGATGATGTTAAAGAGGAATTTTACCATCAACTTGAACAACTTATCGGAAACATACCAAGGCACGATGTTGTTGTAGTACTAGGCGATTTCAATGCTAAGATTGGTAAGGAAGAAGCTTATAGAGCTGCAGCGGGCCGCCACAGTTTGCATGAAGAATGCAATGATAATGGGCAGCGACTAGTGGACCTGGCTTTTGGATGTAACTTAGTAATTAGAAGCACATGTCTACCTAGAAAGGACATACATAAAGCTACGTGGCTGTCACCTGATGGCATCACACGCAACCAAATTGACCATGTGTTAATAAATGTAAGGCATGCTTCTGACATAGTTGATGTAAAATCTTGCAGAGGAGCGGATATTGATTCGGATCATTTTATGCTTAAAATAAGATATCGGCAAAGAATTTCTAGATTAAGGGAAAAAAAGGGTACAGCCTGTGTAAGGTTTGCTACAGACAAACTTAAATTGCCTGATTTAGCAGAAAAATTCAGAAATGAATTGAAGAACACCTTAACACCAAGGATTGAAGAATGGAAATGCAAAGACATAGAAAGTAAATGGATATGTTTTAGAGACGATGTAACTAAAGTCATGGAAGAAGTGTTAGGGTTAAAAGAAAGAATGCGAAGAGCAGAATGGTTTGACGAGGATTGTAGAGCTGCTATCGGTGAGAGAAACGATGCCAGAGTACATATGCTGCAAAGGAGAACAAGAAGGACGGTAGAAGATTTTAAAAATAAAAGGAGGCAGGCTTCGAAAATTTGTCGAAACAAGAAAAAGGCTTTTGAAAGGAAAAAGTTGGAAGATATGGAAAACTGTTATCAAGCAGGACTGGTAAGGGAATTCTATTCTAGTGTTAAGGTGGAAAAGAAAGGTTTCCTGCCTAGAACTGCATTTTGCAAGGATCGAGAGGGTAAGCTGTTAGGTAGCAAGCAAGCAATTCTAGACAGATGGGCTGAGTACTTTAAAGAGCTGCTTAACGAATATGGAATTACCGAACCGGAAACGGAGCCAATGCCTGGCGAAAGCAACAATTTTAGTAATGAGGAGGATACTATCGAGCCGCCATCAGTGGAAGAAGTACAGGAAGCCATCAAGAATCTCAAAAATAACCGTGCACCCGGAGAAGATGGAATTGTAGCTGAAGTGCTCAAAGCAGGTGGACAGGCAATACAAGACAATCTCTTCTTTTTGATTGTGGAGGTGTGGCAACAAGAGGAAATGCCCAAACAGTGGCATGAAGCAGTAATTTGCCCAATTCACAAGAAAGGTGATCAATCTAACTGTGGCAACTACCGTGGCATAAGCCTTTTGTGTGTTTGCTACAAGGTATTTGCTAAAATATTGCAGAAGAGACTTTCCCCTATTGCTGAAGGTTTAATTGGCGAGTACCAGTGTGGTTTTCGTAGAAAGCGCTCAACTACGGATCAAATCTTTATTATAAGGCAAATTTTAGAAAAATGTTACGAGTTTAATGTGGATGTTCATCAACTGTATATCGATTTTAAAAAAGCCTATGATAGTGTCATTAGAGGAAAGCTACGTGAAACCTTAAGTAATTTTCAAATACCACCCAAGCTGATTAGATTAGTAATGCTTACCTTAAGGCGGACAAGCAGCAAGGTGAAAATTGATGGTCAATTGTCAGATTCTTTTGAGATAAACCAAGGTCTAAGACAAGGTGACGTCTTATCTACTCTGCTTTTTAACCTGGTGTTGGAACAAGCCATAAGAAGAATCCCTTCAAACCCTGGTGGAACTTTATTTAATCGACAATTACAAACTCTTGCTTTTGCTGATGATGTCGGGTTAATAGCAAGAGCCAAAAGACCACTACAAGAGGGTTATGAAGTGCTTAAGCAAGCAGCACGGGAAGTAGGCCTAGAGATAAACAAGGATAAGACAGAGTACATGTTGATGACTCGTAGAGCCAACATACCCCCAGTACAGGTAGAACTTGGTGAAGATACGTTTAAAAATGCAAATAATTTCAAATATCTCGGATCAATTTTAACTAGCAATAATAGTGTAACCCAGGAGATACAGACTAGATTGGCAGCAGGTAATAGAAGCTATTTTTCACTCCTGAGGGTAATGAAAAGCAGTATTATTAGCCGAGATACCAAAATCCGAGTTTACCTTACCATCATTAGACCAGTTGTTCTCTATGGCTCGGAGACATGGACATTGACCAACAGAGACGAAGAACTGCTACGACGCTGGGAAAGGAAGGTTCTACGACGCATTTATGGACCAGTGATTGAAGAGGGTCAATGGAGAATACGGTACAACAGGGAGTTGTATCAAATGTATGGTAGACCAGATATTGTTTGTGAAATCCGTAAAGGAAGATTGAGATGGTTGGGCCACGTGGAGAGGATGCCGGAAGAAAGAGCTCCTAAGAAGGTCTTCAAAGGAAACCCAGGAGGAAGAAGGTTAAGAGGGCGCCCAAGACTTCGGTGGAACGACCAAGTTGAGGACGACCTCCGACGCCTGGGAGTAAGAAGGTGGAGGACTGTGGCCCAGGATAGAGACCTCTGGAAGCAAACTGTGTTGCAGGTCCAGGCTCTTCGAGAGCTGTAGCACCAGGGATGTATGTATGTATGTAAAAACCTTTTTAGATAGCAGCAAGCATCAAAAGACAACAAATCATACAGCTGTACCGGCGAACTAGACTCGTTCAAAAATGGATGCTTTCATTTTTAAAGAGAAATGTTTTTTGTGTGGGAAATTGCTCACAGAGAATTTAAACTAAGACTCTGCAGGAAGTCAGATGATGAAATGTTCGACATCCACAAGGTAACGAACCTTGAGGTGAAAGAGAGAATTATGAAATCTACATCAGCGTTGGCATTAAGAGGTGATGAATGGGCTCAACAGATCGTTTGAGTTGAGGACAGTCGAATTTGGTCGCACTTGATACTTGTACCGTCGTACAAATTATAAAATGCTTCCTCAAAGTGGCAAGCCACAAAAATTTTGGTTCACAGAGTTATTGAATCTGTTTGAGGAGAAACATCATCCTCGCGTGAGAACAGTTAAAAATCAAAATTAATCAAATTTGAAGATACAACAAAAAATGTTGAGAAATCAAATGAACCTGCTGTGATTTGATTCACACATATTAGTGGTAAAATCCTAAATGATCCTTCCAACGAAAACAGATAATCAAAAATTCAAGGGAACATGAAAGAATTGTGAAAGCTGCAGGAGACATAATTCTACAGGATATCAGCTCTGTTGTATACAATACAGAGCAATATCCATCAGCTTATAACTTCCTCTCTGATGTACTATCAGTGATTTAATTATAAGCCACGTTGAGGGATCATTTTATAACTTGTACGACAGTATCAAGTATCAAGTGCGACCAAATCCGACTGTCCCCCACTCAAACGATCCACAATCTGTTAAGCCCATTCATCGCCTCTTAATGCCATCGCTGATGCTGATGTAATAATTCTCTCTTTCACCTCGAGGTTCGTTACCTTGTGGATGTTTAACTGTTAGTAGTAACAGTAGTTTAAATTCTGCTGAGAGCAATTTCCCACACAAAAAACATTTCTCTTTAAAAATGAAAGCATCCATTTTTGAACGAGTCAAGTTCACAGGCACACCTGTATGATTTGTTGACCTTTGTTGCTTGCTGCTATCTAAAAAGGTTTTTACACCTCTTTCTTTAACAATTGTCTCTTTAAAAATTGTCACTTCACCTTCACTGATATCGCGGTCGCAAATAAACAAACGATTATACTTATTTTTAGACGTTCTTTAGCAAATATATACGACAAATCCACACAACAACAGCAATATCTGTAAAAGAAGCTAAGCAGTTTAAGAAGTATAACATATTGGTATGTAATGCACGCATTACAGGGGATGCTCCTTTAACTGATGTTTAGGTCAATTTTAATAATACTACGCTTTTCAATTCATTTACTTCAAATTGATGCACATCTATAGTCCGAAAGCTACATCGAATAAATAGGAAGCGCACGCCAATAGGTTTAGAATTTAAGTGAGCCTGGCCGGCCCACATAATATTTTCTCAAACACACAATATATACATACAAACTAACACAGGGATATATATATCTATTACGGATTTGGTTTTAGAATGGTCTGAAACGGATTTGTTTGTATTTATTTTCTCTCAGGTTTTCTAAAATGTTGGGCCGGTACTAGGTTCCTAAACCTCCTACACCCCCCCCCCCCCCCTTGTGAACCCCCCCTTCTTGTGGACAACTCCCCCCCTCCATTAAAATAAATTTGACATAGCAAAAGTCGTGAATGGACTGCGTTTGTACGCTGCAATAATTGAATATTCGTTCCATTACTTACTTCACCCCTCCCCCTCCCCTGAAACACTTCCCCGACCTTACCACACCTTTCTAAAAGCGATTTAAGAATTTTGGAGAAGTTTTAAATGCCTTAGACCAACATTACAAAGGAGTTCAATATTAAAAAGCTTAAAAATATGATTTTTTTCGATTTTGAAAATTTTAGCAATTTCCAAAGTTCTGTAGAACCGGCATAAATGTGAGTGAAATACTTTTAACTTGTGCATTTGAAAGTAAATTTTGTGCTCTTTAATTTTGAATTGAACTATTTTGTCGACAGGACCAGCCGTTTTCAAGTTATAAGCGAAAAACCGAAAAATGTGCAAAATAATCGTGGTTTTTAGCCCACCAAAAGTTATCCGACCTGATTTAGAGGTCGCAAATTTGGATTTGACATCTCCTAATCATGCCAGAGGAAACAAAAAAATAAAATCATTTACTGCACCAAACGCACGGTGGATCCCCTTTTTGAACCTCTCGTGACTGGACTAGTATGGTTCCAATAACTTTTGAATAAAAAGTGATAAAAGCATAAAAACGCGGACGGAGAGAGCCCGGGTTCGATTCTCCGCCCAGGAGAAGTTATTTTTATGATAAATTTTGATGAAATGTTCAATAATATTTAAATGTACATTTGAAATCTAATAAATAGAAAATACTGGGCTAAGTAATTATAAACTCGTATATGAGAATGTTTGTCTGAGTTGTCTCGGACCGATTTTTAAAATTTTAAGTGGGGTATCGAATGAAAGATATTGAAGAGTAGATTACAAATAGTTATTTATGTAACTAGGCAGCAAAATGGAATTTTACTGACGAGTGATTAGATTAGCCTCCGAGCCGAAGGCGAGGACAGGCTATGATAATTAACTGCCGAGGCGAAGCCGAGGCAGGTACATAATTTACCTATTTGACTGCCGAGGCGAAGCCGAGGCAGGCAATGAATAAACGAGGCAGAAATGTTTCCTTTGCTGCCTAGTTGCATACAATATTTTATCTACTTGCGGAAGAAAAATGAAGCTGCTAAAATGTTATCCTTATTAATATAAAACATAGTTAAAAACTATGTGTCATATTTATAAAGATAATAACATATGTATTAACTAAAATTAATGATCAAATAAGAAACTTGGGAATAATAACAATAAGTGAAAAGCAAACTCAATTTATAACAACAAAATACAAAACACACGTTTATAACACACATAACTTCTAAATAAATAATGCACGCAATATAAAATATTTATTTATATTTTTACTAAAAAATTAATAAAAGTGTTAAAGATATCTTCTATTGCTTAAAAGAAAAGAAGTAAGTAGGATACATCAAGAAAAGTAGCTAGTCTAATCTAGAAAGACTTCAATAATAAAAATAATATGGATGTTCAATGTTTACATGACGCTACAGTTTAGTTAGTGACTACTATTTTTTTTAATTAAAGATCTACTAATCATTGAACTTATTTAACAGAATTAACAAATTATTTTATTATTAATACGTTTATTTATTATTAAATATTACTTATTTAACTATAATATATAATGTTATAAGGTAGAGATAATAGTATAAACTGTTCTTGCCTAAATAAGAGGTTATGACACGCAGTGGTAAACACTGTTACTTTCTCTGCCTAGGCAGGGAAATATTTCCCTGCCTAGGCAGAGAAAGTATTTTCCTGACTGTTTTAACTACTTTCCTGACTGTTTTTAATATTTGAATGACAAATCAGGGAAATAGTACTTTCCAGCCTAAAAACAGTTAAGTAATGTTTAATTTTGCTGCCGCGAGTAGATAAAATATATAACACTTCTGAAAAGTGCTTCCCTCCATCTTATACTAACTAATTTCATGTTCACCTACCAACGAAACCATTTTTACTTGATACTTCACGCACAACAAGTGTTTTATTGTATCTGGCATTTTATCGACAGAACACAGGTCATGGATGCAGGGAAACTTGACTAACTTGACGGCGACCTTGCGTAGGCCCTAGCGCCAAGGAGTAAGTAAGTATTTGCTAGACAAGATTAAAAAGATATTGTAACAACCTGTTTTATATTGAGATAGATATTAAAGTCTAATTAAACGAAGAAATGACGATTTCACCAATCTACGGACTAGACGTATTTCTCGAAATGCGAAAAAGTTGTTAGTGAAGGTACGACCACTGAATGCTTAATATACTTTTAGATTGATGCTGAATTAACACGGCATTGACTTATAAATTAGATCTTTGTTGCCTGCAGTTCTTGTAAACTTCAGATATAGCCAAAATAAAAAAATCATGGAAAGGAGAAACGGTATAAATATGTAGTTATTCGGCTCAAGGCTTCGTCTCAAGAGCATATAAAAATCAAATCACTACGTAAATGTTAGAGTGATTTCCCTCTGAACCTGGCGGAATATTTGAAGAAATCAAATCTCCATTAAAAATTCCGGCCCGAAATCAGTGCTGTAAAGTTTTAAACGGAGCAAATATTTGAAGAAGGGTCTTTGCCCGGGTATTTCTTGGGGGCTGGGGAAGGGAAGCCGTTAATGAAGAGGCATTAAGGGGCAAGACTAAATCCTTCAGACTTACCCTCGGACCTCGGACTACTGCCGTAGGCAACCAGAGGAAAATTTAATAACTTACTTTACACTGACTACGTGTCCTTTAACAGGAATTACCTTTTAACCAGGTAAAAGAATAAGTTTTGTACGATGGTTTTGTTGGGGTCGTTGCCGTGTCGTGCATACTAAAAAAAAAAAACTTGTTTCTTTTCCTTTTGCCTCCGTCCCAACTAACCGTCAAATTAACACACCGCCCTGACTTTCCTTTTCTTCTAACACAATAAATTCCTCTGTGTGTGTGAGAACCAGAACAAATAATTACTCCACTACTCCTAGCACAAAAAATGTTTTTCACTCCTTAGTTATAATTCTACCAAGTTTTAACTGTTTAAGTCCGTAGAACAGATTGAATAGCGTGTTCATGGAACTTGTGTATCGGATTTATTATGCTTCATGTAAAGTCGAGTCTGGTCCCTCAGCGACACTGCACCAATTACTTCTGAATCTTTAAAACTTTATTTTAATCGGGATGAGTCATGTACCCTACTTTCATGTAGCGCAGTAGCAGGAAATGTCAGACTGGATTGTTTGTCGTATTTCCAACCCCTCCTCTGGTTAACATTTAATCTACAAATATAGATTCATATACATCCACTAATATTGTGTCAGGTGTCGTTCGTAGGACACCTATGAGTAAATTTAGCTAGACCCTTAATTAGGCGGGTCGTAAAATTTTTCGTTTATGGAAACGTGGAACATTTAATATCCCATAAAAATTTTGGAGATAAAAAAAAAAAAAAAAAAAAAAAATATATATATATATATATATATATATATATATATATATATATATATATATATATATATATATATATATATATATATATATATATATATATATATAAATTAATTGTAAATTAAATATATTATTATATTACGTAGATTTTGGCTTTTAATATGCAATTAGTTGTAAGACAATACAAATTTCTTAGATATAATAATAACAATCCATGATGCCACAACCCGTAAAAGGCTTAGCCCTGCTAAAGGGCTTATAAAACTACATATGTAATGTATAAAACGGAGTTAGCGTGTCACTCCTGTAGCTTTATGCACCGTATATAATTGGCAGTCGCAACCGGATAGATGCCGGATGATGAGTGTAAGCTATGACAGCGTTCTTAAAATGGAAATGCCAGAGGACACCTTTATGGTGGGATATGCGGATAACCTGGTTACGGCAAGGACTAAGGAAACATTGCAGCTGAAGCTTAACCAAGTGATGAGAAGGGTGAGTCCGTGGATAGTTCGTGTGGACAACAGTTAGCAGTACAAAAAACGAAGTTGGTACTACTGACAAAAGTAGGAAAGAAAAATTAGCCCCGATGAATGTCGAGAGGATAGTAATACGCAATGTCGATACGGTATTTGGGAGTAATGTTTGACGTGAGGCTCGCATTCTAGAAACAGATAAGACAGGCAGCAGATAAGGTGGCAAGGATGACCTCAAATTTGGTGGGCCGTCACCAAGCAAATGGAGAATACTTATGACGGTGGCTGAATCCATTGTGCTACATTGGGCGGAGATTTGGGCTAATTCAATGGATTACAAGAAGTATCGTACTAGAATGTCAGAGGTGCAGAGGAGAGGGGCACTCCGTATTTCAAGTGCCTATTGAACGGTGTCAGGCCCCGCGGCTTCAGTGATAGCAGAAGTAATACCCATTGACATTCTAGCCCGCGAGAAGAAACGCGTGTATCTAAACAGGTAACAATATGACGAAGGTTAAGGAGGAAGAAAGAGATAAGACCCTCAAGCGTATGGCAGGAAATATAGGAGGATTGAGGAAGGTGGACAGCCAAGCTGATAATAAATCTAAAACCTTGAATCGAGAGGGCACTTGGTGAGGTAAATTATTACCTTACTCCGGCGCCATGGTTACTACAGAAGCTATCTACACAGGGTGAGAAAGGTACTAGAAGAGCGGTGCCATTATTGGAGCGAAGGATGATGCCTACCATACCATTTTTCAATGTACTAGATGGGAGAGTAGCAGAAGATTACTATAAGAGATAGTGGTTAGTTTAAACCCTGAAAATATAGTAAACAAGACGCTAAGGAATAAGGAAGGGTGGAACGCTGTTAACCCCTACGTAGTTGAAGTGCTGACGAAAAAGTAGAAGGAGGAAGTGAATTCTCAAGAAGACTCTTCTCAGAATAAGTCATTTTGGTGTGCTTAGCTTGCCTCTTGAGTAATGTGCTGCCCGATGTAAATCGTTTTTCATCCTGGCTACGATTGGTAAGAGCCACCGCTAAAATTCTTTTCGCCGTAGGAAGATTCAAGTTTGTTTCAAACTCCGTTAACGTCACAGCCTCGGAAAAAAAGTGTGCGGAAGTCCTATGGTGAAAACATGTTGAGAGGGATTATTTTGGAGGTGAGTGCGAGGCAGGTAGTGATTGAAAAAGTTAGTCGCCTGCTTACAATTTCCCTTTATTTTGACGAAGAAGGAATGGTTTGTATGAAAGGGCGTATTCAGAAGGCCGATGGAGTGGGATGTTCAAAATCCTGTGATTCTTGACCCTGAACTCTAAATAGTATACCCGCCTCTAAATAATGTAATATCATGTCATCGCTGGTCACGCAGGTCGTGAAATGGTGCTGAATGAGATATGTCAGACGTTTTAGCTCCTGAAAATGCGTCAAGCGTTGCGAAAGTACTTAGTCTTCATGCCAACACTCCAACCATAATAAAGCTAGCCTTTAGAGCCGGAAATGGCGGATCTTCCAGCAGCGCTGCTTGCTCACCATCAGAAGCCTTTCTCGCATGTTGGCGTGGATTACTTCGGTCCATATAAGGTAGCAGTTCAACAAAGGCGGGAGAAAAGATACGGCGTTTTCTTTACGTGCCTGTTCGCGGGAGCTGTCTATCTTGAAGTTGCTTATGCTGATTGCTTTATCAGGTACAACTGCCCCAGGAAGCTAGCATCCGAGGCTTCGAATGGAAATTCTTACCCCCGGCCGCTCTCACATGGGATGGAGCTGGGAGCGTTTGGTACATATTGTGAAAGTAGCAAGTAGCCCTTAATTCAACGCTGAACGAGAGATTCGTAAGGGATGAGGTGCTACTAGCTCTGCTGGTGAAAGCTGAACACATGTGCCATGGTGAACAGCCGTCCTTTAACTCAAGCCCCGGTAGAGCCTACTAGAGATAGCTGGATCTGATGCATCTGGTGAGTTTAACGACGATGATTTTAGGGTACTAAAGCAATGACGAATCACACAGTGCTTAGCGGATACGCTCCGGAGCAGGTGGTCACTGGCAATAGGTTTAGGCGGAATAGTTAGCCCAAAGGAGTATTTAAAGTGAACCCGGGCGATGATGGAGCGGTATGATCAGTAATGGTCAAGACGAACACCGGCACACTAAAGAGGCCTGTCACCAATCTTTGTCGACTGGAAGTGTGACTCTGATTTGTGACCTTCGTCAGGCCGGGGGAGGGAACTTTTAAATTGATAATTTGTATGATTTAAATATTGTTTTGTTACTAGGACTTGATGTCACGCGTCACCTTTTTTGTTTGGTTTGTGTCGGATTAAACGAGTTATTGCATGGAGCCCCTTGCATACGAGTTTGTACTTTGACTTAAGCTCAGTAGAATCTTAAGCAGTTGACAGAATAAAAAAAAAAATTTCTTTGTGTAATGTGAATGTAAACCTCTCGCTTTCTTAGTCTATAAAAACTCATTGAAGGCCCTAGTTGACGAGCATAATGAGGCTTTTGACGATTTATGTTTATTTTGTGATGATAGTGTCTTGTATTATAGAGGGAAGGACTAGGACTAAATAAATGCTCGAGCCAATAAGGGGTTAACCCTAGTCAAGAGGTGGCTGGATAGCAACCTCTTCACTAGAGTAGCGATGCAAAAGAATAATGCGAAATAAGCCAAATATGCCTGGTTCTCTTCAACCCGAAACGGGCCTGCCAGATCAACCCCATAACACGAGAAAGGTCGAGAAGGGTTTACTCTTACGCTAAGTCAGCCATGATGAGAGACGACGTAGCCGCTGAACTAGAAACTTAAAGAAGATCACGCATAATCTGATACGTTAGCAAATGACTGAATGTGCGGAAATAATCCATAAATATCGCAGCACGTGGGCCAGCGCCAGCGTATAAAAAACTCCGCTGCTAACTGTTAATGAGTGCGTGCGTGAAACTGTAATGTTTGGAAAGTAATGAGGGATTCTTGGATGAGTTCAACCCAATTGTATTTTTCAAGCGTCCTCTAAAACGGAGGTAACCTGAAGAGTCGATAAAAGGTGACACTTGGAGCAAGCGATACATTTTAATTTATTTTCCTGAACCAGCCTTCTATCCTCAGCAAAATAAGCAGGTTGAACTTGGGGAACGCAGAGTAAGAGAGATTGAAGTAAATTAACCACTGATAATACGCCATATTCTCTTAACGATGGATTTTTCTGTTTACGATTTGAAATACTCGTATATCACAAAATATAAGGGTGGACGCGTTGGATTTTATAAAACGATTATATTCGCGTCATCCACTCTATGACTGAAATTATTCCTTGATCTTGTGAAATCAAGGCGATTTCTTGCTGTTTTAGTTGGAAGGTCCTTGAAACATTCTTTAGCAGCAGTATCCCGCATCGCTAACTGTTGCTCATCGAGACCTCTAAAGATAATATTAGCCGGGTTGTGTTCGGTACGAACATGTTTCCATTGAGTTACGGCGGTCTTCTCTAAAAAGGAGCACACTCGAGTTGCAACGTTATTTTTTAGAGTGTGCGGCGGATTACATTTCGTCTCAAAACCGAGCAGAGTGCAGACGTATATATAAGGCTTTTGTTTATAGTTTCGCCAGCCTCTAGGTTGGTGTTTTATTTATTTTATATCCGTTCATTTATATAAACCAGGCATAAGATTTGCTTGAATAAAACTTCGTTACTTCCTCCTTGACATAGTGTAGCGTAGATACTTAGCATCGGGATTTTTGTTTTTTATTTAGTTTTAATTTTTGAATGGATAGAATCACATTCCCTTTCTGTATGAACTGTTTAAAAATATGTATAGTCAATTGTCTTCTAAGTAGGATGATTTTGACACTGAGCTTTAAACATTTCGATTTTTTTTGCTCTTTACTCGGACATAATTTTGACTAAAGTATTTTTTTTTTTTAATCAGTCATTACATTTTGGTAGACGTAAGTAGAGATTCCAGTGCTGCCTCTATCACCTTGAGTATCATCTCACTAATATAAGTGTCCTTTGCCGTTACTTGTATTATAAATTGTCAAATAGGAGATAGCCAACCTCCTCTAATAAAATATTTTACCACAGGAGTCTTTTGGTGTGTTAAATACAGCCTGTAAAATCAAGGGTGAATACAAGTATTTGCGAATCAACTTGTTCTCTTCCTATGACTAACGAGTTTAAGTTTTTCCGTCTAAATGTTTTTTGGTTAGCCCCCAAAACACTTAAGCGGACCTCACACGGTCAATATAATTTCCTTCAATATTGAAGGAAATTATATTGACCGTGTGAGGTCCGCTTAAAGGTTTGTTTTGGAAACATTTTTCACGAGTTGCCACTGACAGCGCTACAATACGACCAAATATTGACGGACCTTCAATAAAAATCAAATAAGTTTGATTTTTATTGAAGGTCCGTCAATATATTGACAACGACAAATATTTCTTCAATAAACCCCTCACACGGTCAATATATTGACAGAAATCAAATATTGAGTCAATATATTGACCGTGTGAGGTCCGCTTTAATCACTGAGAATTTCCTATACTGATCCTATTTAAGCCTGAAAAATTCTTAATTATGTCCTTAAAAAATGGGATCAGTACAGGAACATAGAGTATACTTTATTTTAAGGTGCTTTCAAGGGGTTTTGCTTTTGAAAAGGGATTACAGGTAACAAAGATAATATTAACATGTTAGATTTGGGAAATTGTAAGAACATAAAGTGATTGGATATTACTATTTATTTACATATCATGTCATACCAGTATGACAAACTTTATCGCAGACTTCCCTTTGTTATTATCCTATCACTTTATTTATTTTAATTTAAATCAAATTATAATTGTCATTAACTACGGGAGACATACAGAGAAAAATAAACCCCACGGGACTTGAACCGCGGGCCTCCTATATATAAGTCCCTATTCAAGTCCCGGTGCTAGGGTCTATTTTTCTCTGTATGTCTCCCGTAGATAATGATAATTACAATTTGATTTAAATTAAAATTTAATCTTTCCGTAGTATGAATACTACTTAAAACTTAAAAACACTTTATTTATGTAATCACCGCTTTTCCAAATATTATTACATGTTAATCTTTTTATCTTGTTACCTGTTAGCCTTTTTTAAGATAATACCTATTTCCAAGTGCAAACCCCACAGAAAACGCTTAATAGTACATTACGCGTCGAGTGCGGAAAGTAGCATTTTGCATGCGAGTGTAGAGTTTGCACCTGAGCGACAGCGAGGGTAGTAAAACCACACGAGTAATGCAAAATGCCGTTTTCGCCCGAGTTGCGTACCGTACTTTATCTACGATTGTTAGATTTAAATAATAAATACAGAAAAAAATAAACTTGCTGTATGTAAGTTCGTATCTCTCTCTTGATAAATATGGCATTAATTCTTGAGTTGTATTTTTTGCCGAATTAATTATTTCTGGAGGAGTATTATTCTCCACATTTTCGTCAAAGTCACTTGAGTCAATCATTGTTATCACTAAAAACTCGATATAACCAGTTACTTTAATAAAACAGCAAATTAGTTTTGTGTAATGAAAACAAACTCGCTAATCGTGCGTAAAGCTCCTTTTCTTTACCGCCCTAGGGTGGTAAACAAGAGGAATCTCTTCAGAACTATGAGACGCGCATGCGCAATGAACACAAGTATGTACGTAAAGAATCACTTTCTACGCATCTAAACAGAGATACAATGTTTATATTTCGTATATTAATCGTAGTTATAGGTATTTAATACCTACTCTATGTACCATGTTTTAATAGATATGAAAATTGGAAAGTGTACTTAAATTAGGAATTACACTTAAACCAAAACCATGAATGTGGCTCATTCAAATCCTTTCACTTGGTTTTAGTATTTTTGCTTCTTTCATTCGTGCTTCTGGCACATCTAAATGATTCAGTATTTCACATACATCAAAATGTCATAGGCAATCCCAGCTGCTACAAGGCAGGCACATATTTGGGGTTCTGGCACAACATAGATTATAAAAGAAAAAGTCCAATTAGCTAATAAACCTAGAATATGAACATTTTCACATTCATGGTTCTGGTATAAGGGGGATAATGTAATATTTATACAATATTGAAACGTGCAACTAAGATTTCATTACAATTACATTTCATTTATTTTATATACATCTATTTTATTTTTAATAATAATTAACAATAAAATAATATAGAGTGTTGTGCGGTAGCTGTGATAAGAATATAAACGAAGATTCCAATAGTGTGTGTAACCAGTGTAGAAAGCAGTACCATGCAGATTGTGAGGGAATCACTATTTTTTTATATATTTTTTTTAAAAAAAGGTAAGGACACAAAAAGCACCAATTTACAGGTCGAGTGAAATAGGCATTAATAATTACTTCAGTTATTGAGAAGTTTTTCTTAACAACTCTAAAGAAATTAATCATATTTAAATCGGAGATATTAACCTAGATAGAATCGAACATAAAAAATGATTACTTAAACATACTTTATAAACATGGGTTGACAAGCTTCATTAACAGTACTTCGAACAGAGGGGTGAATCGAAATCATGTTATCGATCGACCGATGGAGAAATGTAACGACAACCAAACTGAATTGTCGTCATTCATACTCCACATTATTGTAACTGACCCACTATCCAACTGGGCTATATGTTTCTACCATAAAAAGTACCGATACAACCGGAAAAAAAAACACGAAACAAACATTTTTGACAACAAAAATAGAATCAAACAAACTTACAGAAATACTTAACAAAACAGACTGGAACATACCGATGAACATAGTCTTACCGATCCACAAACAGCTTCAGAGACACTAGTATGAATTATTCAACAACACATAGAAGCGTGCACTGAAACCAAGCAGCATTACGTAAAATGCAAAAAAGACGTCATAAACCATGGATAACAAAAGGACTACTGACCTCAAGAGATACAATTAGGAAAACAACCGTTTAATACTAAACAAAAAGAAAAACATACCAAATATAAAAATATAATTGTTACTAAACTAATTCGGAAAACCAAGTTAAGGTACTTCAAAGATAAATTACCTACAGAAGAAACCATTTTGGCACCAATATGGAAAACAATGAACGAATGCTTAATCAAAAATAATCGACCAATTAATACTATAGAGAAAATTACAACCAATGGCAAGACTTAATAAATACTGTAGTAACATAGGAGAAACAAATTGCTTGTGAAATAAAATCCAATAGCGAAGAGGACAAAAATGAATTTGACTAACAAAAGTTACAAATTAAACAATTGCTGACTAAATTTGATCCTGTTACAGAAAAAGAAATAAGCTAACAAGGCAGGCACATATTTGGGGTTCTAACAACATAAACATTCTAATGTCTAACACGTCTCAGGGAGTTGATGTAATCAAATCGGAAGAAATAAAAAATAATTTGGTTAAGCCCCTGACATACATAGCGAATCATTGGTTAAAACAAGGAGTATCCTAATATTCTAAGTAATTTCAGACAAAGAGTGGATGTACGAATACAATCGTTTTATAGAATCCAACGCGTCTACGCTTTTGTTTCGTGATTTATTTCAAATCGTAAGCAGAAAGATCCATCGTTACGGCGTGTTATCATTTGTTAATTAACGTCCATCTCTCTTAATCTGCGTTCACCAAGTTTAACCTGCTTGCTGAAAGTAGATTGAGGATTTTAAAATTTTGTATTCTTACTCAGTTTATCTTTCTGAACAACTTGTTAAATAACATCTTGTCGTATCTCCTAGAGAAAAAGCACTTTACTAGTGAGAAAAATAACATTTTTGTAAATTTCCAAGACACACTTGATTATTAGACACTAAAATTATGACATAAATTAGTTTCCATCCAAGCAGGGCTGAACCCTAGAAGATGAAATTTTAATTAAAAAAATTTCAGTCTTTTTCACCTATTCATTTTTATTTATATTTATTTATTTAATTTTTATATTTATATTTATTTTCATATTTATTTTATCATTCAAATTTTTAATTTAGTTATTTTGCGAATTTCGTTAAAAATGTAGATCACTTATAACATTTATGTTATATAACGTGACTTAACTATTAGTAATAATAAAATAAAGAATCGTTCCGAGGCAACACAGACAAACTTTCTCATATACTAGTTCATAATTATTTGCCAGTGTTTTCCATTTATTAGTTTTCGTATGTACATTTAATTATTATTGAACATTTCATCAAAATGTATCATAAAAATAACATCTGTTCGATTCCCCTGGGCGGGGAATCGAACCCGGGCTCTATCTGTCAGCGTTTTAAGCTTTTTTTCTCAAGAACTAGATTTTTCCCGGGAAAACGACTTATATTCTTAGATTCGTATTTAAATGAGTTACATAGTTACATTTTAGAATTTTTTAATCAAAATCGTCGGAACCGTTTTCGAGAAATTATTTTTCACGTTTTTTCAGAGTTTTTGGGGGGTAGCGCCCCCAAATTTGGAGCTAAAATTCGTTTCTCGATTTTACCCCGGGGTATGATTTTTCTGAACATGTATGCTAAATTTCGTCAAAATCGGCCCAGTAGTTTAGGCTCCAGACGTCTGTTCAGACAGACTAAAGACAGACAGACGACAGACGAGAGACAAACAAAAACGTGTAAATCCATCAAAATCTCAAAATCGAATTTTCGCGCCATCCCAATACTTTCTCTTTATATGAAAAAGTAAAAATTGAAGTAATGGATAAATCATTTATAAAATCGTGTTTAAATAAGTGTATTTCAGAAATGCGGCATTTGGAAGTGACACTACCCCTCTATACGTATGCGCAATTTGAAGGCGTTGAGTTCATCCAGGGTATTTTGAGCAGCAATGTATGGAGACGTGTTCTAGTGCTATATAAACGCAAGTTAAACAGCGTGCTGTTATCGATTTTTTTAACTGCTAAAAAAGTGACTCCTACTGAGATTTATTGTCGTTTAAAGGATTTTTATGGTGACGGTGCTCCTGGTGGGTCTACTGTAAACCAATGGCAAGTAAAATTTTGTGCTTGTGAGCCTGGAAAAGCCATAATTGTTGATGGACCACACAGTGGAAGTCCAATCATTGCAACAGACTATAAACTTCGCAAAATCGACGATTTGATGACCGGCGAATCACTCAACAGTGTATCGCAAACCATATTGCAATATCTAAGGAACGTGTCGGCTTCCTTTTGTCAAATCACTTTAAATCAAATCGTCGACGAGTTTGCAATGTTTATCGTCTGTTGCAATGATTGGACGTCCACTGCGTAGTCCATCAACAATTATGGCTTTTCCAGGCTCGCAAGCACGAAATTTAGCTATCCATCGATTTACAGTAGACCTATCAACAGAATCGTCACCATAAAAAACCTTTAAACGACGATAAATCTCAGTAGGAGTCACTTTTTCAGCAGTTAAAAATCGCGTTTACATAGCACTAGAACACGTCCATACTTAAGCTGCTCAAAATACACTGGATGAACTCAAGGCCTTCAAATTGCGCATGCGTATAGAGGCAATCAAATTGCGCGGCGTATATAGAATTGCGTAGGCGTATGCCACTTCCAAATGCCGCCTGGCGGGCTTCTGAAGGTCATTTCTTTTGCGTTCTACAAGTATGTGTGCATTACTTTTCAGCCTACCTGCGAACAATAAAATATATTAAGCAATATAACATAATGTAGTTCACAAACGAAAATAAAAAAAAAACAATATGGCGTCCCTATGCTTTGATTTATATTCCGATTTGAGATATAAACACATAACCTATTGGATATCAACAGAGAAGTTGCACATTAGCGTCTATATGCAGTCCTGGCATAGGCCAGTCTATGCAGTTTTTCGTTTCTCATCTAAATTATAAGTATAGCACTCTCAAGTTACCCCCTTTTCTAGGGGGGTCTCGACATATCCCTAACTTTGTTTAACTTTAACTCACAGTTTAGTATATATATATATATACATATATATATATATATATATATATATATATATATATATATATATATATATATATATATATATATATATATATATATATATATATATATATATATATATATATATATATATATATCTCTTACTGGACTTGTTTATTTTCAAAACACAGCGAGAGAGTGGAAAAAATATCAGTAGAAGAAAAGATAAACTCAAAGAAGACCTTTTGAGAAGGGTTCTAAATGAGAAGAAAAGACCGGGATAGAAACCGTATTAAAAAGGATTACAGTGGCTGGCTTTGTGCAAGTGGAGTCGCTAATGGTGCTACTAGTTACAGCCCCATTATCAAAATATTTACTTTTATCCTCCTACCCCAAAAAGTGAATCGAAAAATATTTATTTGTTTATAAGCGTTCTAAATAAGATTTGACCTGAGACTTTTTGGGTCCATACTTTTACTTAAAATAAAAACTTAAAATATGAAAGGCAGCATGAGTCGTTGTGTATGTGTGTATGTTCTTTATAGGCTAATCCATTCTTCGAGGTACCTTAACTAAATTTAGCACACATATTTGTCATCTCCCAAGTAAAAATACTGGCATTGTTTCATCCTCAGATACTTTCTTATTTTCAAGATTTATGTGCTACTTTTAAGGCCTAACTTCATCTAATCACTGCATCTCGAAAACTGTTGAAAGGATATTTTTAATCCGCAATTTTTATTCAAATTGACCATTTTCTTAAATTGTGTTCGCAATATATCCTAAACTATAAGCTCAAAAGCCTTGAATTTCGGAATTGAATTACTTCTTTTGACATAATCATGTTCTATACAAGGATTTTGCAATCTAAATATATAATTCAAAATGGCGACCATGTACATGTTTAGAAACAAGTCTCTTTAAAAATGGTTTCATTACTGTATCATGGAAATCGTAAACGCTCGAATAGCCAAACTTGATGTAGTAATTTCTTTATTAATTTAGACGTTAACTAAGTTTATTGTGACCCACCAATTTAAATCTTTTCGCCGGATTCTCTAAATTAACATTTGAGATTGCAATGACCTTGAAATTTAAAAATTAGTTTACTTCTTATGACAAACATTTCCTGTAAAAGGATAGTGCAATCTGCTGTTTAAATTCAAGATGATAGTCAAATATATGTATTATATAAAAAGTATTTTTAAGCCACCTATGCATTAGCAAATCTCCAAACTAAAGCGCTAAAATCACTTAATAGACTTAATGAGCGTTAGGGAGTTTTCTTGGTTGACATATACGTCCGCTAACCTGGGAATTTTGTCCTCTATTATAATACAATATGGCGGTCAATTTTGAGTTATTATGCTATATCTTTAGAACCATTTAAACTAAAACCTTGAAAATTTGAAATTAGTCACTTATTATGATATAAATATGTTTTAAAAGGTAGCGCCCCCAAATTTGTAAAAAAATCATTTCTCGATTTTCCTCAGGATATGGCTTTTCTAAACATGTATGCCAAATTTTGTCAAAATCAGCTCAGTAGTTTAGTAGGCTCCACGCGTCTGCACTGACAGAACATTTTTAAACCACTTTTTTGGACTCAGAGGACTTCAAAACGTGTAAATTCATCAAAATAGCAAAATCGAATTTTCGCGTCATCACGATATGAGAAAGTAAAAAAGGTGAGTTCATATTAAGTTTCTCTTAATATGAGAAAGTAAAAAATGTGAACCGTATCTTGTCTGTTAGTAATGTTCTATTCACGCATAATAACGGTAGCTTGAGTTAAAGTTAAATCATTTAGTTTAAATTTGCTATACACATGCTTCTTATATCTAGCTATGTTCGAGAGATAGCGTTGCCTAAGCATTCGCGCGGAACTCTCGTGTAAACACTAGCTTTAAATTTATGTACTTGTAATTTTAGAACAGGAAATAATGCTAAATTTATCTATTTATTGAGACAAACAACCGCTGAAGTGATGTATCGCTAAATTCATTCGTAAGCAAGCCTTCAATCGTTGGATATTGTCGCCAGTTCTTGAAGTTGAAGCCCTCTCGATCGAGAATAAACTAAAAATAAATATTAATAATTACTAGGGGGCTCCGCCCCCTACTCGCTTCGCTCGTCAACCCCCCAAAAGCTCTAGTACCCCGCTAGTAGGCCGCTGCCTAGTATAGAGAAATAGAATTATTTTGCCAATTTACTATGAGAACCGAGGATCGTTTTAAAAGTTTAAGTCCGTGACAGCTTTAATAGTTTTAGCACTTCATTAAAATAAAGCTGTTACCTCGGAACAAAAATATCCACTCAGTAAAACCGGGGACCGTGCGCCCATGGCGCTCTAAAGGAAGAGCATTTTTTTTGAAGTGAAACTTCTTTGGCGGCGGTAGAGTGAATTTTTTCAAATAGGGACCATCGTGTAACGAAGTTTACGATTCGAGACTCGTCCAAGATTCCAACATTTTTACAGATTAATTGTAATGAAATTTGTGTGACGGAAGTAATGAAACGGAATTTGTGTTTCGAGACTAATCCTGGTGAAAGATTTATCTGTAAAAAATCTTTCACTCAGGCGAGATGCGAACCACTGACTTCCGGATCATGAAGCAAACATGCTATCCATTGCCCCAATTACATTGCCACTTAGAAGATACACAAAATTGGTATATAAGCGTAATATTTAATATTAGATGGATTATATGTAATTAGACTATTTATTATAAGATTATTTTTTGGGTTCATGGCAACGGGTTTAATTGTATACTTACAAGAAAAAAGTAATAACTAATTAAATTAATTTAAATAAGTTATTATATCTATTTAAAGACCGCAAATCAAAACAAATATTTATTTTTATTGGAATAAATGTGGTTGCCTTATCGTAGTTTTTGTTGGAATAAATGTGGTTGCCTTATCGTAGTTTTTGTTGGAATAAATGTGGTTGCCTTACCGTAGCAATAACAAATCATTTCGAGGTGCGTCGGCGTCAGTTCTTAAGGGTTCAGGGGGCCTCGAAAGGTATTTAGGGTACTATCTGTATATTATATTTGGAGATTTTAAGGGGGCCGTGGTTACCAAAAGGTTAAGAACCACTAGTATAAATGACAAATGACAATATGTACACAGATATAAACATTGCTTTAATTATTTTTTCATATAGTGACATCGTGTAACGAAGTTTTATTTTTATTGGAATAAATGTGGTTGCCTTAGCGTAGCAATATTTTTTTTCAATTAAATTTCCCATAACCATTTCTTAATCCTGAAATAATAAATTCGTCAAAAAATGAAAGAGAGCAATGCATTCTAGAACTTAAGTTTCACTTCTAATGCGTGAGAGCCTCACACATTTTTTTTATTTGCCCGAAAAATGAAGAACAATTACATTTTTAGGTAGGTATATTATTAAAAGTATGATGATTAGGGTTTAGTTATCCAATATAAATATAAAAACCAAAGGTTTGAAATTAAATTTGTGTAACGGAATGTCGTTATTATATATATTTAAAGACCAGCAAATCAAAACAAACATATATTTTTATTGGAATAAATGTGGTTGCCTTAGCGTAGCAATAACAAATCATTTCGAGGTTGGTCGGCCACGTCGGGACACTACTCGATTATATAAATGATAATATAATAATATATAATATAAACAATGTTTTCATTTTTTTCCAATTTTCCATAATAATTTCTTAATCCTGAAATAATAAATTCGTCAAAAAATGAAAGAGAGCAATGCATTCTAGAACTTAAGTTTCACTTCTAATGCGTGAGAGATTCACACATATTTTTTTATTTGTTACCAACAAAAATAATGGTTTGTTTTGATTTGATGGAGTTGAAAAAAAATATAATAACTTATCTAAATAGTGACCGATAATTTTATCAAAACTTAAACGTTATAATTAATAATAAGATAATATAAGATTACATTTTTTTATTTGCTACCAATAAAAGTATAGGCTTTTGTTTTGATTTGTTGGTCTTCAAATAGATATAATAAATTATCAAAATAGTAGCCGACATTTTATTAAAATTATATTTTTGACTTGATTTGTATTGAAAGCTGTCACTGTTTGATTAAGGCATGTAAACAAACAATGCGCTTTCTTTATTACACTGAGCTAACCGCCCCGTGTTTTGTTTATTGCCTCGGGAATGACGTCACAGTTCCCCGTGTTATTCCTCTCAACACAGTCTATTTACTCTGAGAACCTCCCCTTTCTCCCCCCGAGGACCTCCCCCTAACCCCTCTTATCTCCTATCGCACTCTTACAAACAGTTAAGTATATATCACTCTCACTGAACTTGTTTGTTTACAAAACTTTTTTAATAATATAGATAGATAATTTCATTATATCATAATATTAATGCAATATTATACGTGTATAAGTTAACTTTACTATTTCAATGAATAAGTTTTTAAAAAAATGCTTACAAGTGTATAGCCAGATGGATGACAGTCATATTGACCACCATAAAGGGCGGGACATGGCCACTCTCCACCGGTTTTTTCAAATGCCTAATATTACCAAATGACTAAGCTGTGTCCCGCAGACAAACTTGGCCGACCACATATTCCAGAAGGCACCAAACGATTAACTTTTACACAAAATGTTAGCTTGATGCTAGTAAGATACTTTTTTGCACGCTATCTCCTGGACTAAAACTTTAAAGTTAGATGATATCTACACTTAAAAATGTATTATTTATAAAGTTAATGATTTTTATTTAACTCAAAACATATATATGCTATGGAACTGGTATTATTTTAATATTTTATTTTTTATTTTTTTATATTTAGCATCCAGGGACATTACCCCGATAGCCATTGATAAAGAAAGTGAAGTATTGTTGATACGTAGACCAGCTTTTTTTATTATTTAAAATTGTAATGATATTTGTAAACTCCAAAGTTATCTGAGGATGGTTAAATGTTGGACAGAAGAATATATGAGTTATGGTTTCTGGTATGTTTAAGGTAACGGCAATATGCAGAGGGGCTTAAGCCTATCTTATGAAGAAGTACTCCGCGAGGAAGATGGCCAATCTTTAAAGCAGATATAAACGATTGTACTCTTCTTGGGCATTCTTTATGAACATTTAAGTCTGTTGGCTGATGTTGAATGGAATGGAATGCTCTTGCAGTGGATCCATTAGCCCAGTCGTTAATTCATTTCTGTGTACACCAGAGCCTTATTTTACTTGCAATGTAAGAGAGGGAATATTTATCATGCGGGAGAGGTTTCATGGGAAGAGCCTGTTTAGCAAGGAAATCAGCTACTTCGTTACCAGTGAGACCGCAATGAGAAGGAATCCACTGAAATTTTATTATTCCTTTAGCTTGCTTTAAAATGGTATGTATATGGAATGTCCGGTGTGAGAAAGCCTGAGGTTCATATTTCTTTAATAACTCTAAGGCACATTTTGAATCCGTGAGGATGCAAAATTGTCCCTACATGTTCTGGACATGTATAACAGCAGCCATTATTGCCAATAGTTCAGCATCTGTTGATGAGGATGGGGTTGAAGGAAGGCAAATCTTTACTTGTAGCGTTGGAATGAAAACTCCCACTCCAGCTGCAGAGCCTTCTAAAAGAGACCCATCAGTATAAATTAAGATGTAGTCTCTATATAATGAATTGATTAGGTGGAGACTTGTTTGTTTGAGTTCTGACGGAAAAGATGAGGATTTAGAAGTGCTGTTAGGTAATTCAGTCCTGATTATAGAAGCAGTCCATTCCCACGGAGGAATTGGATGAATCTGAGGGATCGGATGAATTTCAAAAGATATTTTAGATTGATTCTTTAAGAAGTAGACAGTTCGTCCCAATGAATGTGAATTGGAGTCTATGGTAGCTTTTATACTGCTACAAGGATGGCTTGAAGGTAAGGTCCGGTATTTGGCGTATAAACGGAGAGTACATTTATTAATAAATAATTTAATAGACATGATATTGGCTTCTATTTCCATAGCTGCTATAGAGGACGATGGATACACTCCAAGGATGTACCTCAGAGCAAAGTTCTGAATTTTGGATATCTTACTGATATGACATGCTGAAGCTCCTCCCCATATTTCACAAAGGTGACAGAGCTTGCTTCTGATGAACCCCAGATAAAATGCTCTCAATGATTGAATATCTGCTCCCCACTTGGACCCAGAAATACGTTTAAGTAAGTTAAGCCTACCTTGTATGTCACTAACTATACTTTCTATCTGTTGACGCCACAGAAGCTTTCTGTCTAGTGTTAGACCTAATAGTTTTGGGAAGGGGTTGTATTTAATAGGTGTTGAGTCTAGCTTAAGCATGGTATGAGATGGGATGCTGTGATTTCTGCTGAAAATAGTCCACTCCGTTTTAAGTTTTGATATACGGAGATTCCACTGATAACACCAATTTTTTATCTCCTCAAGTGCTGTCTCTATAGTGGCTTTTGCATGATTTATATCTTTATAATTAACATATATAGTTATATCATCAGCGTATATACAACATTGCACACTCCTAGGTAAACAATCACATAGGTCGCTCAGCATAATATTAAAAAGCGCGGGACTTAATATTCCCCCTTGCGGCGTCCCATTTGTGATATTTTTATAAGAAGAAATGGTAGATTTAATTTTAGTTGCGACCTTTCTATCAATTAGATAATTGTGTAAATTACCAAGTAATTTGCCAGATATACCAATTTTGATTAATTTTAGTAGCAACAGTGAATGATCGATATTATCAAATGCTGAATCTAAATCTTTGAAGCAGGCAACTGTTGATATTTTGTTCTTAAACCCCTCATGTATATATTCGGTGAAAGCGGATAGTGCATCAGTTGTCGATCTATTCAGTCGAAAGCCATATTGGTTACGAGATAATATATCATTTACTTCCAGATACCATATTAAACGTCTGTTAATCATTCTTTCGTATATCTTTCCCAAACAGGAAGACACGGCAATAGGTCGGTAAGAATCTGCCAACGACTTATCTCGATTTTTCTTTAATACTAGTATGACGTGGCTCATCTTCCACGATTTTGGTATTTTATTATGAGTCCAACATTCATTACACAATTTAAGAAGATTCATTTTATACATTTCAGGAATATTTACAATAATCGAGTTTACTAATCCATCAGGTCCCGGGGAAGTATCAGTTAACTTAGTCAGAGCTTCTTCCAATTCAGTTACCGAGAATAATTTATCGCAATTATTATAACTATCTTTTACTTTGTCCACAGCATTAAGTACAGAAGTTTCTGATTCTGTTAAATCTCTATTAGAGCTATTAGTTAGTTTCAAGGAGAAATAATTGTTAAAAATCTCAGCAACCTCTAGGTTGTCTCTTATGTATTCTCCTTCAGGATCCATGATATAATTTAGTGTAGACTGATTTTTATGGAGAGAATTAAATTTTTTCCACGCTTTAGCACATGATGAATTAATATTTAGTTCCGAGATAAATTTTTCTAATTTTTTTTTTTTTTTTGTGTAAAGAAATAATTTTCTTAGACTGAGCATTACATTTATTGTATTCCTTTCTGTGATTTATGTCTTTTGTTTTCCTCCATATTCTCCTAGCTTTATTTCTTTTAGTGACAGCAGCACTGACCTCTTCGTTCCATCAAGAATGAAGTTTTTTATTTGATCTACTAGTTGGTCTCTTCAGAGTTTTTTCAGCTGCATTCACTCAAAGTGTGGTGAGGGCTACGGTTTTCGTTTTCGTCGATTGACGTCCCCAGTAATTGCACAGGCTGACTTAATGCATTCGGATCGAAACTCGTCCCAGTCAGCATTTTTTTTTAACAGCCACTTGTTAGAGATATATTTAACATTTATTAGCAGCCTCTCTACATTTAATCTTAAAGAAATAAGAATGGGTAAGTGATCGCTATCTAAGATATCAACAGTCTTCCAGTCAAGTATAAGGTCAATTAAATCTGAAGAGATTATTGTCAAATCTATAATGCTTCTTGAAGCTGAGTCAGATGGACTTATATACGTAGGTTCATTTCTGTTGATTACAACCAATCCATTATTATTAACCCAATCATAAATCTTATTTCAAGCCGAGTCTTTGGCATTGAAATCTCCTAACATAATAAAGGGCCCTTCCGAAGGAATTATTTTATTTAAGTCTGACATAGAAGGTTTAACATTAGGAGGAATGTATACTGAACAAATAAAAATGGTGGTATTTCTTTGGAAGGTAGCTTTAATAGTTATAAACTCAATGCTACCTTCTTCGTCATTGTCGGATAGAAATTCAGCACGGATGGATGGATGAACAAGTATAGCAACACCTCCACCGGATTTTTTACTTCTGGATTTGTGAAATATTGCATAATGTTTTAGTGGAAAATTAGTTGTTTTATTGTTAAATCTAGTTTCTTGTGCGGCAGCTATGAGGATATTATTTGACCACATCTTTTGTTCCAACTCAATCAATTTGGTTTTTCTTTTTAGCGACCGGGCATTCCATTGCAGTATTTTCAAAGAAGGGCTATTTATTGAGGAGGGGTTCATAAAAAATCAAATGGTTCATTATCCAGATGGATTTGAGAAGGTGCAACCGAATTATTTGTGATGAAACTATTACTATGGGATGAAGGAATGAGATCTAACTGAGAAGTTTCAAGAGGAGTGGCACAAGGATTTTCCCTACACTTTAAACTAGGACTTACTCTATTACTGGGACAATTTTGTTCCTCAGATGAGTTTGTATTTTCAATAGGGAGGTTATTTTCCTCCTGATTTATTTGAGAGCAGAATTGTGAGTCTAGTAAAATTATAAGATCAGGATCGTCTACTAAAGGATTTTTATTTGTTTCAACAATGTTAGGTTCGGATAAAACTTTTGAGTTTGGGTTGCTACTGTTTTTGACCTTTGGATAAGAACTTTTTGTAGAAGCTGAGTTAAATAAATCATTATTATTTGGTGGGTCATTATTATTTAGTTGCTTAATATCTACAGTGGACCTAAATGAGTTTAAGATGAATGATGATAGAATACTTGACAAATATTTTTTTCCTTTTTTATTTAAATGAAGACCGTGTTTAGTATAATTATATCTTTTAATACGGCGAGTAAAGTCGATATAGTGTAAGTGTGGCGTATTAGCAGTAAGCTTCAACAGATTTGAATTGAACTGCATTATTTGATTATTCAAATGTGAGGCATCATATCTTAGCGGAACCGATGTAATTATAACATTAGTTTGGTATTGTAGAGGAATAATGTTTGTAAAATATTATCAGGACAAATGTTATTTAGATTATTCGAACTCCCTATAACTACTACTATGTCGTCTTTGCCAAAATTTTTGGTAAGTGTTTGAATATCTTTAACAATTTCCTATAGGGGCGCATTAGGCTTAAATATAGACTGAATATTGTACACATGTTCAAATCGTGAGCGTAATAAATGATTTAATCCTCTAACATGACTATCTCCTAAAAGTAAAATTGATGGGCGATTGGAGAGACGTTGTGGTGAATGATTAAAGGTGACTGAGTGAAGAGTGGAGGACTGGTGTGAAGAGGGGAGAAGTGGAGTGAAGAGTGGAGAGTGAAGAGTGGAGGACTGGTGTGAAGAGTGGAGAACTGGAACCGAGTGAACATCTGCTGTCACAGTAGTCATTACTTTTTCCATAGATGACCTTTGAAATCTATCAGTTAGCTTGTTTATCTTACTGGTTAATTCTGCTATTATATATTCATATTTAGTTATTTCGTCTTTTAATTTTAAGTTGTCTGCTTTAAGTTGTTCATTATCTAACATATAATTATTAGTATGTAGATCCGTTTTGTCTGGAGAAGACGAAGTGATGCTCTTTGAAAGAGGCGGTTTTTCTTTTATTTTCTGGCCATTAGAAACGGGTACAAAGCTAGTTAGTTTGCTCTGACGTATTTGTTGAGATGTATTAGTCCTAAGCGAAGAGCAAGTTCTATGAACAGTAGGCTTTTTTAAGTTAGGTTTATTTTCATTTTCAGAAGGGCTTAGCGATAGAGCTTTACGCTTTTTATTTAATAAAAGATCAGCGTTAACAGTCTTCATTTTATTTTGAGGCATATTGTATTTTTATGGAAGTATAAATTAAATTAATATATAAAATTGGATTATAATATTTAAGTATTATTTCAATATATGTTAATTATATTGTTTTGTAAAACTATTTATTATAATGTTAATAAATTATGATAGTAATTTTATTAAAAAAACGATAGTACAAATTGTAAAGATGTAAATGGATCGGTTTTATTTTTTCACTAAATAAATTCTGTTTTAATTGAATTTATCGCATACTTTTTTATCCTATACCTACTGCAACTTAAACTAAGACGCGTTGAAATTAGAATATGTATAGAGTTGTATTAATTATAACATGGGTAGAATTAACACTCATTTATTGGGTAGTCACGGATTTCGATCAAAACTAGTAGGGTTGACTTAACACTAAAGGGTAAAATGGCTTTAACCATATGCGTTTTGTTACAGTTTCCCAACACTTGGGTAGTCAGTAGTCACGCCTTTAACCCGAATTAATCCGATTTCGGCTTACTTTAATTCTACATTTTTCTCTGTGCAAATGTATAATTATTTAGATTTGCGCAATTGTCTAATTATTGTAATACGATTTAATATATTTATTTATTAATTAATTATTAAAATAAACTCTTAGTACTCATTAAAAAGAATAATAAGAAGTTAATCCCTCTCTAATTTTTAATATTAAAATTAATCTCTTTATGGGAAGAATAAAAGTAGACTAAATATTTGTAGATAGATAGTATGTGTTTATAATAAATCTATTATTTCTAGAGTGACGCTTCACTTATGTAGATACCCATTTATATAATGTGGATACCCTTGCCAAAAATAAAGAAATGAACCCGGACTTCCTACGTACTAAGCGAGTACTATAGCATTGTGCTACTAATGACCGGCCTAAGGAGATTGTTTTGAGTGTATAAACCAACACAAGCTTTACTGTTTACTATGGATAATATTGAGGGATTTTAAATAACCTTATTAAACAATGACGGTTTCCAGTAGGGAGTGTGTAAAAATTTACAAATCGATGCAATAAGTAAAATGTATGCCGAGACAAGACACCGGGTCTGTAGGGAGGTCCCAAAGTAGACTTCACTGTCATTTTGAGTGAATCTTACGTCGAGGGTGCTTCGAGAGCATTAAAAGGATTTTGGTTTTCTTGTCAGTCATCAAATTTGTAGGTGAAAACATTAATTAATGGATGAGCTGAAACGACAAAAGGGACAGCGTCATCCGGACGTTGGATGTCGTCAGCAAATTTTCTCGGGGTTTAACGTGGAAGCGAGCGAGTTGGCGGATAAGAGGCCACTTCAAACCCCCGTGAGCAATTAAGCGTGTCGGTCTGAGTGGTGGAGGGCGTCGAAATCTTGAAGCCTTAATCGCCTTCTCCTCACTCACTTAGTCTCATCACTGATAATCGTCCTGATAACGGGGAGCACAATGGCTCGTTAAAAAGTCCCTTTTCTTTATAGCGTCGTATCCGCGGCCGACCTTTCCTCCGCACTCTCTGTAACATCTCGTCCCCACGTTTACCGACTTTTATCTTCGTTTAAAGATAAATTGCTTCTAAGGATAACCCAAAAGTGTTTTCGACAAAACGATTAGCCTACGGAAATACCCGAGTTTTAGAAACAACTGTTTTTTAGTAAGGAAAGTAATCAAAAGGTTTGGATTTTAAAATATATAATATATATACTCGTATTTATCTTGAATTCAAGTAAATCATATTTGCTGGCAACCGACGAATTAAGCTGACGATAAGAATATATGTTTGTAAGTTAAACTTTAACTGCCGCCCCATCTCTTCTCAGTTGAAAGTAAGGCTATAGACTATAGACTACTCTAGGCATTATTATAGCATATGCGGATATTAACACTTTAAGGTTCGTCTTTATGGTACTTAATATAATAAATTACATTCCTACTATAACAGTGATAGAAACAGACTGTGATAACAAATATTTTTTTCGTTTTTGATCTTGTTATTTAAGTAATTTGTATGTTTAATTATTATTTAATGTTAACTGTTATATAGGCATGGAAGGGGAGGATAAGAAAAATTATTTATTAGACTATAGATTTTAAATTTGTTAATTAAAAGCAATATTTGACAAATTACCAAGGAGGTATTGATAGTGACAGAATTTAGGAAGGTTTTTTTAAAAATTGACATGAAATTGATTATTGCTAATAATTTGTAACCGCTCATCTTCAGGCTTGAAGATGACCTAAGAGAAGGTTGAAATATAGCCAGTATGTATTGAATGAGATAGTTTCATTACCCTGTTGACCCATTTTGAAATTAAAACATGGTGATACTACCAACCTCTTCTACGTTAGGATTAGACCAGGTTGTGAAGGAAGAGGACTAGCAACGTTGGGATTAGAAATAATTCAAAATTGACAAGAAATTTGGTTCAAACACATTTTTTTGTATGTGTATATATATTATAGAAATATTTAAAAACAGTTTGGCATTGGCATGTCAGAATGTCATGCTATGAAAACTCCTATAGACGTTAACTAATATTAAGGAGAATTTGAAGATTCACTTAAACTAAAATTTATCAAGAAGTTATTTCATTGATTTACCTTACCAAGACAGGACCTGACCTTTCCTACTCAACAAGTCATCTCAGTAAATTCTGTAAGGACCCTCAAGCAGTGCACCTAAATGATTTCAAGCGTGTACTTTACTATTTAAAAGGAACACTTCAATATGAATGAAAGAGGAGTTGTTCGATAACCAAACGAAGTCTTCACACAAAAAATTGTAATTGAAGCAGTTGACCGGTTTCGGCTGTTCTGAAGCAGCCTTCTTTAGATAATCTACAAAGAAAGTAAAATACTTAAACTTAAGGTAACATTAGATTGTAAAACAATTAAAACATCAATTGAAACAGCAATTAAATTAACAATAAGTAAAAAAAAATGGAATGAATCTAGAGGTTACTTGATCGACTTCGAAAACACAAGTGAGAAAAATATTTAACAAGAAGGCTATGCTACAGGCAAGTGAAGAGAGTAAGGCAAAATGGAGGGATCAAAAGCTCTATTCAATTCAATTTTCGTTATATCATTATATGTATTTATAATTTACCTCAAGTTATATTTAACTCAATTAGATTTAATTTTTATCTCAAGTCAGCCAACTCCCTTCCCTCACTTGAATGGGAGGTTCTCTAATTTTTTAGATTTTAAATTAAATAAAATTATTGTTAAAAACGATATTATTTCAAAGAAACTTAATAATTTAAAACAGTCTAAATTAATCAATAATAATAAAACCCAAAACAATAGTACTATCATCTCTAGCACTACCTATTATATCCGTATTGAAAATTTAGTTCTTTTTGAGATCGCATGTCTTTGCTCATAAAAACACTAATTACTCCAAAAGTATAAAAGCTAGAACAAAATTTTTGGTTTCGTTGTAAAGCTGACAAAATTTCCTATAAGGAAAGTGTAATTTTTATTTTTATTCCCTCAAATTACATGACAAAAATGTATACAAAAGTTATTTTTAAGAAAAAATAAAAAAATCTTTTTTCTTTGAGGCTCCATAACTTAGAATAGAACCGAGATTTAACTGTTGGGACTTCAGCAAAAACTTCCTTATTTCCTAAATTTTCTATCAATATTAATATTAATACCTATTCATAGGGCGGAATTTTTAGTAAACTTCGCTGAAAGTAAAACAAGAAACATGTTTATTGTTGTTTTTGTTGAAATATTGGTGAGAATACTAAACCAGTCTTGTTTTTTTAATACTTTTTTAATTATTTACTCACCTGTTAGTAAAAAATAGCAACAATAAACATGTTTCTTTTTTACTTTGAGCGAAGTTTACTAAACATTCCGCCCTATGAATAGGTATTAATATTAATATTGATCAAAAAATTAGGAAATAAGGAAGTTTTTCCTGAAATCCGAACAGTTTAAGCTTGGTTCTATTCTAAGTTATGGAACCACAAAAAAATCATAAAATTTGAACTTATGGGAGATGGTTAATATTTGACTCATGGTTTATAGTGTTTTTTTGTAGCCCCTGAGACGTAGAACAACCTACTTCATTTTTCCACATATAACGCCAGTCACCCTGTATATTATGTATATAAATATATATTAAAGAAAAACGTCTCATGCTACAAATTTAATTTTGTTACGATCACACCTAATTCATCCATCAAATATAAAAAAAATAGAAATATTAAAAATAGAAAGGTGTTAATCTCAACGTTTTGCTTATTTTATTTCACGATCTCTCTGATCTTTGTTTGGATAATCCTTTTTTCAAATACTATAATGAATTCTTTAAACAATCTGAAGGCCTACTTATTGTATAACTCTAATTGTAACTGAGATATTTCTAAATAATTTCCGAGAAGAGTTGTTCATTTCATTCCACCCGTTAATCAAATATGTAAGCTTATGGCATGGAAACGTTGATGATATTCTTTGTTTATTTTGTGGAACTAAGAGACAACTTAGTTTCCTTAACCTTTTCCTTAACCTATTAAATTCAAAACACCCTTGAATTAAATTTACTGTAGAATTGGAAAAATACGCCAAATTTAATTTCCTTGATATAGCTATCACTAAAATTCATGCTGATAGCTTTCACCCTAAAACGCATAAACTTTAAACAGCTTGCGTAGGAATCTTAGGAGCAATGAGGACTGCACCAACTCTACCTTTAGAAGTTTTAGCAGGTCTTCCTCCTCTTGATCTGTTTCTTCGATGTGCCATGATGGCGGCATATCGACTTCACAAATTATGCCTGTGGCAAGGCTATAAAAGCTGCAGAGGCCATGAAGCTGTCTGGCAGTCTCATGTGGAGGAGTACTCTGCAGCAGCAATGTTACAGGATTATACTGCACCACATTGGAACTTCAGCATTAACTGGAGTTGTCCATTTCCTTCTAAGGATGACTGGGTGCAAGGCCATGAAAATTTCCCTCTACATATGAAGGATGTAGGGTTTACTGATGGTTCTTTTAAAAGGACTATCAAGGGCTGGAGTATTCTGCTCTGACCTGCTACAAGATATTATATATGTTTAGAAAAGTTCTCTTCAGTCTTCCAAGCTGAGATCTTCAATCTGGTTCTGCAATCCTGGTTTGCAGTCAAGTGATTCTGAGTAGGATGAGTCAGGAAAACATATTTACATCTGCTCGGTCAGGCGGCTGTAAAGTCTTTGGCTATTCCGAGGTGGACGTCTAAACTAGTGACAGATTGAAAGAGGTTTCTTAATGATCTGGCAAGGCAAAATGCTGTCCACCTAGTATGGGTTCCAAGAAATAGTGCTAGAAGGAAATGAATTGGCAGATAAACTGGCCAGGCTGGGTTTCAGTGTAATGCCTTCTGTCCCGGAACCTGTGGTAGATATATCTCGCTGCGTTGAAAGGACCGCTTTAAAGAAGTCTTTGTTAAGAGGTTTTCAAAAAACCTGGGAATTGGCTCCCAGAATGAGACAGTTAAATTGTTTATTTCAGGAACCTCTCATAAAATTAATAAAACAATATTGGCCCTCGACAGGGGCACTTGTCATTTTATGACTGGATTTATAACCGGTCATTGTCGTCTTAACAGACATTTGTAGCTGCTAGGCTTGGTTGAAAGTCCTACCTGTCGGCTATGCGGAGAGGAAGATGAAACTCCTACTCACCTACTAAGCTGCTAGCATTGGCTCGATTTAGATGGGAAACCTTTGGAATGCCAATTGTTTTCCTAGAAAAGTTTAAGGGACTGCCTTTGAACAAACTACTGACTTTTTGTGAGTCTGTCAGCCTGCATAGATTATAGAACAACCAGGGAGAGAATTCAGGGAGAAATTTGGAACCTATAACACATTTAGACATGACTTTAATACAAGTCAACAGAAGAGAGAAAGGTTAGAAGAGCCGTTCTGTAGAAAAGAGATTACTCTTGGTCATCCTGCTTACTCAGGACCTCGTTTGTTCAACGAGCTCAAAGCCAATGCTAGCAGCTTAGTAGGTGAGTAGGAGTTTCATCTTCCTCTCCGCATAGCCGACAGGTAGGACTTTCAACCAAGCCTAGCAGCTATAAATATTATTTATTGTCTCTGAATATAAGCCTTCTTACTCAATTATTGTTATATAAATTGTCCTCTCTCTTGTCTAGTGAATTATTATATAACCATTACTTTATTACTATTTTTTGTAATTTATTAATTTTTCTGTTAACGATATAAACTAATGTTTAAATTACAAAAAATATATAACGGGTCATTAAACAAATCAATAAAATATTATGTTGTAACAACGTTTACTGCAATCACGTCTTGTATTTAGACTTAAAAAAATACATTTTATTTTTATTTTTTTATTTTTTACTTATTTACTGGCTGTTCTTAAAGAGACGAGAAAGGTCGTAAAAAGGATTGGAGAGCCGGAGCTTGAAAAGAAGTGGAAAGTGTTTGAGGAAGAAGCTGTGGTGAGGGGACAAGTAGAGGACTTACGACTTCAGTGATTGATAACCTTCCACCTTCCCTTTACCCAACTCCCCTACCTTTTATAAATTGATAGCCGGAAAAATCATTTTTCTCGTCTAAAAAATGTTTTCAGTAGCTAATCGAAACCCATTTCCTACAATAGTCTATAATCCCCTTTCACATTCGCTTTTCAACCGCAACAGACTACCGACTCCTGACAAACATCGTTGAAACTTCTAAACACTCTGTATTTCAAAGACCCATGGAAAAGACTTTTTTGTTTAAATGTTTGGTTTTAGTTTTGTACTCCCTTTTTTAAGTCGGTTATGCATTGTATTTCAATCCTAAATTATTTATTCAGAAAATGGTTGATAAACTAGGGTATAACTAGGCTCTAACATTGAAGCGAGCATACTATTTGATTTTTTGAAGTTAGTTATTTACAAGAGAAGTGAGAGGATATATCGTCGACCCCATGCTAAACTCACGAATGTGAAAAATTGACTTTTTTTATTTGTACATTGGGTGTTATATGAAACTATACAGTAGAGAGGGTTAGGAATATAGTAGAGCCATCACTGCATGAATCGCAGGCCGGATTTAGGAGAAACCGAAGTGTACAGGACCACATATTTTTTTTTTTTTTTTTTCCACATATTCACACTGAGACAGATAACCGAGAAAGCCATTGAATACGATGAAGAGGTGCATCTTTGTTTTATTGATCTAGAAAAGGCCTTTCTAGATAAAGACCTTCTTAGATAAAGTGCCATGGAATAGTTATTTACGCACCAAGGGAGGAATCAAAGTCATTACACCCTGAGCGTTTTTGTTGGTTCCTGAGGCGTAGCCGAGGGAACCATACTGCCTAAATCCCGAGGCGTAGCCGAGGGAGTTATTTATAGCGAGGGTTCTATGACTTTTTGCTCCCGTGGTACGTACAAGATTTTTCCTCTAGAAGGGAGAAAAACAACACAAATAAAACCTGAGATTACGATTTATCTACTGATTTAGGTTTTAATAACTAAAATTACAAATTTGTATACCTTTAATTCTAACATAAACTTTTAAAAAACAAAAAAAATATTTGTTTATCTCTAAAATACGAGAAATCAAAAACATAAATATAACCTGATTAGATGTAACCTACCACTTTTCTGTAAATCTTGTTTAAACTCAGTTATGATGTCATATAATATTTTAAAATGACGACAAAAAATTAAAGTATCACGGCAATCAAAAGTACGTCTTATTTAAACTCTAATATTTTTTTTAAAAAAAGCTTTTAACCTGTCGAGTCATTCAGTTAAGAAAGAACTGCTTCGTGTTACAAAACAGGCAACACTGATTTTTTTAAAGAATAATAAGTTGGCTCTACTGTTACTTTCCACCACGATTTTTACTTTCCGCCACGATTTTCACAACTAGGCTGTAGTGGGATGCTTTCCTCCCTATAAACTAGGGTGGAAAATTAATGTTTTCTCCCTTCTGGAGGAAAAATCATTTGGGCCACTCTAAGAAACCTAAAGTTCACGCTACATGGTTCACGTATCTTCTCCTAGGGCATTTATACGACGCTATTGGGCTTTTGAGCCTTAAAAGCCTATGAAATGCTGCTCCTGGCGTTTTGCTTTTAAACTCGATGCTACTTTTACTTTTTGAGATATGGTACTTTAAATTCAGAGGTATAACATGGTACTTTGGAGGTACGTACAGAGAAAAAAAAGTACTCTCCTACTCTGCTTCATATGCTCTAAATATGTCTTTTTCAAGGGGTAAGTGCAATCCCCTTTTTTTAGTACCTTCGAGGGGGGGAAGTCGAGTACCTCGGCGAAATACTCACGAAAATCGTGTTTTTCCGAAATTTCGAATTTGACCTTCTCTACCGTTCGCAATTTTAATCGGACAGGGTTCAAAAGGGTAACAGACTTTAGGTCATATTGTCCTCTTTAAGAATCCGGTTTGTTATTATATTTCTGATTCCTACTTCGGGAGCTACGTCTATGTGAAGGACGTCCTCCTTGGGTAGCCGCAACCAGAAGGGGACGTTGTACCAATTTGACAGAGGTATCGTTGGAAAGGCCATTTAAAATGTACCAAATGTGTGCAAAAATATTTTCGAAAAAATGTACTAGGTTGGTACTTTAGTACCCTTTTGTACTTTTAGAGTGCCATATAGGGGGTAGGTTACCCCACTCTGGGGGTAATAGCGTCGAAGGATGTATCAGCTCGAACATTTCCTTTGGTAAAAAGTTGCGCCAAATAACACTTGAACGCACTGTACCCTTTTCGTACCTGTACCTTTGCTGGTTCGGGTACAGTGGTTCTTTTAATACCACGGTAGTTGTAGGGCGCACTGTAAAAATAAAAAATAAAAGAATAGCTGCTTTTTACTGAAAAGTGTGTGGGTTTTATTGCCTTTGTACCCAATTTATTGAAATTTATTTTTTATTTCTACTTAATTTTGTACTAAGTGTACCGGTTTGGAAAAATTGGTCGAAAAACGCTACTTTTTAATCTTTCTACTGTACCGTTTTTGAATTTCATAGGATCGGGCTAAAACTCATATGGTATTTAGTA
Source organism: Gerris lacustris (assembly GCA_951217055.1). Lineage (NCBI taxonomy): Eukaryota > Metazoa > Arthropoda > Insecta > Hemiptera > Gerridae > Gerris > Gerris lacustris. The sequence goes on from OX578285.1 coordinate 10,346,307, forward strand.
GTTTATAGTAGTAAATTGTACATTGAAGGAATACATTAAATTTATTATTGTGCCGGGTACATGAGGGGTACAAAGTTGTGTACCTCTGTTTAAGATAACAACTCGGTGTCAGTGGTTCGAGATCTTGATGGTCCTCTGATACATAAGTGATAGGTCTCGAGTTTAATACTCCTTCACAATCACATAACACTGTTTGTAGCTCCTCTGTGTTTAGTGAACTCCTCCCAAGAACTTTCCGCAATAAGCGTTTCAAGAGGCCGATCAACCTTTCCCACCATCCTCCCCACCAGGGAGCTGCTGGAGGGTTGAACAGCCACTTGATTCGCTGTGCCGCACTTGTCCTCTGGACATCTTCCCAGTCAAGTTCCGCTAATACCCGAGCTGCTCCAACAAAGTTCTTTCCATTGTCGGAGTATTCAACTCGCGGTCTACCCCATCTGGCAATAAACCGTCTAAAGCTTAGTAGAAAATCATTAGTTGACAACCCATGTACCAACTCTAAAAGGACAGCTCGATAGACAGCACAGGTAAATAATGCAATCCAGACTTTCGCTCCTCCTTTAATTACTAGAGGTCCCGAGAAATCAACTCCTGTAATTTCAAATACCTGTGCATCCCGTACCCTGTCCATTGGTAAAGGTGGTGTTGGTGCTGTAAAATGCCTTCCCTCAAATCTCCTACATCGGACACATCTTCCTAAAACCCGTCTTAAAGTTTTCCTTCCTCCCAGCACCCAGTAATGTTCTCTAAGAATACTACCTTGTACTCCCACGTGACAATTATTTATATGAGTGTCCCTAATCAAAATTGTAACCACCTCATGGTTCCCAGGGAGAACTGCTGGTGTGCGGAAAGGTTCCAAGTCTTCCCCGTAAAAAATTTTGTTTTTAACCTTATGACCCCATTTTCATCTCTAAATGGATTAAGTGACTAAGGTCCTCAAACCTTTTCCCCGAGAAGGCTTCTCTCTGAACTAAAGTCCAAACTTTACTCTCTGCTCCTTCTATCTCATCTAAGGTTAACTCTCCCTTTGACCTACCTTTAACTCTACAATTTATTATAAATCTTAAAATCCAACCCATCAACCGGACAACGGTATTAAATTTTGAAATTCTTTTATAGTACCAATCAGTATCAACCTCAGTCATATTGACAGCTGCCACGACCCCTTTTAACCGTTCATTACTTACTTTTTCCTCATGAGGGTCAAGTATTAGTTTTGGCAAGCAAGAAGGGTCCTCTCTTAACCACAATGGTCCTTCCCACCATTTTGACCTAATCACGTTTTCAACACTACAACCCCTAGATGGTAAGTCGGCCGGGTTTAGTCCTCCTGGTACAAATCTCCAACTGTCCACCCTCGTTAATTTTTGAATTTCCTCAATCCAATTCCACACAAACGTTGCCCACCTATCAGGTCGCTTAATCCAAGCTAACACTGTAGACGAGTCCGAACAATAACAGACTGGACATGTAATTTTTAGGGTCCGTAGGCAAAACCAAGGACCCTTATATTTTCCTGCGTGTGTCTGTCCGTCCGTCCTCTCGCGTGCTCTCACGGCTACACCTTTCCTCCGATCACTTTGAAATTTGGCATGTATGTGTCTTGTACGTGCCAACATATATTAAAAATATAGCGACTTAAAAAAAAATATTTTTCAAAAAAATTAGGGTAAAAAAACTTAAGGGTTTTTTTTTCGACACCGTGAGGGGTATCATATGAAAGGGTACGTTGAGCTGATTACAAAAATATATAAGTTCTTGGTTATAACTTTGATAGGGCGAGCGTAGGCAAGTTTGAAGTGGGTGTGAAACGTGCCCCCCCCCCCTCTATCTCGCTTATGTGAAGTGCAAAAAATCGGAAAAAAATTCCTGAACATTCTTCGACCAAAAGTAAAGATACCACTTTTTGGAAATTTCTAAAAAAATATTATTTTATTTTTTATTGACAAAATACGTTGTTTTATAACTATGGTCTTTTTGATGTATTTTTTTTTTTTTTATATGGTTATAGTCCGGTTCAGTGGCAAAAAATACTTTATCAGAAGTTTTTGTATGTGTTTTGAGAATATCAGACCCATAGGATAGTTCAAAGTAAGCTTTTTAGAATTTAAAAAACACCATCAATAGGGTACTACTTAAACTATACAGGGTTGCCTACGGACCCTTGCTGTGTGCTGACTATCACACACTTGACCTGTTTATTTCTCTCTCTCTCTCTCTAGCTACTTTATCTTCAGCTCATCTTGAATAATACCATGTGACTGAGTGTTCAAAAATTTTAGGGGGCCGTAACTTCGGAGCCCCAAAATTTTCATTATTTGAAAATTCGAAGATAGGTATCATTTTAAAGGTATTGAAATTTGGTTTACAAATATATATCGTGTTTCCAAAATGGCGGCCATTTTACCCCCGAAAAAATTAATACAAAACGCAAAAATAAATACCTTAGTGAAAGGAATAACCTGACAGATTCCTGTCTAATGTACCTTCAAAACCTATGTCCTACTACAACAAACCTTTCGAGCCTCGCGCTCTGGGTGCAAGTTTATGTAGTAGTCAATTATGAGTATGAGCATTACTGATAAAAAAATGGTTAAATGCCCAACACAGGCGGTACGGGTCGGGGTTTTAAATAATAGTCCGGGTTTTAAATAAATAGTTGTATTTTCGCCTTATTTTTAGGACCTGTCTTTAGGGTAGCGGGGGGGGGGACTTTTATTGCGTTTTGTTTTAATTTTTTCAAGGGTAAAATGGCCACTATTTTGTAAACACGATATATTTTTGTGAACCAAATTTCAATACCTCTAAAATGATACCTAACTTCAAATTTCTTATTTTTAGGACCTATCCTAATGGGGTAGTGCATGGGGGGGGGGGGGGGGGGGGTACATTTTGTGTTTGTTTAAATTTTTTCTGGGGTAAAATGGCCGCCATTTTGGAAACTCGATATATATTTGTGATCTATATTTCAATACCTTTGAAGTGATACTCAACATGAAAATTACTAAAAATATAAAATATTGCGATCTATTCGCGATTGACCGCAGATCGCAGAAATGTTATGTGATTAAGTCCACTATAGTTTTTCTGTTATTGGGCAAAAAATTGTAACTTGTATTTTAAATTTCAACTCTATAGCTTCAGTAGGTCAGGGGATATACTTCAAGATGCGACGGACGGAGGGGCGAACTACCAAAAGCGTAGGAGCCCTGAGCATAGGGTTTCTAGGATGACCTCGAAACCCTAAAAATGAGGATAAATTAATATATGTTGGGACTCTACGATCCAGTAAACCAGTAAAATATAATACGCCATTTCACTCTTCACTGGTAAGTGTGCCTTGTTGTTGCTTCGAGTTAACGTCATGATGCACCACAACCCTGAAGATGCTTTCAGTTAACCCGTGGAAGCACGAGCACCTTTATATAATTAATTATAGTATATCATTTATAACTAAAATAGCCTACTTTTTTCTTTATACAAATATTTATAATTTATTTATTATAAATATTTGAGAATAAATGATCACAATCTGATTTTGTAAATAGGAGGAACTCTCTCCATTCCAATGGGGAAGATGTAAAAACCTATGATTTAAATTGTATGTAAGGTTATATAAATTACAGGCTATAAATATTATATAATGTGTCACAATAAGTATATTATAATATTTAAAAAATGATTTTCTTATAAAGTTATGCTCTAAAAGATTTTAATGTTTGAAGGTAAAACTTACTTATTTTCACATGATATATATATATATATATATATATATATATATATATATATATATATATATATATATATATATATATATATATATATATATATATATATATATATATATATATATATATATATACAGAAAACAAACAAAACTCAGGTTTCGGTCACAAAAATCATCTCTTTGTTACAATCCCGACGTTTCGGTTTTTACTTAAAACCTTCTTCAGGGCTGTGTTTTGTTTGTTTTCTGTTTATATTTACGGTCGAGAATTTATTCATTTATATATATATACATACATATATATATATATATATATATATATATATATATATATATATATATATATATATATATATATATATATATATATATCATGTGAAAATAAGTAAGTTTTACCTTCAAAAATAAAATCTTTTAGAGCATAACATTAAAAGAAAATCATTTTTTAAATATTGTATACTTATTGTGACACATTATATAATGTTTATAGCCTGTAATTTATATAACCTTACATACAATTTAAATCATAGGTTATTACATCTTCCCCATTGGAATGGAGAGAGTTCCTCCTATTTACAAAATCAGATTGTGATCATTTATTCTCATAAATATTTCTGATACAACCGGGGTATTAATGGTCCTGATCGCATAGATTCTGATTTGTTCTGGTTCAAGTGACTACCTATTTCGACATAAACCATGTCCACTGCATTAAAATCATGTTCATTCTTCTTTTGGTCAAATCTTGATTTATTAAAAAAATGCTGTCGTTGAGAATTCTCCAATGTAAGTGTTTTATCTTGTACTAATTAAGTAGGTGACTGGCGTTATATGTGAAAAAATGAAGTAGGTTGTTCTACGTCTTATGGGCCACAAAAAACGCTATATAAACCATGGGTCAAATCTTAACCGTTTTCCCGCAAGGTCAAATTTTATGATTTTTTTAAGATCCCATACCTTTTCTTATAAAAACACTTATTTCTCAAAAATTATTAAAGCTAGAACAAAATGTTGCAACAAAATGTGTGCAATTCTTGACTTATAGGTGAGTAAATAATTAAAAACAAGCAAGGTTGGTTTAGTATACTCATCTTTGTGTCAACAATAGCAACAATAAACATGTTTCTTTTTCACTTTCAACGAAGTTTACTCGAAATTCCGTCTTATGAATGGGTAATAATATTAGTATCGATCGAAACTTTAGTAAATAAGGAAGTTTTTCCTGCAGTCAGAAAAGTTTGAGCTCGGTTCTTTACCAAGATATGGGACCTCAAAAAAAAAAGTTTAATTTTTTTTCTTAAAAATAAAATTTGTAAAAGATTTTTTTCATATAATTTGAAGGCATGAAAATTAAAATTACATTTTTCTTATAGGAATTTTGTCAGCTTTACAACGGTGCCAAACATTTTATTCTAGCTTTTATACTTTTTGTGCAATAAGCATTTTTATGAGCAAAGGTATGTAATCTTAAAAAAAATCATGAAATTTGATTTTGTGGGAGAACGGTTAAGATTTGACCCATGGCTTTATAGTGTTTTTTGTAGGCCTTGAGGCGTAGAACAACCTAATTCATTTTTTCACATATATCGCCAGTCACCCAGTATATGTATATATATATAAAATAATAATAATAATCTATTTATTTGCATAAAATAAAACAATTTTTTACAAAGGAGTCTTGTAGATTCTGAGTTACTAGAAAAGGACCGAGGTGTCCGGGTCCTTGTAATAAAATATTGTAAAACTAGAAAATCTATCGGCAGTTACGGTAATCGTTTGAGGGGATAAGTTAGGGAAAGATTGTCGGCATAGTGAAAAGAAACTAAGAATTGTAAACCGTAGAAGCAGATTTTAAGACCAGAACAATAAGTAAAAATCAACAGGATTGAATTAGCTACGCCAGGGGAAGGAAGGGAAAAAAGAAAAAGAAACATTACACCAGTCCAGAATATATCACATTCAAATTCTCATTATCACTACTAAAATTTAGAGAGTAGAATCCTTTTTAATGTGAAGCATTTCAAGAATCCTTCTCCTAAACTCATCGGCTTCTCTAGCTACAACAGAAATACCTGGCAGTGTTTTTTATTAATAGCATGGGGATTGTAACACACACACACACACACATATATATATATATATATATATATATATATATATATATATATATATATATATATATATATATATATATATATATATATGTGTGTGTGTGTGTGTGTGTGTGTGTGTGTGTGTGTGCGTACATTCAATGACAGTCATTAGGTGTTATTTGTGAGGGTAGTATTAGGTGTTTTTTCGGAGACAAAAACCTATATGAGCTTAATAAAGAGCTATCAATCTCTCTACGTTCTATCTGACGCACAGAAAAGACCTTAAAAACACCCTCTATCCACCTTTATTTCTCTCTCATATTTTTACCATCAGTTAGCGTCACAGACATCAATTCTTCCTTTCTGACAAAAAGCCATCGCCAAACTTGGTAATACGATTTTTTTTTTTTTTTTTTTTTTACATGGGAAGTAACAATGTACGGAAGAAAATAATCATTATTCCACTGTAGTATGTATATAATTTATCTATAACATACTAACATAATCCCTTTCTTCTTCTTGTAACGACAATGAGAGAAATTACGTCATCATTTTTCTACGTTTATGATTTAAATCGATAGTGTCTTAAATCTTACTGATAATCCTTCTAAATTGTCTAAAAATAGTGGTTTATGATATAGATAGGTCCTAAAAGCAAGTTAATAACTACAAGGTGCCGGGTTCTCTCGCTACCGCTCCGCACCCTTGTCGTCAGATCCAGGAATCTAAGGCACTGATTATTATTATATATATCCAACTTAAAACTTATAGCCACTCGCTGGCAAGAAAAACAATAAGCCCACGACGCGACGCTTGTATCGAGAGCCGTCGTAATATGGTGACCACCACACTCGCCGATTACTAATAATACCGATCACCAGTAATAGTAGCGAAGTGTTATCAAATAACAATTACAGTTCATTGCACCTTCTTCTTGTTACTTAAAATGTTATTGATTCGGTTCTGTTATAAAATAACAATAACAGATGATCTGTTATTGTTATAAAATAACAACAACGGATTATCTGTTCTGTTATAATGTGAACTGTTATTTGATAACAGGTCTTTTTCAATAACATGTTATCGGACGAACTGTTATTCTCCAATAACATGTTATTTTGAACTGTTTTCTTATTTTCGACCCACCTAAACCAATTAACATCCAACACTATGACACTGTGTGAGAACATTAATAAAGCAATCGACTTTAGACGTCGCATTCACCTCAAAGATCTCATAGAGGATGAATCTTATTTTATTCGAGCATTTCAACTAGAGTACAGCGACACATATGGACCTGGACAACTCGAAACTCTTGATCTGCATTATTGTGACGCTGAAGAGCAGGCTTTAGGCCAACAACTGGTAGATGAAGTAGGAGTCGAAATTTTTCTTCCGAAACATATCGTCAATATAATTACCGAAGAACAGGCCGACACTTACAACTCTGCACCTAATATGTATATCAGGTACAATGGTAGGATTGGAATGACATACAATTTTTCATTTTAAGAAAAAAAAAAAAAAAATTATGAATATGTCTTTTTATAGACTTAAAAATCCTTTTTTTGGTCATCTGTCGAATTTTCGGGGGGCTTCTTCTTGCTCCTGCGTTTTTTCCCTGCCTTTTTTATGCTACTCACAAACTTAAGGTGAATGTAGCACAGTTACAACACAGATTTGGAGACCCACCAAGTGGTGGTACTCCAATAATTTCTATTACTATAGTCTTAGTCCCTAAGATGGTCACAGAGCCATTTTCTTTTTAGGCTTCTCCTCGGATTGCCAGGAATATCAGAAGAGGTGATGACTACGAAAGACTGAAATTCAGCTTAAAACCTACAAATAAAATGGAAGCACATTTCTTCATAAACTGAAAGATGAAACAGAAAACCTACAAAAAACCTCACATAATTTATAAAATTAATTGTAAGCACTGCGACCAAGAATACATCAGTGAATAAAATTTAAAAACTAGAGAGTAGACTAAAGTAACATAGTTGTGACATAAAAGCCAAAGATGATGAAACCGCAATTGCCATCCATACAAAAATAACCATCACAAAATAGACCACGACAACATAACAATACTGGAAACAAAAAAGAAATTAATTGAAACGGAAATACCTAGAAGCTGCGTACCTACATAACCATGACAAGCAACACCATTAATTATAAATCAGACTCAAAAGAGATAAACAAATATTACTCGGAAATTCTGAACATAAAGAAATTAATAATACCAAACCATACCATAGCCATAGCTCCCACCACAAATCCAAAATAAAAGATTCTGTTAAATAAAATATAATAATATAAAAATAATTGTACCCTACTAAATTAAGTAAATAATAATAGCAGCACATAATAATATAAAATGAAATACATACAATTTTAATTAGATATTTATAACATAAAATAAGGTAGGTTCGGCACAGGTTACCTCAAGGTACCATACGACAAATTTGTTTTACTCTGTAATATAATTGTTAATCTTACTTTCTGATACGTAATGTTGATATTAAAAAAAAATTATAACAATAATGATATTCAAACACGAATAAGCCATTGACTTGTTTTTATAGAGTTACAGAAATTAAATAAGTTTTACATTAAATTAAAAGACATAAATTGCATTCTTATTAACAAAATAACACTAAAACCAAGATCATTGATAAAGCTATGGATAGAAAATTTAATATGCTTGATAGATTTAAATTTGGGTGGAATTACAATTTTTGAAAGTAAATTATTTATAGAATAAGTGTCCGTAAGACGGAGTAAAGTTTAACAAGGTGAAGGATTGAGGAGGAAGGTTTTACAAGTTTAGTCAAGTGATTGGCAGGTAAGGGATTAGATTTAATTGGTTAGCAGAATGTTGTAAGGGTGAAATCAGTTTAAGTAGTAATAGCGTTTAAAGTAATGGAGTAGGGAAAGGCAATATGTGGCTTAATGAAGGTAGGTACGCTGGGGTAGCTCCTACTCTAATCAACTGCCGCTTCCACCAATTTTCCGCAGAGAGCATGTCTGCGTGGAGCCAGACAGGTGGTCTCTTACAGCAGATCCCAAGATGATATGCTACACTTTCCATGTACACTGTCCCTCCTGCTTCGACCTTGTCCTTGCTCTGCAATCTAGACCAGGGGTTCCCAAACTATTTTTGAGACGTACCACTTAATATGTCTTGACTTTTCCATGTACCACTGATGTTTATTTAGGAACAACCAGGGCGTTTTTACAGAAGAAAGGGGGTCCGGGGGGGGGGGGGGGGGCCTTCCCCCGGAAAAATTTTTCTTTAATACATGAAGGGTAGGCATATCACATTTTTTTTTATGCAAATAGTTTTATAAATTTAAGTTGTACCGGACCAGAGTACTGTATCATTATTTTTTACCTTCAATGCCCTGTACAGAGAGTTGGTGTTTGAGGATGATTATTAATAAATAAACAGGTCAAGTGTGAGCTAGTCAGCACACAGCGAGGGTCCGTAGGCCACACTATATAGTGTTTAACTGTAAAGTGTATAAACAGTGTTTTTTTAAAATGCTAAAAAGCTTACTTTGAACAATTCTAAGGGTCTGATATTCTCAAAACACACTCTGATAAAGTATTTTTTTGCCACTGAACCGGACTACAACCATATAAATACGTCGAAAAGACCATAATTATAAAAAAACTTATTTTGTCAATAAAAAATAAAATAATATTTTTTTCGAAATTTCCAAAAAGTCGTATCTTTACTTTTGGTCGAAGAATGTTCAGGAATTTTTTCAGATTTTTTGCACTTCACATAAGCAAAATAGAGGGGGGGGGGACATGTTTCACATCAAAGTTATAACCAAAGAATTATATATTTTTGTAATTAGCTCGACGTACCCTTTCATATGATACCCCTCACGGTGTCGAAGAAAATAAACAAATTTTACCCCTTAAGTTTTTTTACCCTAATTTTTTTGAAAAATATTTTTTTTTAAGTCGCTATATTCTTAATATATGTTGGCACGTACAAGACACATACATGCCAAATTTCAAAGTGATCGGAGGAAAGGTGTAGCCGTGAGAGCACGCGAGAGGACGGACGGACAGACACACGCAGGAAAATATAAGGGTCCTTGGTTTTGCCTACGGAGCCTAAAAAGGACTAAATAAAAATTGTATTTAAAAAAAAAACATTCATGAAAGAGTATCAAATTAGAACATAAAATAACATGAATTGAACATAGAATATTAATAAAATTGTATTAAATAAAAACAATCATAAAAAACATAATGAAATAATACGCCCGAATAAACAATGTAGTTACCACAGTTTGGGAACCACTGATCTAGACCACACCTCCACTTATCTTTACTTATCCCAAACACATCTTATTACACAAATTTAATTTAAATGTAGTGAATAATTGATTATTTATGAATTCTCGTACTAACCAAGTATAAGATAGTTATTTTATCGCTAATTTTTCGTCGAATCACTTGTAGTTAATTTTTTTTCAGTTTAGATTTAGTTAAAAGTTTTCAATTTGAAGCAAATTTTATTCATTAGATATAGAGAGTGAACCATGGGATTGAAGGGAATAGTAAACTTCTTGAATATTAGTCTAAGTATTATTTATTAATGTTTCAATAATGGTGGTAAAAGTTGGGATCATGGTGTTGGGATGAGTTGTTGGTGATAGGTCATCAAAGATGTCTTGAGTTGTTGTCCCCTTCATTTATTCTAGTACATGGTCTTTACGAATTATATGTCTATACGAGTACTAGGTCGATACGAATACCAGGTCTATAAGAGTACTGACACAGCTTCCGTGCAAACATAAAAGAAACCATGCATCTTACGGCAAAATCGTCGGTTACGTGTGCAAAAAAATCACTTGATAGTGCTAGTGATAAGTGCAAGTAATTAAAGGTCGCTTAGCAATTATCTGTCTGATTAAGATTTCGATGGAACATTTTATACTTCGGATGAAACAACGACATTGAAAACACGTATATCTTGTCAAATTGCAATCCTGCTGGACGATACCAAAGTCCTAAAGTAAGGTACGTTTTAGAACAGCCTAAGTGACAACAAATGTTGTCGGTAACATTAATGAATGTTTGATGAACTTTTTACTACGATTGTCCTTCTCTGTCATAACGACGTCTGGATCATAGGTTCAATCTCACTTTGAATAACAATCTTTATAATTATAATGTAATCTTAATACCTGCTTGGTCCTACGACCTAGAAGTATAGGTAACACTAAGCCTTCCAACAGCCGTCTAATTCAAACTATCTAATTTAATATTATCAGGAAAACCACAGATGCCCCTATCTACGTCTCCCATCTCACTCTCCACGATTATCTCAATGATCTTTTTGCCCGAGACCTATCAGCATCCCGATATCATACATTATATGAATTACTATCCAATCACACAAATCCTCTAGCAGAACTTCTTGTATCTTAAATCATTCCTGATAACCTACCTTATCTGAAATTGTTATATATTTAATTAAAAATTTATTTTTTATAATTATTTTATTCACAAAAATATTATTTTATTTATCTATATAGAGTTTTATAAATATCTAATCCTATATAATTATCCCAGCCGAAAGGAATATTCACTGAACTATTTCTAGTCTCATGTAACTCATTGCCAACAAAACTTAGACCTGCAATACTTATAAATAACATGTAAAATTATGTAGTTGTGTTATTCAATAAAGAGTTGTTTTTTTTTTTCAATTTATTGTATAATGCAAATACAATTTGATTGTTATAAGCAATAATGATAACTTAGTTTATTTAAGTGGCTTGTCATTAACTGGTATAAGACAGCTGAAACTGACTGGTGGAAGGATCTGTAGCGGAAAAGGGCTAGGTCTCGGACGAATGGGACGTTAAGGTTGTTGTGCAGGGTTTGGTTGGAGACATGGTAGGGTGCATCTACTATGGTTCTATGTATCTTTGATTGTAAGGATCTTTGATTTGTAAGGATGCGGTAGGAGTTGGAACGTTTGGGTCAGTCCCATAATTCGATGCCATATGTCCAAGCAGGTTTGAGTATTGTGTTGTATTTGAGTACTTTGTTATGTGTGTTGAGTTTAGATTTTTTGTTGAGGAGTCTCTGTAAAAGTTTATACCGTGTGTAGATGCGATTGCGTTTTGTTGATGTGTGGTGTGACCATGTGAGTCTATGATCAAGGTATATCCCAAGGTAGCGGACAGAATTGGAGTGTGGGATAAGGATTTGATTGAGACAATGAGGTTCGCAGTTTCCATGTCTTAAGGAAAGGTCACATGGACACTTTTTCTTTCGCTTATTTTTATGGGCCATTTTTTTAGCCAAAGTTCGAGAAGTTGTAGGTGTTCTTGGACGAGATCAGAAGCTGTACGAGAATTTTTATGGCTGGAGAGGATGCATTTATCGTATGCAAAGGAAGCAAGGATGGTGGACGGGTATGAGGAATACCGTGGGTGAAAATATTGTATAAGAAAGGAGTGAGGATGCTACCTTGGGGTATCCCTGCAGTTATAGGGTAGATTGGAGATGTTGAAAGGTTATTGGAAACGTGGTAAAAACGGTTTGTTAGATATGATTTAAGGATGAGGTTGCATGTTAACAAGGATATCCTTGAGTTTCCAGAGCAAGCCAGCATGCCAGACCCTGTCAAAAGTTTCATTCAGGAAGACAGCTGAGCAGTACTTTTTCCTCTCAAGCGTAGATGAGATGATATCTACAACTATGTGACATTGCTGAATGGTTGAATAAAGGGATCGGAAATCTAGTTGATGATTCGGGATTATGTTTAAGGATTCTATTATGGGGTAGATACGCCGAAGGAGTAATTTCTCCAGAATTTTACCCATAACAGGAAGACGACTTATGGGCTGTATGAGGTTGGAAGGTGAGAGGGTTTTGAAGGTTTAGGGATCATAATTACTTTTGCAAATTTCCATAGAGTAGGGAAGTGTGTGGTTTGGAGAACAGAGTTGTAGATTTGGGTGAGGTAGAGGATTCCTTTCTTGGGAAGTTGTTTTAGGATATTTGAAGTGATTAAATAGTAACCAGGGGCTATGTGTGAAGAAAGGGTTTTAATTGTGTATGAAAAGTTGATTGAAGGCTTTAGGAGGAGTGGAAAGTTGAAGAGGAGTTAATAGGATCTATTTTTGAGGAATGAGTATGGTCAAGAATATCAGGATGTGGAGTGAAAAGGTTGGCCAAAAAGGTCTGCTTTTTCTGCATCGCTTTTTGCCAATGATAAATCGGGTTTTTGGAGAGGAGTGGGATTTGTTTTATGTTTAACGATTTTACGTGTCATATACCATAGTGAGTTGTCCTCAGTAGTTAGTCTGTCGGTATATTTCGAGAACTGCCTAGATTTGTAGTCTGTTAGTGCTGTCGAAAATTTCCTAGATAGTCTGTTAAACGTTTGTTTGTCAGTCAGGTAACGAGTCTGTTGCCATCTTGCCCTAGCACGTCGTTTTTCTGTTATCATCCTCCATATAGTCTGTGGTAAGTAAGAATCAAAAGTAGTTGGTTTTGTCATATAAGGAGAAGTCGCGGTCCATAGAGAGTGTTGTATCATCTCAGTTAAAGTATTTACAGCAAGGTCTATCTCGTCCGAAGTTTTTAATGAAGTTTTTAAGTCAAGTCTGTCAGTTATTAGTTGTTTAGAAAAATCCCAGTCTACGTGTCCGTTTCTGACAGTGATCAGAAGATAGATCATGGAGGGTTAAAGTTGAGGGATGGAAATGGGTGATAGGACTGGTTACGAAGTAATCTAGGAGATCGGGAAGTTTGTGTGGATCAGAAGGCCAATAGGTATAGTCGGAAAGAGCTTGTACTTGGTAATTTTTTTTATAGAATTACAGGTAAGAGTGAGGTTGAACCCCAGGGGTTACTTGTTCTACATCCAAATTGTGGGTGTTTAGCATTATAGTCACATTTAAGGATTGGAAGAGGGAACGAAAATCTTTTCCGGGTTACTGATTTACTTGGGGGACAATATATAGAGGAAATTGAAAAAATTAAAAAAAAGGAGAAGAAAGAAAGATCGCACTGCCCCCTTGTGCCGAGTTATTTGGATGATCTGTTCTGTGTGTTGTGAAATCTCTGATGTGAAAATGTGATCGTGATGTGAAGTGTGTCTCTGTTATGAGGGCAATGTCAATCCTTTTAGTGTGTCGAGTTCATTTGTATGTTGGGTTTCACCGTTGGCGTTCTAAAGGAGTATGGAGAGGGAGTTTCGAGTAAGGGAGGTCATTTTTGGGAGAAGGCGGGAAGGATTGAAATAATAGATGAGAAGGTAAAGCAATAAAATAATAGAGAGAGAAGAAAAAAATATTCTTCATTCGACTTCATAACGCAGACCTATTAAGAGCCCATAATGTGTAATACGATGAAACCCATTAATACGTCAATAACTCCTATTTTGTATAAAACGAATAAGGAATTATGAAGGTCTGGATGCACGAGTGATAGTGCAAGTCCTGCAAGGTGTCATTCTACCAAAGGAACCAAAGTATAAATCATCACTATTCTTAGAATAAAACGTTCGAAAATAACTAATATAAAATGATACATAAATATAAATGCGGTAAGATATAAATTGGGGAGTTATAAGAGTTAAATTATAAGCAGAGGTGGCCTTAAGGATAATCCTTTTGGCTTAGGATCGGATGTGGTTACTGAACGGTCCGGCAATCCGATTAGCCGAGTTCTACCCATCCCATTAACTCAAACAAGCTCTCCAGTCCTCGGGCTTTTGTTGTGGCCGTGAGATATTACTGAGAAACTACGCAAACCAGTCTGAGCTCCCCTATCCCACACATTTTCTTCGTTCCAACTTCATCGACGACTCAGTGAAAATTAACTTAAGACCAAAGATATTTGATGTTAAATGATATGTTTATATATATATATATATATATATATATATATATATATATATATATATATATATATATATATATATATATATATATATATATATATATATATATTTATTTACATGTAAGTGAGGATACTAAACCAATCTTGCTTCTTTTAATATACTTTTAATTATTTACTCACCTGTAAGTCAACAATAGCAACAATAAACACGTTTCTTTTTTACATTCAGTGAAGTTTACTAACTTCCGCTTTTAACTCGTCGTAATTAGTCAAAAGTTCTAGCAATAAGGCGAGAAATAATTAAACGTTGTGACAAAACTAAAGCTTCCGTCACTAACGACTCCCTGTTAATTATGGACACTAGGTTTAGTTGGGATAGTGTTCTTGGACTTACATACAATCATCAAAACGGTTTGGATAAACTTAAAGAGATCCTTGAATCAGATTTTTCCTCATTCATAGATATTTTACTGAAGGAAGGTACGACTACCAGTATTACACCAAAAAACTATTGACAATCAAAGTTAACACCTAATAACTCCAATTCTCTAAGTTCATTAAACATCGTCTCCTACAATATTGCCGGACTAAAAGCAAAAAAGGATTAACCTGGCTTCCTATCGTATATTTCCAGCTTCGACGTCTTTTGTTTACACGAGACTTTCGTGGAGGAACATCAGCAACAACGATACCAACAACTATTTCCTGGGCATGAGATAAGATGGTTTGCTGCTATAAAGACGGCCAAATTCGGGCGCGCTTCTGGTGGTAGTCTAGTGAGGATTAGAAGAAGTAGGACTTAGTTTTGGTATAAATATTCAGTTTTTCAAAGATGGAAATGGCATTTTGATATAGTTAAACCGTCATAATTTTACAATATTTATGCTCCCAATATACTTAAACTGTAATAACTGGCATTCTAAGTTTAATGTGCTAAAAGAACGTATTGAGCAAGTAGATATTAATAATTTAATTCTCTTAGGGGATATGGATATAAAAATATCGAATAACAAACTTTGCCCAAAGAAATATTTGAAAATGCCCACGTTAGATTAAGTCACAAAAGAGAGTCTAAAGATAGCCAATTAGATGAGAAGGGAAAACTATTTTTAGATTTTTGCTCCAAAAACCATCTAGTAATTTTTAATGGTCGCTCGATAGAAGATGCTGCTGAAGAGTTTACTTTCTTAAATACGAGAGGTGCTTCAGTAAACGATATTTGTTGCATAAACGCAAATATGTTGCATAGTTATTAAAAATTCTATGTGGGCTCTGAGACGTACTCAGACCATTTCCCAACTTGTTCGGAGTTAAGTATTTCAAATAATGATAGTTCCACTGAAAAGAACGTGGTTTTACCACTTTTGCCTAAGCTTAAGTGGTCACATAATTTTAGGGATTTATGATGGCAGACGACCTAACCATTACACTCCTGTTCATTCCATGAATCTTGAGGATAGTAATAAAAAGCTTCGTTTTTCCACATGTTATGAGAAAAAAATAAGGGAGGATCCAAATTTTCAAAATGTTAATCTATAGACAGATGAAGCATGATTAACACAGAGGTGTTACAAACCTGCATAACAGACACTACTGGGTCCACGGTAATCCTAAATTAATGGTTGCACGATCATTTCAAGTAAAATTCAGTGTAAATGTTTGGATGGGATTTATCGGAGAAAAATTATTGAGCCCTTCATCCTGCCAGACAGGTTAAATGGGAATGATTTTTTTTAATTTTTTAAGCAATTTCAATATCTTAACTTACAATCTCACCTGTATCAGATTTTAGTTCGGGGATTTGAATTTGTTTTTTCTTTCTACCTAATGTTTCATTTAATATTCCCCATATCCTACAATTATCAATTCCTGCTTCTTTAATTTGATTAGTTAAATAAGTTTTTGATAATCTAATTAAATGGGATAACTTTATAACTATATTTTTTATACTTTATTTCTAATTTAAATTTAATATTATTTTGGTTTTTAGATAACTTATTAGCTAGTTTGTCTTTCTTATGCATCCACACACAATTAATCCTGTATAGATCCAAGGTTTACGTTTTATGTTGCAGGATCAGACAACCTGCAATTTTTTTAGTTAAATTTAAAAATCAACAGTTTTTTAAGTCTTTACAAAGCTAAATTGAAATTAGATTGATTTTACGAAGATTATCAACAAGTGTTTAATGAGTGGATAGCCGAGGGAGTCATTGAGGAGGTCCCACATGACTTAGAAAATACTTTAGAGGGCCATTACCTTCCTCATGGAAATGTGATAAGAGAAGAGTACTACCAAGGTTAGGCCAGTTTTCGAAGATTGTAAATCTGATAAGGGTTGTTTCTATCGTAAAAAAAGGTAGACATCACCACAGCTTATGTTTTAAAGCACCAAAATTGCAAACTAAGGAAGTTTTTGCATTAGGTCAGCCAGATATGTCAAAGGATAAACGTATAGATGATATTAAGCTTTCATTGACAATGCAAACTGCTACTGTGGCAGTTCTTAACGAACGTGAACAAACATTTTTGTATTTTAGAACACTTTTAGATAGTGGAAGTCAAAGAAGCTACGTTTCCGAAAGATTAGCAAAAATGTTAGTCATTTAACAGTTTGTGTGTTTAACTCTGAAAGTCCCAAAACTATAAAATCACACATAGTAGAAATTAAAATTAAATTAAATGGCGAATCAGTGAAAACTATTAGTGCTAACGTACCAATTATAGTTAAAAGTCCTCAAGTTTTCGATATAAATAAAGTAAAAGAACAGTATGAGTATTTAAAATTTGCATCAAATCCTGATTTAGTGAGTAAAAATACAGATATCGATCTCCTAATAGGAAATAATTATTATTTTGAATTAATAGATACGGAGAAGCTAAAAATTAGTGAGGGTCTCTTCCTAATTAGTTCGAAATTAGGTTGGATAGTGTCAGGAAGATATTCTAATAATAGTTATAATATTGGTGGGGAAGTACCAGCTTGTTAGCTACCGAGCAAATTGATTATTTAGATGTTGGGGTGGACTGGGATAGAAGCACAATGATTTTCCAAAAGGAGATCGAGTTAAACATTTATGGAAATAAGAATCGTTAGGAATATCTGAAGAAGTAGAAGAAGCAGAGGTCGACATAGCTGTGAAACAGTTTGAGGACAGCGTAAGTTGAAAGATGGACGTTATAGTGTATCCTGGCCCTGGAGATATTACCCTCCAGTTATGTTATCAAATAACTACAATTTAGCTTTAGGTAGGTTACGTACTCTTTGTAAAAGATTTATGGGTGACAAAGAGCTTATGAGAAAATATCATGACATAATGATGCAACAGCTACAATCAGGGATGATTGAAGTAGTAGATTCAAGTAAGAAAAGTCTGGGCTCTATTGTTCACTTCTTGCCACATCACACAGTTATAAACCCACAAAAAAGTTCGACTAAAGTTAGAATTGTCTTTGATTGAAGTGCTACCTCTAGTAGAGACAAACTAAGCTTAAACCAATGTCTTCTTAGAGGAAGAGTACTTATATGGAAGACCTCGAAGGCATACATATAAGTATGGAGAAGTAGTAGTTATTTCTGACGCAAAAAAAGCGTTTATAAAAATAGGTTTAAACGATGACAGCAGAGATGTCACTAGGTTAATTTGGTTAAAAGACCCGTCAAAAGGGTTAAGTCCAGAAAATTTAATAGTGTACAGATTCTGCAGAATTTTATTTGGTATTATATCTAGTCCGTTTATTTTAAATTCTGTAATAAAATACCATTTAAATAAAAATGGCAGTATTTATTCTTACTGGATGGCCAAAAACACATACGTTAATAACTTAATTGTTAGCTTGTCGGCGCGGGACGCGTCGGCGTTTTATAATGAAGGAACTCACATATTTAAAAGGGCATCCATGAATTTAAGAGAGTGGAACTCTAATGATAAAGAGTTCTTAGCAACACTACCGGAAGCAGATATAGATCACAGGGAGGTAATCAATGTTCTAGGGATGTTCTGGAATACAGTTTCAGATAAAATAATGATAAAGGTTAAAGATTTTGAGGCTGACGCTAAAAGAGATATTCTTAAGTTTGTTAGCTCTATATTTGATCCTCTAGGAATCGCATCACCCGTTATTTTAGTAGCAAGACTTTTCCTGAAAGGTTTATGGGAAAAGGGCCTCAAGTGGGATGAAATTATTCCAAATGAGGAAAAGCAAAAATGGAATGAAGGGGAACGAAATATTTCAGCTGACATAGCCTTTTAGAGGTTGTAATACTAATAAACTTATAGAAACGCCTGAGTGGTGGACAGGGCCCACATGGCTAATTGATAAATAAACATGGCCAACCGATGTAGTTAATACATCAGGTGCGGAAATAGAATTAGAGGGTGAAAATGAAGGGGATATCATTCTACTTGGTGCTGAAATAGAACTAAAGGCTCCATTTGAAATAAATAAAGATCAGTTTAGTTCAGAAAAACGGTTAATAAGAGAAACGGTTTTATGTTACAGAGCAGTTAACAGATTTAAGGGTTTACCAATCTCAGATATTGAACTAAACAGCGAAGAGCTTAACACCGCAAAATATAACTGGATAAGATTTGTTCAAAGCGAACATTATAGTCAAGTAATTTTAGATTTAAAATCAAACAAAAATAATACTCTAATTAGACAATTAGGGCTCTATTGGGATGAAAACGATATTCTTAGATGTATAGGTCACTTTGAAAATGATGAGTTAGATCCTGGGGAAAAATGTCCAATTTTATTACCCGAAAGAGATTATTTTACCTACTTAATTATAAAAAAATGTACACAATAAACTTTATCATGTTGGAACAGCGCATACTTTATCACAACTTAGAACGACATATTGGGTTCCTAAGGGTAGGGCTACAGAACAAACAATTTTTACAAGTGTATATTATGTAAGAAGATAGACGGTAGACCACTTCCATGATCACTCCACCCCCAATGCCTGAATTTAGAGTTACTAGACCAGCTAGTTTTAAAAGGGTAGGAATAGATTATTTTTTCCCACTTTGGACACATTTAAAAGGGAAAGAAAATAAATTTAAAGTATTGGTGTGTCTGTACACATGCTTAGTGACTAGGGGTTTACATCTTGAGGTGGTGGAGGACCTTACGGGAGAAGCGTATTTATTATGTTTTAGACGGTTTATTGCTCGCCGGGGAAATCCTGAAATGTTGTAAGTGATAACGCTTGGCAATTTAAAAATACTAAATTAGTAATTGATAGAGCTTGGTCCCAAGTTACTGAATCAAAGATAGTTAAAGGGGAACTCGCAAAAAATGGCATAACCTGGAAATTTATACCCGAATTTTTTCCTTGGATGGGAGGGGTGAAAGATTAGTTGGCTTAACAAAAAAGTGTCTTAAGAAGTCTCTCGGTAGTGGATGCTTGACAAATTCATACCGTAATAGTCGAAATCGAGGCTGTTCTCAACTCCCGGCCTTTAGTGTATGTTGGGGAAAAGGAAGGTGAGACACTATGTCCAGCAAATGTTTTAAATTTACAAGAACCAGATATATTCTCACACCTCCTAACATTAACAACCTTCGTAGCAGTCAGCAACATATTTTAGAAGTATGGAAAAAAGGTGTGAGATTGCTTGATACTTTCTGGAATAAATGGCGAGAGGCATATCTACTAAGTTTAAGAGGGAGAGCTAATCAAGGACGAAAACAAAATATCCAAATCCCACAAATTGATGATGTCTTGCTCATTGGAGACAGACGCCCTCGACAGTTAAGGAAAATAGCTCGTATTGTTGAGTTAAACGTAAGCAGAGATGGAACCATAAGATCAGCGCGACCGAGGACGAAGGATGGAACTATTACCAGACCAATTAGCAAACTATATCCACTTGGAGTAGAAAGATAGCTACGTCAGGGCGGAGTGTCGCTAAGGCGACGTATTAATTATGTCACTTGCTTTGTTGTTTGTTTTATATTTGTCATTATGAAATAAAATCTTGTTAAAAGACATAAAAGTGGGAGGGACGTGGTTGGTTAAGAAAACCGGAGAAAGAGTGGCCGGTCCTTCCGTCACAGGAGGTCTTTAATGAAAAAGAGATCTTGGAAGAAACCAGCCGTACTGTGATAACTTCGGCAGTTTCGACTGAGAAAGTTGGGTGGTATTATTCAAAATTTTCTATTATCATAATAATGTAAATATGATAGGGCGGATTACAAGGTTTAGGTTTAACTGCTGTACTAAATTAGAGAATTGGAGAAATGGTCCATTAAATTTAGAGGAACTATTAGAGTCAGAAACTCTACTTCTTAAACTTGTTCAGAATGAGACCTACACGATTGAAAATGTTAGTAGTATTAGTAACTTGTTTCCATTTAAAGATGAGGAGGGGTTGTTAAGACTTAGGACAAAAGTATTGTTAGATGAGGAATCAGACGATTTCTGTCATCCGATCTTAATCCCAGGACGTCATCCCTTAGTGAAGATGTTAATTGTTAATGTACACCATAGAAGTAGGCTTGTAGGAGTTCAGGGATTACTCAGCATACTTAGGGAACGGTTTTGGATTGTAGGGGGGAGAAAAGTCCTTAGATCTGCTTTGAAATGCTGTGTTGTGTGCGCTAGATCAACGAAAAAACTTGAATCTGGTCCGTCAGCGTTGTCATCGGATAGAGTAAGAGATGCAGCTATATTCGAAGTCTCGGGAGTAAATCTGGCGGGACTTCTCTTCTTGAAAGATAAAATAAAAGTCGGGGTGTGTTTATTTACTTGCCCAGTATACAGAGTAATCCACCTGGAATTAGCGCTCTCAACGAAAGCGTTTATTCAAGCGTTGAGGAGGTTTATTGCACTAAGAGGACGGCCCCGTGTTATTTACAGTGACAATGGGTCAAACTTTGTGGGTACGAACAACGCTTTTAAGAAATTAGATTAGGAAAAAATTAGTGAGTATTCCACAGCTCAACTCATTGCATGGAAATTGAATCCCCCTACTGCCGCCTAGTGGGGTGGCTGGTGGGAGAGGTTGGTGTGTTTGGTTAAATAGCTACTGCGAAAGAGTTTAGGCAAGACCTCCCTCAACTATGAAGAACTTATGACTGTTTTGTGCGACTGTGAGGCAATAATAAATTTAAGACCACTTACTTATGTCTCGGAAGATCCAATCGACTTAGTCCCACTGACACCAGCAATTTTTCTCAGAGACATCAAAGAAACAGGCGTTCTTGACTGTGACAACCTTGAATGCGACCTAACGAAGTCGTTACCGTAGACAACTGAAGAAAGGGCTCAGAAAAAGGTTTCGGCAGGAATATATAGGACAACTACGGCAGAGAGCCAAGCGACAGCAGAACGAAAAGAGATTCAAGTGGAAGACATAGTAATAGTGGGAAACGACAACCAAAATTGATTAGAATGGCCTAGGGTACTTGAACTTCTATCGGGACGAGATGGAAAATGTCGTCTCGTCAGATTTAGGACATGGCATCATGAGAACTTCTGCGACCCTTGCAACGGCTGTACCTGCTGGAATTGCCGCGAGGAGGCTTGTGTTCCTGAAGTAGCAGCTCGCCTACATCGCTAGCCGGGAGGATGTTGCAGGATCAGAAAACCTGCAATTTTTAGTTACATTTATTTTTCGTATTTCTTGTTTTTGTAAAGGTTATGTCAGATTTTTTCCGAGAGAAAAAAATATAGTTGTGTTTTCTTAAGACGCCAAGAAATTAGTTCTTTTCTACTTTATGAATCTCTTATTGACTTGGATACTGACTTTTCATCTCTGAATTATTTATGATACAAGTTTTAATTTTATTTGAGAGCAAATCTAAGTCTTTGTCTACATCTTTTATGTTTGCAACATCCTCCCATTCTAATTATTTTATCTCTTCATATATTTCTACATTATTTCTTTTTAATGTTGTAGTTGGGTTATTATCAATATTTGCTTTATGTTCGTTGTTTATTAAATTAATTACAAAACCTACAGGATGGTGATCTGTTATTTTATTACTGAATATATAGGGATGTGATACTAAATTGTTATTAGCTTTGAGTGAAAGTAATTAAATTAGATTCAAAGCCAAAATCAGCGAAGTTGTTATATATATATATATATATATATATATATATATATATATATATATATATATATATATATATATATATATATATAAATATATATATATTATATGATATATTGTAAGTTTTATTTAGTGAAAAAGCAAGTATTTTAATAAACAGTATAGTCCATTAATTTTGACTTTACAAAATAAATGTGAAGGTTTATTTTCATGCATATATTATATTTACCTCATTTGAGAGAATGAAATAACCTTTTTTAAAATTAAATGGTTTTCCAGAGCTGGAAAGCAGGTATATTCGAACAGTGTCGGGACTGCTACCGGGGTAAAATTAATTATACAAAACCTTATAACCTGGCCTGGATGAGAGGAGTGTGTAAGCGATAAGAAAGAGGGACCTTCTACTCACCCTACGGATCTCTTAATCCTCAGGGTCCCTCCCTTTCGACTAAATCGGCACGACGACTTAAAAAACGCTGAGCTTTGCCTCGACTCATCTTTAGAATGGAACTATAGCCTCCTTATCAGATACAAGAAGCGACCAACTCCACTTAACTTTAATACTTTTTCTTCTTTTTGTACACCCACTGATATACACATATATAAAATTAACCTTTCCCCTTAGAGTGGTAATATAAAACCAAAAAGTAAATTATACATATTTTGATTAGAAATCAAAGTATATTTTTTCTTATCAGTAGAGTATAAAGGGGGAACTCTGGCCCCGCCACCAGCACAAACAAGGGGGGGGGGAGGTGAAAATTCTCCATTTTGCACTAAAATCAACTTTTTAGAAGATATATACGATTATAGTATATTTTTCTATAAACATTAATTTTTTTATATGTGTCATATTATGAAAGTATTGCAAAATATTTTGTTAACTACTGCACATGCGTCAAAATGTTACACCACATTTAGCAACTACACTATGACGACCGTGAATGTAAACAAACTACTACTTTTAAATAATAACAATAAACAACATAAAAACAACACAATGTGATTACCCAAAATAATTATCCAAATTGAAATAGAGGGAGTCACTTTTGAGCTCTCGTCACGTGCGGATAATTTTTATCAAATTTCTTATAGTAAAATACGTTTTCCTCAAGAAGGGAGAAAACATTAACTTTCCACCCTAGTTTATAGGGAGGAAAGGATCCCATTACAGCCTAGTTGTGAAAATCGTGGCGGAAAGTAAAAATCGTGGCGGACAGTAAAAATCGTGGTGGAAAGTAACAGTAGAGCCAACCTATTATTATTTTTAAAAAATCAGTGTTGCCTGTTTTGTAACAAGAAGCAGTTTTGTTTAACTGATTGACTCGACAGGTTAACAGCTTTTTTAAAAACTATTAAAGAGTTTAAATAAGACGTACTTTTGATTGCCGTGATACTTTAATTTTTCGTCATTTTAAAATGTCGTATGACTTCATGACTGAGTTTAAACAAGACTTACAGAAAAGAGGTAGGTTACGTCTAATCAGGTTATATTTATGTTTCTGATTTATCGCATTTTAGAGATTAACACAAATAAATTAAAAAATAAAGTAAAAAAGGTGATACGACAACAGTGACAGATTAAAGTATCACGTCTTTTCACAGTACTACAATTTTATACGTGCGACCTCGGCAAGACGTATAACATATATTGCACTTTACGTCTTGTTTAAACTCTCTATTCTTTTAATTTATTTTGTTTACGTTTTTGGATTTGAAAAATGTTATTATTCAGTTAGTCATTTTGTAGTATTAATAAACATTTGAATTATTATATTATAGTCACATAGTTATAGAAAGATATCATGGAAATTTAATTTAATTTAATTTATTTAAATTTACATTTCGTAACTATTTTCTACAATCTAAGTAACCGCAAAAGCAATAGCTTGAGTGCGGCCTTCAGTGATCATGCTACATAATTATATAAGTTAATTATTCTCCATATGTATGTAGCGTTATAACTAAAATTTAAATACATTATATAATAATATCAAATTTATAAATAGACTAAAATACAAATAACAGACTAAGAAATAAAATTAACAATGTGAAATAACAGTGTAAAAAATAAATAAGTAACAAATAAAGATAATCTATTAACCAGATAATCTAACATGTAAAGCAAAATGTATAATTTAAAATTAAGCCAAATAGTTAAAAAAAAAGTTTATTTATTAATCTTCATTATCTTATTTAGTGTGATTTTGAAAAGTTTGGGAGAGATGATTTGAGTTATGGTTACAGGCAGTAAGTTGTATAGTCTAGGTGCTGTGAAAGATGCATGGTTTGTTGCAGCTACTGTACGGCGAGTTGGTTCCATAAGTTTCTTGGTCTCTTGTCTTCGGGTTGGATAAGAATGATTTACATAGCTGTATTTTGCTAAATTCTTCCTCACCATTAATATTTGTTTTATTTTATATAAAGTATCGATTCCTTCTACTCTAAACTCCTTAAATATTTTCTCTGTAGCATATCTAGTCGGTTTCCTCAAACAGATTTAAGAAATCAAAGAAAACATAGTTGGAATAGATGAATTGCACATTTAATTTTCATTATTTTTTTTTTTACTATAAGATGTTATAAAACTTTTTTTTTGTTTTTAAAAGTCATTGTTAAAATTAAAGGTATAAAAATTATTAAATTTAGTTATTGATATCTAAATAAATCGAAATCTTAGGTTTTATTTGTGTTGTTTTTCTCCCTTCTAGAGGAAAAATCTTTACGTAACACGGGAGCAAAAGTCATAGTATCCTCGCTATAATTAAATACATAGTATCCTCGGCTATGCCTCGGGATTAAACGTCATGGTTCCTGAGGCGCAGCCGAGGGAACCAACTAAATAACTCCCTCGGCTACGCTTCGGGATTTAGACAGTATGGTTCCCTCGGTTACGCCTCAGAAACAACAAAAACGCTCAGGGTGTAATGACTTTGTTTCCTCCCTTGGTGCGTAAGTAACTATTTTTTTTTTTTTAATTTACAAACTCATCCAAATAACCGAAAATCTCAAATATTGTCACTTAAGACATTTTACCTTAAGACGGCAGTGCTACTATTAGGGTTTCATTTATTTGTCTTTACAAGTTATTGTCGTATGATAAATAGTTGTTTCCACTAATGTAATTTATAATTTATAAGTACGTATTATTACTTTTTTTACTGGTGTGTGGGATATTTGTTCCCATTTATCTTGAAAAAAAATTGTAAACATCTTGTTGCGGGACACTAGTGAACAGGGCTTTGATAGTAAGGGTTATTATTTCTTAGTCTAGGTGTCCTAGCTATTGTGCATTACCAATTTAATTATTTTTGTTTTAAAAGTGTCATATTTTTCTATTACTTGATTTTATTTGAGTACCTTTTTTATTTGTAATACCTATGTGATCTAGATAGGATAGGTAATATTGAAAAAAGTTGGGCCCACAGATCCATTTGCATAGGTCCGGGCATAAGTAGAAAGAGCCGATGTCTACAAGGGGATACTATGTAAATGATTTAGTCCGGTTCCTATACTACTGCCCGAAAGGGAAAAATAAATCAGATTGTTGTGGTTGGGTCCAACGGACGCCTCAAGGGACCAAGGCCGACCATTTCAAGAAATACAGGGTCCCCAAAGAGAGAGGCACACTTTCCATCCGATCCCTACATCTTGTATATTCTATTAAGCAAATTATCTCATAAAGCAATAAGAGCTCTTTGTGTTTTAACACTTTGACATGAAATAATAAGTGGCTAGAAGGTAATAATATGATAATATATGTATGCTGAAAATAGTAGATTTTCGGCAGAGCTTAATATATTGTTAGATCGTACCATTTCAATGATAGATATATGTTCTAAACTGTACTTGAGTCGTACTTATTCAGTGATGTCTATTCTCTCCCAAGAAAACGCTGGTGTAAAGGCGACCTTGTGCTAAGCACATGCCCTCTGAGGCGGGCAATATCGGCCCTGGAGTCCTGGAGAGGACAGTCTTGGTTTGGGGCAGCGAGGGAGTTACAACAGCCGTACGCAATTTTACATAGCCCAGCCCTTTCTCTGCTTACCATCTCGGCTAAATACCCACTCTGTTTCCCATCCCATCTAAAATCAGAAGTGGTAGGAGAAACCCTTCTTGGCGCATTTATAGAAAGAGTTTGAAGCCTAAGAAGAGATTGTCTTATTAGAACTCAAACAGTGTTTTCGTTTAGTTTCTTTTTAACATTTTATTTTATTGTGTTACATCACTATTTTCAAGGATTTGGAACTTCAAGGAACTGTTTTTGATAAGTGGTTTGATTTTGATAAAACTATTACGTATTTTTTCCGGTGAAATCTCATTTCCACCAGAATTAAAATTTCTTGTTGTAACTCTACAATATATTTGATTTTAGTGTTGTTCATGTGTTAAAAAAGTTTGACTGGCTTCAAATGCTTTCTTTTTGAAAAAGGTTAGATTAATTTGTACCGCGTATTTTAAAAATTTCTAAAAAAAAAGTCAATTTTTTCCGAAATAACTTAAAAACTATAATATCTACATGAAAAATTATAGAATACAAAAATGCGAAACACCAACCAATCGACTCTCCTGCTGGCAATGATTAATCATGTGTGTTCAAGCCATATAGAAACGTTGGAGACTCGAATATTGGAATGGCCTCCAACAATATCTTAAGTGATAACAAAAAACTGTCAATGTATAAGTAAATGATCTCGTTCTGCTTAGAGATCCTTCACTTCAATGCCCCATGGGAAAAATGTTTGAAACGTATCCAGGGAAAGATGGAGTAGTGAGAGTGGTTAACAGCTAGGGGAGAGTATACTCGTACAATAGCTCAAGTAGTTTCATTGTTGCCAAGTGTAGGATAAACGTTATTTCTTCTCGCACAACCTCCTAATTAAAATTTTGCTCAAATTTGGTGGGCGGTTTTGTTACGTTGTACTTAATTTAATACTTAGAATTATTTTTATTTCAATATTCCGAAATTAAAACTAAAAATACTACAATGTTTTATCATTTATATTGCGGTTATACAGTGAGAGACAGAGATAATAGTTTGTTAATTTTAAATAACTCAGGCCTTGTTCTTATCAAAAAGACCCTGTTTATTAATTCTTGACTACATTTACCTATCAACTATAGATTCTATCTTGTATATACTACATTCAATCTGGATCACTCCCACACTCAGTACAGACGTATGGCCCCACGCTCTGTGTTAACTAGACTGCAAACACTACTTGTAACACCCTTTTGAAGGAGTTATTCCAGCATCTGTTGGGGTATCCAGGCTTTCTTTACTTACATCTAGACTCATTAGAGTTATATTTACCGGGCCGACGACTTCAACTACTGTTGGACAACACCTTGGGTAACATTTCTACGCAACCACACTCAGGCGATATTAAATCTATTATTTACATACTTTAACTCTTTATAACTTCATTATTATTTATTATATATTTATTCACTGCTCTAGCCCCCTTATAATTTAATCAAATAACTAAATTTGGTAACGCTTTTACTTTTCATTTATTGATTTATTTTCAACTTTATGATTTATCCAGTGAAGGTAATTTTATAATTTTGTATTTTGTTATTTTTTTTCCTTATTTTAAATTTATATGCAAATCGGCAATATAGATATATAGGCAATAAGATTCGGATTATTAATTACTTCCTTAATCTCTTAGGTTCTTGCGAATCAGCACCTGGTGAAGCATTTTGATTATTTGGAGCTCAGGTTGTTGCTCTACTAATTGGTGCACACTTTTCAATATATGTTGTGTAATTATAAACATATACTTTTATAACTGAACTGAAACTAAAATATATTTGTCCATTTTTCTGGCTCAAAAAACCAAGATTGAGTTACTTAGGGGGAGAAGGTTATAGAAAGGGGAGACGGCTGTTAGCCGCGACACGAGTAAGATCGGCTCCGTTATTTTGTTGATTTAAGTGGTTTAACTATTGAATTTATTCCTGATTATTGTCATACGCGTAGGTAATGCAAGTTTCCATAAGTGTGTAAAATTAGGAATGAATCAGTGATAGTGAATTGGTGAAATTTAAAATTTTTAAAGAGTTTATTTTTTATTTAACTATAGAATATCTAGAATAGTTAATTTAATACAGGTAAAGGCAGTGATAAGAGTCCGAGAAACGCATCCCTATTGGAGCATACCACCTCTCCTAGATCAAGCACACATTGGAGCTTCCACCTCTCCTAGATCAAGGACAAACAATTCACCGAAGCTTTTACTCCTCCAGCTCTATTACAACCTAGTCTCTACATAAACAAAACACTGATTAGATTACATTGGTAGTAAACTCATAATTTATTCCTACATGATAAACGCAGAGAACGCCGGCCCCGACAGTGAAAATAAACTAAGATCCAAGCGCGATCGCAGCCCTGCCACTACCTTATATCATCGGGAAATAGCCCACAAGGAAAAATGACTAAAACAGTGCCGAATAGCAGCAGAGAAGTTGGTAAAATTACTATGGATGAGATGAGACGGCTAATAGAAGAATCAATAAGTAGTGCAGGAGTGGCCACAAAACGTGATATCAATGATGTTAAAATGGATTTGAAAAAAATAAAAGAAAATATTAGTGGGGTGAATGAAGAGGTTAAAAAAATTAAAGCGGAAAACGACCATTTGAAGAGAATGAAATAAAATGGAAAAGAAAAATGCACTTAGAGACAATCAGGTAGAGGATATGATGAATAGATCAAGGCGTAATAATTTAATTTTTGGAGGGATAAACAATGAACGGGAAGTGTCATGGCGTTAAGTAGTCAAGGACTTCTGTAAAGAAGTTTTCGTATTGAAGAAATTATAGTATTAAACAGAGCCCATCCACTAGGTGCGCCTCATAAAAAGCTTATAATCGCTCACATACCGCAAGATGAGGATTTCGAAGCCATCTTAAAAAAATCTAAATTATTAGCCGGAACCTCCGTCTTTATCAATAAAGACTACTCGCCCTTGTACCGCCACCGCAGGAATAAACTATTTGCAGTTTGGAAGAGCATGTTAATAAAGACATACATAATAAAATTGCACAAGACCTCATGCTGATTGGAGGCGTGAAGTTCGAGTGGAGTAGCGAAGTTGGAATAGTGGCTAACCAAGTCAATGGTTTGCCACAGCTAGAGGTGTTATCTGGAGTGAACGTCTCTGACCTGGTTGAGAAGCTTGTCAAAGAGGACGAACAAAAATACAAACCCGCACAACCACCGGGTTCAAATTCAGGGCAAACAAACTGAGAATGGCTTTCTCCTGGTCTTCAGAAGAAGAAAAATTCTAATAAAAGTAAAACCTACTTAGAAGAGCAGTACTTTAATTTAATTTCTTATAATATATGTGGACTGTCCAAAAAAGTTAATGAAGAGGAGTTTGTTAATTATTTACGTTCAGGTGATGTGTTTATATTTTATGAAACATTTATAGAAATAGAACAGGTATTTATATATAATTATTTTTTTAAAGGATTTTAATATTATTTGGCTACCAGCATAAAGAGCACGTATTTTTGGGAGGTCAAGTGGGGTTGTTGTTTTAGTATAAGAAAAGGAAGGGCAACAGAGTTTTTTCAGATAAATGGGAGAAAAGTAATCAGTATAAAATTAGAGAAAATTTATTTGGTCATTGTTCCTACATATTTAAATTGCAACAACTGGGCGACTGAATATAAAACGTTAGAAAATGTTGTAAATGAGAGGACTGATAAAAACTGGTTAATCTTGGGCGATTTAAACGTTAGCATACGAAGGGAACAGGTGCTGGACGAGGAAATGATAGAGAACTATGGTTTGAATGTATCAAGAAAAAGGAAATCAAAGGACAAATGGGTAAATAAAAGAGGAAGAGAGGTATTAAAATTTTGTGACGAGAATGGATTAATATAGTTATTAAATTATTATTAATTTAATAAAGGCGTTTAAAGTAGATGAAAAAACATTTCGGATCAGTTACGTCTACAGTTAACAATAGACTAAGGGGTGACTAGGGTCAAGGATCAAATGGTATCGCTGTTACCTAAACTAAAATGGAGTGGAAAAATAGGTTATTCTTTACAGATAAACTGGAAAATCTAATGGAGCTAAGACCAGTTACCGCTGAAAAAAATGTCTCTAGATGGCATCTTAGGTCTGATTAGGAAAGCGTCTCTGAAAAAGGTAGTAGTAAACATGGATACAAATATCAAATTATTGAGAAAAAACAACCCTGGTATGATTATAAGTGTTGGAAGTTGAGAAATAAAATGTATGCAAACTTAAAATTATTTAAAAAGACTGGTGCCAATAAGGTGAGAATAGCCTATGTAGAAGCTAAGGGGATTTACGATAGAGAACGAAGAGCAAGAAAGGTTGAATATAGGTTAAAGGCCGCCGAAGAACTAGGAAAAACCAGAGACTCAAAAGAGTTCTGGCGACTAGCACAAAACTTCAAAAAAGGAGGCTTTGCAAACATAAATGGTAGTATATCAATGGATGATTGGATATAGCACTTCAAGGAGCTTTTAAATCCGCGATTAATAGCTGCACCGTTTTCATTCACTAGACGTTCGGGACACAAAAAAAGTCTCCTTTACCATTGCTCCTCTACAACTTTAAACACGCACTCTTTTAACCCCCTTTACTCTACCTTTTACTTGTACATATTTCGTTTAACAAGATAAAAGGTTAAACGATTGCTTATTAAGTGGAACAATAATTTTAAAATTGCATTGTCATTACTATCTAGCCCTCTTTAATTATTATGAACCAACATAAAGACTTATCTTAAATAACTAATTTATATTTTACGAAATTAAGAATAATTAGATCGTTTCTATTAGATATTGTTAGAGATGCCTTTACCTCTATGTGGCGACGATGTAAAATTGCCTCGATTTCGAGAAACTTCCTTCAACGATATTTTTATTTTAAGTCCTGATCTTACAAGTTCGTTATTAGGTGTTCTTTTCCGTTTTCGACAAAGACAAATCGCAGATTTCATTACGTGCATCTAAATATATTTTACGTAATTTTTACGTTGTGGATCATGCGACACTGAAGAGGAAGCGATCGAATTAATAAACGAATATCAGAGGCGACAGAGCCTCTGGTTTGAAGGAATTTGAGACTAATAAATCATTTCCAATTCAATTTTTAAGTTTTTGGTAGTTTTCATTCTACGGGAAGTTTAAATTTTAATTTAAATCAAATTATAATTATTATTAACTACGGGAAACAGACAGAGAAAAATACACTCCCGGCGCTGGAGTGTATTTTTCTCTGTCTGTTTCCCGTAGTTAATAATAATTATAATTTGATTTAAATTAAATCATTTCCTTTCGAGTTGCTTGGTGTGTAGAAGCTGACAAGTTCCAATTTCGAGTGACGATCGACCCTAAACCATTCACAAGACGCGGAATGTTGGCAACGCTATGTCCTGCATACGATCCTCTTGGTTTTCTGGCACCTTTTGTTGTTGCCGGAAAGATTATTCTTCAAGATCTACATCGAAAAACTGTAGGTGAATTGAATGATTGGGACGACCCAATCCCGGAAGAGATCCAATCACGTTGGGTAGATTGGTTGGAAGATCTTGCTTCAAACTATCAATGTTCCACGATGTTACAAAATAATCCCTAAAACGTTACTGTATAAAACATATTTTCGGCGTTCACAAAAAGTAGCATATTACAATTAATTACATACGTGAGAATAGCCTATGTAGAAGCTAAGGGGATTTACGATAGAGAACGAAGAGCAAGAAAGGTTGAATATAGGTTAAAGGCCGCCGAAGAACTAGGAAAAACCAGAGACTCAAAAGAGTTCTGGCGACTAGCACAAAACTTCAAAAAAGGAGGCTTTGCAAACATAAATGGTAGTATATCAATGGATGATTGGATATAGCACTTCAAGGAGCTTTTAAATCCGCGATTAATAGCTGCACCGTTTTCATTCACTAGACGTTCGGGACACAAAAAAAGTCTCCTTTACCATTGCTCCTCTACAACTTTAAACACGCACTCTTTTAACCCCCTTTACTCTACCTTTTACTTGTACATATTTCGTTTAACAAGATAAAAGGTTAAACGATTGCTTATTAAGTGGAACAATAATTTTAAAATTGCATTGTCATTACTATCTAGCCCTCTTTAATTATTATGAACCAACATAAAGACTTATCTTAAATAACTAATTTATATTTTACGAAATTAAGAATAATTAGATCGTTTCTATTAGATATTGTTAGAGATGCCTTTACCTCTATGTGGCGACGATGTAAAATTGCCTCGATTTCGAGAAACTTCCTTCAACGATATTTTTATTTTAAGTCCTGATCTTACAAGTTCGTTATTAGGTGTTCTTTTCCGTTTTCGACAAAGACAAATCGCAGATTTCATTACGTGCATCTAAATATATTTTACGTAATTTTTACGTTGTGGATCATGCGACACTGAAGAGGAAGCGATCGAATTAATAAACGAATATCAGAGGCGACAGAGCCTCTGGTTTGAAGGAATTTGAGACTAATAAATCATTTCCAATTCAATTTTTAAGTTTTTGGTAGTTTTCATTCTACGGGAAGTTTAAATTTTAATTTAAATCAAATTATAATTATTATTAACTACGGGAAACAGACAGAGAAAAATACACTCCCGGCGCTGGAGTGTATTTTTCTCTGTCTGTTTCCCGTAGTTAATAATAATTATAATTTGATTTAAATTAAATCATTTCCTTTCGAGTTGCTTGGTGTGTAGAAGCTGACAAGTTCCAATTTCGAGTGACGATCGACCCTAAACCATTCACAAGACGCGGAATGTTGGCAACGCTATGTCCTGCATACGATCCTCTTGGTTTTCTGGCACCTTTTGTTGTTGCCGGAAAGATTATTCTTCAAGATCTACATCGAAAAACTGTAGGTGAATTGAATGATTGGGACGACCCAATCCCGGAAGAGATCCAATCACGTTGGGTAGATTGGTTGGAAGATCTTGCTTCAAACTATCAATGTTCCACGATGTTACAAACCCGTCGGAGCAAAAGTAATTAAATCCATCCAGATGCATCACTTTGCCGATGACCACTTTTCTCTTGGCTATGGTCATGTTACTTATCTTTGGTTTGTGTACGACAGTGGTAAAGTTCAATGTTTTTTATGTTTGGCTAGGCACGTGTAAGACCACTCAAAGAAATTACTATTCCTCAACTTGAATTGACAGCTGCTGCCTCCTTAGCAAATGCCAGCGCCTTAATAAAAGAATAAATTTATTATGATGTGGAACGTATATTCTAGACAGATAGTCGTGTTGGACTCTGCTATATACGCAATGTTACAAAGCGCTTCCATGTATTCGTAGCCAACAGAATACAGGTAATTTACGACTGTCCGGATTCCAAATCATGGCACCATGTTCCCATTAAGTGTAAACTGAGAGGAACATCTATACACGAACTTAGAAAATCAGTGTGGCTACAAGGCCCCGAATTTCTGTGGAACTCTACTTTACCTGAATTAAACCAAAATTGTATTGGACTGTGATCCTGAAGTTAAACATGATACGAAAATTAGAATCATTCGTACAGAAACCTAAATTGAAATTTTAGATCGATTTGCTTTCTGGTCGTCATGGTCCCGACTTCGAAAATCAGTAGCCTGGGTGTTACGCTATATAGAGCTGGAATTAGCTGAATTTCGAATCCTTGAATTACTGCAAAATAAAGCATTTCCAAACGAAATTAAAGAATTACGCCAGGGTGACACAAAGAGGCAGAATGAGTCAAATCTGAAATCCTTAAACCCCATTCAAGGTCCTGATGGACTGATTCGAGTTGGAGGACGTCTGAAGCGCTCCCTTCTACCACATAAGGAAATGCACTCTATTATTCTTCCAAAGGATGAACACCTTACATTACTAATAGCACGTCATTACCACGATAGGGTCTTTCATCAAGGACGAGGAATTACTATGAACGAAATTCGATCAAAAGGTTACTGGATAATAGGGGTATCCGGAATAGTGTCTAGTGTCTTGCCTTATAAAACAATGCATTCAATGCCGACGAATGCGAGGTAAATTCCAATATCAGATGATGCAGATCTTCCTTCAGATCGAATAACTCCTTCTGCTCCCTTTACATATTCTGGAGGAGACGTTTTTGGACCATTTTATGTTCGCCAAGTCAGACTACTATTTGGAAAAGGCAACGTCTCAGAGAGATCTGCTCACAGCGTCGTCCTTTTGGTGCCCATGCAGTCAGAATAATTTCGGACGGAGCCTGAATTGTCCGGGAGTATGACTGCGGCGACAATGTTTTGTTTTTGTTTATTATTGTTGCTAAGGTATAATGTTTTGTTGCTTTGTTGATGTCAATTCAGTGTAAATATTCTCTTACGAGAGCAGTAGGAAGATTATAAAAAGATAGTTTTAAAGTATTTATTGTGTTTAAATTATTGTAATTTGTGCTCTCCGTAAACGGCAAACTCTAAGCGACCCACCCCAGCGGTGACAATTAATATTCTCTTTTATTGAATTCATAAGGTAAATGCAATTCTCTACAAATTGACCTCCACATAAGGCTGCTCTATAACTCTGATAGGGAGGGGCGCATAGTCCCCAAGTAGAAAATTCGCCCGGAATCGGTCGGTAAATTCGTTCCGGGGGTAGACTAGCGAAGCAAGGAGAGGGCTGAGCCCCCAGAGTTATTATATATATTTTTTTTAAAAAATGACACTGAAAGAGAAAATAGATATATTAAAATTATTGGA
Organism: Gerris lacustris; assembly: GCA_951217055.1. Lineage (NCBI taxonomy): Eukaryota > Metazoa > Arthropoda > Insecta > Hemiptera > Gerridae > Gerris > Gerris lacustris. Next base: position 10,381,838 of record OX578285.1, read on the forward strand.
GGTGGTTTGTGACAGTTCAAGTATAATGAGAGGGTATGTTAGTGAGATGCTGTCAAATAAAACACATTGAGAAAGTTTTATGTTAACGTTTTGCTAAATTTATTAGCACCATCACAGCAAGAAACAAAGTATAAAAAAATAAAAAAAAGGTCGAGGTTGACTCTGCGACATGTTACGAAGGAATGAAGGGAGGTGTGGTTGAAAATCCAGAAACTAAGAAAGGGTAAGCTATGACAGGTAGAAGGATTAGCGGAACAAAATTTACTTAAAATACTAATTCAATTTTTACAAGTTATTGGTAGTATTCATACTACAGAACGTTTAAATTTTAATTTAAATAAAATTATAATTACTGTTTATAAAGGGAGACAGACAGAGAAAAATAGACTTCAGCGCCGGGACTCGAACCACGAACCTCCCCCTCATATCCAGTGTGCGGGAGCTCTAACCAATTAAGCTACACTGAAGAATAATTTCCTCTGACGAAATCGATACCTAATCCCGAATTAAGCTTTCAAATGTTTCTACAAGTCTTAGAAGTCAACAAATGACAATAGAACTAGACTGAGAAGTACGCTTGTAATTATAAAGTACTCAATTAATACCTGTACTTAGTACAATCAATAAGCAATTCAATTTTTACAAGTTATTGGTAGTATTCATACTACGGAACGTTTAAATTTTAAATTTAAATCAAATTATAATTACTATTTATAAAGAGAGACAGACAGAGAAAAATAGACTTCAGCGCCGGGACTCGAACCACGGACCTCCCCCTCATATCCAGTGTGCGGGAGCTCTAATGTAAACGTTCCGTAGTATGAATACTACCAATAACTTGTAAAAATTAAATTTCTAATTGATTGTACTAAGTACAGGTACTTCATAATTACAAGCGTATTTCTCAGTCTAGTTCTATTGTCATTTGTTGACTTCTAAGACTTGTAGAAACATTTGAAAGCTTAATTCGGGATTAGGTATCGATTTCGTCAGATGAAAGTATTCTTCAGTGTAGCTAAATTGGTTAGAGCTCCCGCACACTGGATATGAGGGGGAGGTCCGTGGTTCGAGTCCCGGCGCTGAAGTCTATTTTTCTCTGTCTGTCTTCCTTTATAAATAGTAATTATAATTTGATTTAAATTAAAATACTAACTATAGACAACAGTGGAAAAAACGTAGTCACAAAAATATAATAAAAATAACAAACACATATATTGTACTAGAAATTATTAATTAAATTTGTACAAATCTTGCTTAGATTTGTTGGTTTCAGTTCTGAAATTTATGGTATTGAAAGTTTTGGAAATATACTATATTTCAAGGACATCACGTTTAAACTTGTTAGGTTAGTAACTAAGTTAGGTTATAATTGAGCAAGCGACCTGAGTTTTGTGGTTTAAGGTACCAATCAGTTATAACTGTATTTTTGGGTTTACGTATGACTAGAGTATCTAAGAAGGGAATTAATTTCGGATTCACGGTTGAATGAAAACGGGAATAAAAAAAAAAAAAATTAATTAAAAATATCAATTACGGTTTAAATACGATTAGTGGAAATACTGGTGATCATATCATCTACATATTTCCAAATAAAAGGAAGTTTCTAAAAAAAAAAAAAAAATATATGTTAATAAGCTTTACAAATCTAAATACTCGTGTTTTGATAATAAAACTAAGATTCAATTAATTGTTTACTGTCCAACTTCACCAAAAATCAATGCTCTCGTTAAAACATAAACCCAACTATCCCCTTAGACATATTGTGTCCTATCGGAAATGGTTTGTAAAATATTGCCAATATGTTTGGAAAGATTGTAGGTCGGGGAGTTAACACAGGATTAACGGTATAAAGTTAACATAGGAAACGAAACGTCTCCAGTAAGTATGGATTAATTTTACATTTATTTCACACCTTACACCGTATCATCCATCCACCCAAGTAACCAAAAAACATTACTGTTAAATTGAACTCGAAAATTTATTGAAGATGGTTTCTATTGTTCACTGTCGGTACTGTGTTGCGTTTCACAACTATATTTTATATTATAATAAAATTTCAACTTAATGTATTTAAAAATATTTTTAATCAAAGAGTGGCAAAATCAAACAATAAAATCAAAATAATCCCTAAAACGTTACTGTATAAAACATATTTTCGGCGTTCACAAAAAGTAGCATATTACAATTAATTACAAGTGGACGGGAGATGTAGGAAGATGGGGGTCTCACCCTTGGCCGCGGTCTTCCACCGTGCTATTGACAAGTATTGTAGGTTGTAGCCTCAACCCGACGTGAAGCAGCAACTTGATAAATGAGATTCCCGATGCTTTAAATTACACACCGACCGGGACATGTGCCAGCCGCTTCATCTTTCACAGGTAAACCATTGAAAATTCAACATCCTCTCCATTAATTATGTTTTACATCATCATGTTGTTACGATTATCCTGAAATCTCTATTAAACCCTTCTAACAATTATTACCCTTTCAAAAAAGTCGTCCTAATACTTATTCAGATTGAAAATTAATTGAAAATGTTTGTTTTAGCACTTGCTTTCTACTAGAACACAATATAAAATGTTATAGAACAAAATTAAAAACAGATATGTTCTTTAAGTACATCTCCTAAAAGGGCAGTAGTCACCCAAGGAGATTACGACTACAACCTCCTAAATATTAAAAGTAAGGCAAAAAATATTAAAAATAAAATTTAAAATAATTTTTCCACTGCTAGTATGAATGTACGATCTGTAGCATATGAAAATCAATTAGTAGAGCTAGACGAAGCAATGTCTAATTCTGAAATAGATATTCTTGGATTATCTGAAACAAGAAGAGGGTATGAGGCAATCACAGAAAGAAAATCTGGATATATATTTTACCATAGAGGCGATACTCCTGGCAAAGGTGGAGTTGGATTTCTCATCAAATTCTGCTATAAGAATGCAATCAAACAAAGCTATACTCTTAATGATAGAATAGCTGTTATGAAAATCAACTTGTCAAATAACATTAATATAACTGTTGTCCAGGTATATGCACCAACAAGCAACTCTACCGAGGAAGAAATTACCTAATTCTACGATAAATTAAAAGAAGTGATAAATAATGAACCTGTATCGATGAAGAAAAGATTGTATATTGTTGGTGATCTCAACAGTCAGGTGGGAGAGAGAAAGGCTGAAGAAATTAACACTCTGGGTCCGTATGGGTACGGTAATCGCAATAAAAGAGGGTGGAAACTTCTGCGTTTCTGTCAGCAATTCCAATGTAAAATTTGCAACTCTTTCTTTAAGAAACGGAAAGGGCGGAAGTGGACCTGGCTTGCTCCCAATGGAACTTTCAAAAGTGAAATTGATTACATCATTACACGTTACTTAGACGAAATAAGAGATGTTAGGGTGCTAAATAATTTTGCATTCAAATCAGATCACCGATGTATCGTTGCCACACTTGATTTAAAGGGTAGAAGACCATTTAACAAAAGTATATCACAAGCTGGGAGCGTTTTTCGATCAAGAGATAGCTTTGAACTATGTAAACCAAAAAATGGAGGCAAATAAATACAAATTTTGTAATGAATTAAATCATCAAGTTTGCTACGACAATTTAGAAGAACTCTTAGTAGAAGCTAGCAAGTCGTCCAGAGTCAGCAAAGAAAAAAGTGGTAACTTTATAGAAAAGACAATGGAAGCTATTAAAAGAAGACAGAAATCTATGTATAAACAAACACGTTCCACTAAAGAGAAACTAGAATTTAATATCTTGTGCAAGGCTGCTAGAAGATGTATCCGTGAAGACTTGCAGATTAGAAACGAAAGAATCATACAACAATATGTTAGCAATTCTGTAAGTATTAAAAAAATGTTCAAAAATCTATCAGTTGGTAACAAATGGATACCTTCACAAAGAAATGATAAAGGACAAATCATTACAAATAGAAATTATATCCTAATGCTAGCAACTGAATTTTATAAAGACTTATATCGGTCAAAATCTCTTAAGATAATGCAAGTAAGTAGAGGAGATACTTACCACCCCTCTGTCCCAGAGTTCATCGAGGAAGAATTAAACAGAGTTATTAAGTTACTCAAGAATGATAAAACTCCTGGTGCAGCAGACAACATTACCAATGAAATAATAAAGTTAACCTCTCCTCGATTAATTAATGTTTACCTTCAAGTATTTAACAGAATTTTAGAAGATGAGCAAGTCCCATGGCAAGGGCTTACATCAGATATAATCTTACTTCACAAAAAAGGCAGCCGCTTAGAACTTAATAACTATCGCCCTATCAGTTTGTTCCTATTCAGTTGTTCCAAATCTTTACAAATTTTTTATGAAAATGTTGCAAAATAGAATTTACTATATGATAGAAGAAAATCAAAGTCAAACACAAGCAGGATTCAGACGAAACTACTCCACCATTGATCATATTCACACCATTAATCAAATAATAGAAAAGTCGGCCGAATACCAGATGCCATTGTACATTGCACTAATTGATTTCAAGAAGGCATTAGATTCGGTAGAGTTCTGGTATTTGTTAGAAGCCATGCAAGAATATGGTGTACATCCTAAATATGTGAGAATTTTTAATTTTATCTACGACAATTCTAAAGCAAGAATAATATTAGAAAAATGTGGTCCAGAATTTAGAATCCACAAAGGAGTAAGACAAGGAGACCCAACTGCAGCTGACCTGTTTAAATGTGTCCTACAAAAAGTAATTAGTAGTATCAACTGGAAAGACACAGGTATAAGAATCAATGGCGAATTACTTACACATCTCTCCTTTGAAGACGATATACTTATCACCGCTTTCTTACTAGAAGATCTCAAATACATGATAGAAGAACTAAAGAGCAAGAGTGAAGAAGCGGGACTTATTATAAATCCATCAAAAACTCAACTGCTGACAAACAGAGAAAAAGCAACTATCAAAATAAACGACAGACAAGTAGAGAGGGTAAAAGAAGCGCTGTACCTTGGGCAGATTATCTCCTTCGAAAACAAAACTAAGAAGGAAGTCAATAGAAGGGTTACAATATGTCGGAAGAAATACCATGAAATAAAACACGATCTTAAAAATAAATCAGTGGGTAAGATTCAGAAGAAGAAAATCTTTGATAGTTGTATTCTTTCTAGTTTATTATATGGTGCCCAATCGTGGACTCTATTGAAGAGCGATATCCAAAAGCTAAGAGTCACTCAGAGAGCTATATAGAGGTGTACGATCGGAGTAACAAGGAAAGACAGGATGAAGAATCAGGAGCTTAGGGAAAAGACTGAGTTCAAAGATGTAGTTGTAGCAGCGCAACATTTCAAGTGGAATTGGGCAGGTCATGTGAGTAAAATGGACAATAACAGATGGGCAAAAATATGCACCGAGTGGTGTCCGTCATACATGACTAGAAAAAGAGGACGACAAAACAGAAGATGGAACCAGGAGATCACAGAACATGGTGGCAAGGTCTGGACAAGGATAGCTTTGGGCAGATATAAGTAGAAAAAAATGGGAGAGGCCTTTGCTCAGAAATGGGCTTAGTTCAATACTATAATAATAAATGTTACATTATAAATATAGTGTAGGGTTGGGACATCGATAGGCAAACATCGATGTTTTCGATACATCGACATCGAAAGAACAAGCATCGATGTTAGCCAAAACATCGAAAGAAAACATCGATGTTTTCGATACATCGACATCGGTCCTCCAAGCTGAAGAGCAAAAAAATTTTCGTTGTCGTCCATTTTTTAGGCTGCGACGGATTGATAACATCGATCTTTTCGATGTTTCAGGAAAACATCGATGTTGACCGATACATCGAAAGATCAACATCGATGTTAAACATCGATTTTTTAAAGTCCGATACATCGATGTTTTCGATACATCGACATCGATGTCCCAACCCTAATATAGTGCAAAAAAAAAAGAAAGGAAAGTATTATGTAATAATGCGTATGTATTTGTATATATAATATCTGCATGTATTTAACTTTTATGATTGAACAATAAAGGCTTTATTTATTTCTTTATTGATTTATGTTCTTTAAGTCGCGTTTTAGTTCAAATCTTGGCAGGAGGACATGTTGACAGTTTCGACTATTATGCGTGACTAAGGCGCTGTGCACACTGAAGAAACAAGTTTCATGAAACGTGAAACTTTAGTACCATGACACACTTGATTTAAAACATACAGAAAGGAGCACATTGCGTTTCATTAAACGGTTGTTTCATTTGGTTTCATGAAACAGGTTTCACGCAACCAAAAAGTCAGGTTTCGTCGAAACCAAGTTAGTTGCACGTGACTTCATGTTTATTGTTTAGCTTATAATTTTAGTTTTCATTATTGCGTTTTGTTTGGTGTTCAGTTGTCTGTGTTGTTTATTTAAAAGGAGTGCAACTGAACACCAAACAAAACGGAAACCTGAAATTAGAAGCAAAACAATAAACATGAAATCACTTGCAACTTGGTTTTAACGAAACCTGACTTTTTTGTTGCGTGAAACATGTTTCATAAAATCAAATGAAACTACAGTTTTAAGAAACGCAGTGTGCTCCTTTCTGTATGTTTTAAATCAAGTGTTTTCATGATACTAAAGTTTCACGTTACATGAAGCTAATTTCATGAAACTTGCTTCTTCAGTGTGCACAGCGCCTTAGAGTCATCCAGCCAGCTCCCTCTTTTTTTTAACTTCTCCTAGACTTTATTTTACTGCTGACTTTGACTTAAGTTAATGATACCATGAGGATACCGAACGGGCTCCCCAGCGAAGTTCTCAAGGAGGTGTTCCGGCAAAACCCAGAACTGCTCCTTGAAATGTACAACACTTGCTTAAAAACAGGAGTCTTCAGCAAACGCTGGAAGGTTGGACGACTTGTTCTGGTCAGCAAAGGCAAGGGAGATCCCGAGCAGCCCTCATCCTACCGGCCCTCTGCATGCTAGACACGGCTGGCAAAGTCTTTCAAAAACTGATTAGAGGAAGGCTTAAAGAGGCAATTAAGGAGGCAGGAGATCTCCAAGCCAGTACGGCTTCAGAGCTGGGCTCTCCACAATAGATGCGATCCTCCAAATACCAGAGTCAGTCAGAAGTGCAGAAAATTACAGCTGTCGCTCCCGTAGAGTGGTGCTTCTGGTAACTCTTGATGTTAAGAACGCTTTCAATTCTGCTAGGTGGTACGATATGCTCAAGGCACTCGAAGTAACTTTCAAGCTGCCTAGGTACCTATTCAACGCATAGTTGACGACTACCTGAGAGACCGGGTTCTTACATACGCGACTAAGGAAGGACACCGCAGCGTAGCAATTACTATGGGGGCCGCCCAAGGATCAATCCTAGGTCCAGACCTATGGAATATCGTCTACGATGAGCTACTAAGATTAATGATGCCAGAAGAGACACATCTAATCGCTTATGCCGATGACATAGCCGCTCTTATCACTGCACGGGACGTAGAACAGGCAGAAATCAAGCTAAACCAGATCATGAGGACCATCACTAGATGGATGAAAGAGCACGGTATCTCTCTGGCCCTGCACAAAACCGAGGTTCTCCTAATAACAAAAAAAAAGGATCCCCACTATCTTCCCAGTAAGAGTAGGAGATGTCATTATAGAAACCAAACCGGCGGTAAAATATCTGGGGGTGATGATAGACACAAAGATGAGCTTCAACGAACATATAAAGCGGGCAGCAGACAAGGCATCAACAGGAGTTAGAGCGCTGAGCAGGCTAATGATCAATGTCGGAGGCCCAAGTGCTAGTAAGCGACGTCTACTGATGACCGCTATCCAGTTCATACTCCTCTACGGGGCTGAAGTGTGGGCAGACGCCCTAGATAAGGAGTGCCACAGGAAAAGACTAGCCCGAGTACAAAGACAAAGTGCACTGAGAGTCGCATCCGCGTACCGCACTGTCTCCGAGCCAGCGGTAGTAATCATCGACCTCCTGGCTAAAGAACGAAAAGCGATGTTCCTGAGGAAAATCGAGGTAGGCTTCTTTGCCTTGCTTCTGCTGCGTCTCGGGAAACAAGGGCCCTTACCATGGAGCGGTGGCAACAGACGTGGGAAGCAGAGAAAAGAGGGCGCTGGACAGCAAAGCTCATAAGGAACCTGAATCATAGGGTAGACCGGAGCCATGGCGAGGTCGACTATTACCTTACCCAGTTCCTTAGCGGACATGGATACTTTAGATCGTACCTTGAAAAGATGGGAAAGGTACCTCTGGCCAGCTGTCTATACTGCTCGGAGATGTTCGATAATGCGGAACACACCTTCTTTGCCTGTGACAGATAGACACAGCATAGAATGGCTCTAACCGCAGAAATCGGAGATTTTACCCCAGATACAGTGGTAGAAAAAATGGTGGAGAGTGTAAGCTCCTGGGATCATGTGGCGAGCTATGTAAAAAAATTCCATAGGACTAAGAAGACCGATCTGGACCAACAGAATTAATCAGTTAAAAAAAGAGAAGTGAGCCCATAGGGGTGCAAGATATAGAGCCTAGACTGAAGAAATGTGCGAAACGGTCCCGGGCTATGGCTCAAAGAGACAAGGAGGGTGGTTTAGTCGGTGGTTCCATTTGATGGGGAGTCCGACACTCTGAACACAGCTCACGTGTACAGGTTAGTGCGTAAATGCATTCCACCTCCCTCCCCCCCCCCAAAAAAAAAATTAAAAAAAAATGATACCATGAGAAGACACTGTAATACTTAATACTTTATATTTAAGCAAAGATTTTCTTTTTATAACACACATCAAATATAAAAATATTAATAACCTGACTTTTTTGTTGCGTGAAACATGTTTCATAAAACCAAATGAAACTACAGTTTCAAGAAACGCAGTGTGCTCCTTTCTGTATGTTTTAAATCAAGTGTTTACATGATACTAAAGTTTCACGTTACATGAAACTTGCTTCTTCAGTGTACACAGCGCCTTAGAGTCATCCAGCCAGCTCCCTCTTTTTTTAACTTCTCCGAGACTTTATTTTACTGCTGACTTTGACATTTGATCATGCGCACTTTGTTAATGATACCATGAGAAGACACTGTCATACTTAATACTTTATATTTAAGCAAAGATTTTCTTTTTATAACACACATCAAATATAAAAATATTAATAATAAATAATCTGACATTTAACAGATTCATATTTAAAAATATTTAATTTGTTTTTTCAACACACCCTCTCAATTGAAACATTTTTTAACAGTAGTCTGAATAAACTATTTGAATAGATAGAACTTATTTCTGAAACTATACATTTTTTTTATAAACCACGCTGAAAACACCTTTTTAAGATAACTTGTTACTAAATGTTTTACAAGTCGTAGTAAACTTAAATTTATATTTTATACCAAAAACCACTGTGGTTTAGCAGTCATAATAGCCAGTAGCTGTGGATAGGAAAGATGAGGGAAGGTGAATAGTGAATTTTCGGGATTGTCTTCACTAATAGTGGTTGAGACCTATATCTACCATTGCCCATGGACTGGAGGGAATCAGGACCTGGCCCTGTCGGGTGTGTGCCTGTCCCCACCTTTCGTGTGTCATTGGACCATAACATGAGTAGTTACGCACTCGCTTTTTCACCTTATCTCAACTCAAACAATCATCATTAGAACCGCCAAGTACTTACTGGCTGGCACTTCTCTTCTTTCACGGCAGGTACTACTACATCGCACACACCTCAACTTTCCAGGTACCTCATCTTCCTGATATTTTATTAATTTTAGTTCGCACCTCTTACACTTATCTATCAAACAGTGAATGGATGGATGATCTTTAAGAGCTTTCAGTGTAATATAAAAAAATATAAAAGAAAGTTAGGTGGAATTCATATTTTATTCCTTCGAGTGAAATTCGGTGGAGTGACTCAAAGAATATGGAAGCAGTAATGAAACATGTGTCAAATGATATTCAATTCAAGTTGGATAGCACCGCGATGATTACGGTAGGGGAACTGTGATAATATCTTGGATTTTCTGCACGTTTTACTAACTCCACAAGCTTCTAGCTACTTTGTGTCTGCATGCTGATTACATTTCTTTCCCCTTTGCCTTTTCCTTTCGATTGCCTCCCTATCTTTTTCCCCCTCACTAAGTCTCGCAAACCGATAAACTACATTGCGCCGTTTCACGATTGGTTGATCTGTAGTCAGTGTCGGTATCTCGGTATTTTGATTCTAGAGGTATTGTTCATGTTACTTTGACCGCACTGTTGGCGCGTGTAAACCCAAATACAAAGTAACTCATCAAAATTAAGTAGACTATAAATCTAGTAATAATAATTTAATGGTTTGACAATAGTTTATAGGGCGGTACCAAACATAAATTACACTTTCTATACATTCACATAGCATTATAAAAACAAATAATATATTATGCATATTAATAATGAGAAAGGAGTTCAGTGGGCAGCGGCTTGAAGGAAACACAGAGAGAGAGTAAAAGTCAAACCACCACCAGGGGCGCTGTCTATACAAACAAACTAGCCAGTCAGAACGCTCCATACCGCCCACCCAAATGAGCATTTGTTGACCAACATGTCTAGGTCGAGTACATTGAAGGAAAATTCATGAGTGTAAAAAAAAAAAAAAGCTTAATTAAAACTTCTAACTTAAAAACAAAATCAGAAAACTACTCAACCTCAAAAGATCACTCCAGTAGGAACAGTTTCAGCAAAGAACAAAGTCATTTAAAAAACCTAACTTAAATTCCATACAAAACCCAAGTACATTTAACCCCATAAGATTTCAACCACCTCCATTTTGGTACAATAACATGAACCCTCATTGGACTGTTACTGAAAATAACAACTTTAGAAATCTATCACTTCAGGATAATAATTTTAGAAATCCTTTGCTTCAAAATAATTACTGGCAAAATTTCCCTCAAAGCAATTATTACAGATAAAACATGAATAATTCTAACCCCTATAACAATACTAACCGGATAAATAACACAACTTCAATATAAATAGATCCCAAAATTTCCAGAAACACTCGTTTAAATAATCATAACTTACAAGAAGTCCAACCAAACAAGAAATACAAAAATTATTTGGATCAATACAATAATGTATATTATATTTTAGAACAAGATTATGAGGAACAATACCAATAACTTGACTATTGAGGAATATCCTCCGCAGAATACAAGTCAGGAAAATACTCAATCTCAAGAGGAAAATCCTGCTTCTTCCCCCAAGGGGAGGGTACCTGACCAAACTTGCAATAACCATGTATAAAAAATTTTAAAACAAAATACCACTCCATGGGGCGCCCTTAATAGAAAAACGGCCAAATAAATACTAATATTTTCAACACATTGGACATTATAAATATTTTCTCTCCCCCCCCCCTTACACGTTAAAAGCACTCCACCCTCAAAATTCCATCATGGTGAGGTAATCGTCAACCTCATCGACACAAACCTGGATCCCACTATTCAACTTCGACATTGCTCCAAATAAGATCGCTGTGGAGAAAATCATCGGACAAGTCAGCGTACTAGAGTAAGCCATTCGATGTATGCCTGTGGACATCGCAGAGCCTCATCTGCCTCATCCACCGCAGCAATCCTCTAACTAAGAACATCACATAACCGGAGATCAAGGCTCTTCATTAACTAGGACAGGACCAATCTTGGTATTGCCCGCAAGGTAACGCTTTGATTGTGACGTAAAAGGGCAACTACACGTCGAAGATGAAGGCTCTAATCGAGGACTACACTTAGATCCGGAACCCTTACGCTACGAGTGTAATCGGAGATCAACAAACTTATTAAGCACTCATCGCTGAAGGATAGAGTAAAGTGAAAACTTCTCGGCACGATCCCGAAGCCGCTCCTTCTTTACGTACTACCGAAAAGTCACACGGACTAAATCCCGATGGGACTATGGGACCCATCGTTAGCGCCAATGGATCTACTACCTGTTCAAGAATAAATCCAAGATTCACACGGATGGGGAAAACGTCTCTTTAATTTAAGTAATAAACAAATTCAAAACACAGAGAAATATCAGACTCGACTCATGCGGAGATTCTCAAGATTCTCCCACCTCAAGTCCCATGATCTTTAGGGGCTTGATCCAGTTCTAGGGCATACACTCGCTAGATGGGTCAAGTCATTGGTCCCTTCGCTGTCTTTAGTCGCAGAACCCTCACGTGTCCGTCTCTTCCTGTTACTAGTTCTTCGACTCTCGCTAATGGCCAGTCAAGTCTCTTAGTATTTATATCCTCGACGAGGACAACATCGCCTACCTTAAGCTCTGTGTACACCTTCTTCTTTTTTCTCCATAGTGCCAGCTGTCCAAGATACTCGTTACGGAATCTGTGCCGCATACAGTTCCGCAGTTTTTCTCAATATTTCCATCTTTTAGTCAGAGATACCGCTGACTCTGCTTCGTCGATGTCGGGGACTCCTGAATCCCTAATCCCCTGTAAAAACATGGCTGGTGTTAAAGCTACAGGGTCCTTACTGTCTTCTGTTCGATAGGTAAGAGGTCTTGAATTAACAGTGGCTTCGACGTCGCATAGAACTGTGACAAGCTCCTCGTAAGAAAGTCTCCATTTTTTCAGGGATTTTCGCAGTAAATCTTTCACAGTCCGTATAAGTCTCTCCCACCACCCTCCCCACCATGCTGCTGTGGGCGGGTTGAATTTCCAGTCGATAATTTAGCAGTCGTGTAGTCCGCGGTTTTATTCCAATCCAGTCGCGCAAATGCGTTATTAGTCCCTGTAAAATTAGTCGCGTTATCAGAGTACATTATTGAAGGTCTTCCTCTCCTAGCAATAAATTTTCAAAAACCCTGAAGAAAAGCTTCTGTTGACAGCCCTGATAATAATTCTAGATGTATACCCCTATACACTGCACATGTAAATAAACATATCCATACCTTTTCACCACTACGAAGGTATAGTGGTTCAGCTAGATCAACTCCTCAAACTTGAAATGCTTCAGAATCTTGAACCCGAAATTTAGGTAAAGGTATGTCTTCAACTTTCTTCGCGCTATATCTCTTACATAATCCACATTTATTTACCTTCCATGAATAACCCAGAAACGCTGTCTCAGTATACTAAGAAGACCTTGTACTCTCACGTGATTATTTTGTACGTGAAGGTGTCTAATTAGCCTCTCAACTACTGGATGTTTAGATGGTAATATCACAGGTAGTCGGAATTCTTCATCGTCAGATCTTTCTGAGATTCTCGACTTCACTCCCATTACACCTCTCTCATCCGTTATTATTAAGGAACATTTATCTAAAATTTGAGATCTGGTTTCTTTTTGGATAAGTTTAATAATTAATAGCTCTGCTCCTCTTATCTCATTACAACTTAAATATCCACTCCTTCTGTTATCTTTGTGTTTCAAATTGTATAAAAATCGTAATATCCAAGCTATTAGTCTCACAATTTGGTTATAATTTGAAAAATAACGATAATTCCAAGTATAGTCACGTAACTCCGTCGAAACTAGAGTTGACACTATACCCTTTTTCTTCTCTGAAAGTATAATGTTCTCGTCACCTTGGTACGACTGACTTGACAATTCATCCGATGATTTCTTTAACCAGGCCGGACCCTCCCACCATTTCGATCTTAAAAGTGCTCGTGCAGAACATCCTCTAACATCCGTAACTCCGTCGAAACTAGAGTTGACACTATACCCTTTTTCTTCTATGGAAGTATAATGTTCTCGTCACCTTGGTACGACTGACTTGACCATTCATCCGATGATTTCTTTAACCAGGCCGGACCCTCCCACCATTTCGATCTTAAAAGTGCTCGTGGAGAACATCCTCTACACGCCAGGTCTGCTGGGTTGGCTGTACAAGGTACATGAAACCATCGTGAAACTTCTGACAACCTACGGATTTCTTGCACTCTATTCCATACGAATACTCCCCACTCTGTTTCTCTCTTAATCCACAGTGGTAGAATCCGTCCACCAATAAATATCAATGTCTGCGTCTTCTATACTTTTTCTAACACTATCTGTAAATCTAGCTCCAATTGAAGCTGCTAATAGCTCCAATCGTGGGATTGTCGTTTTCTTGAGAGGAGCGACCCGTGCTCTCGCTTCCACTAACTGCACACTAATACCGTCCTCGCATTCTGATCTTAAAAATATCACAGTCGCATAAGCATCCTGACTAGCATCACAGAATCAGTGTACGCTGTTTTTCTTTGATCTTCCAAAATCCCCAGAGAGACATCTGGGTATCCTAATTTCAGCAAGGTGCTTTAACTGGTCTCACATTTCACAAAACTTAACTTGATATCTTCTTGTACTTCTGAATCCCAACTAGATTTCTATTCCACGTCCTTTGTAATAAAAGTTTTGGATAAAGTGATACCGGCGCAGTAAAGCCTATTGGATCATACAATCGGTGAGCCATCGATAAAAGTGTCCTTCTTGTCACCACATCAAATTCCTCCTTGGTAAAACAATCATCTGATATCCGCAGGGTATCTTCTCTTTTATTCCAAACTAATCCTAAAACTTTTGTTTCGAAACATATATCATCTTCATTTTGACCAGTAAACTCCCACCCTCTTAAATCAAATTTTCCGTCAGCCATTACTTTGTAGATTGGTCAATAAAAAGTTTTAATTTTTCTATATTTTCTACACTAGTGACACAGTTATCTACATAAAAACTCCTTTTAAGTTGCTCAAGTGTTTCACGAGAATAGGGTGATGATCCCTTTTCTACACCTTCAATAGTTCTATCTAGATGATAATCAATCACAGCCCCTAATAAGAGAGGACTACACTTAATACCGAAAACAACTCTAGTATGTCTAACATTTTTTAGAATATTGTCTTTAGTTAGCCAAACAAATCTTAAAAAATCTCGATCACTTTGACACAAACTGACCTGTAAAAACGCTCTTCTAATGTCCGACACCACACCTATTCTATGTCTGTGGAACCTTATTATACTCGCTGGAACCAAGTCTATCAAATTTATCCCTTTATCTAAACATTGATTCAAAGACGGAAATTCTTTGACTCGTGCCGAAGCATCGAACACAGGCCTCACCTTTGTTGTAGCACTACTCAATTTTACAACATGTCTATGTGGTAGGTAGTGGCCTCGATTATTTATTTCTTCTGATGGTATCTCTTCAATTATTCCTTCTTCTATCCACTCATGTAATACCCGCTGATAATCACCATAGTAACCGTCTTGACTAAGTTTTTGAATATGTAAATCCAATCTCTTTCTGCCTACATCGTACCCGCTCGGAACCGGAGGATGGTCTTCTATCAAAGGCATATTTACTTCATACCTCCCTTCATTATTAACTTTTACAGTTTCTAAAATATGTTTTCTAACGTCCTGCTCTATTTCTTGTCTGTCTTCCTTTTCGCTTGGGTCCAATTCCAAAAGAGTCTAACGCCCATAAGTCTGATATACATTTTTGATTAGATAATAATGAAGTCACAATCATCGTGGCCGAAGGTGTTTTACTTCTTTTAGTCTGTGTGTCATTAACCTTGCCTATCAAAGTCTCATTTGTGTGTATTCTATGAAACTGATTCCAGAACGGTAGCCAATCGCAAATATCCTCACTAAATTTCTTAAGTTCTATTCTAGGAAGTTTGAGAGATTTTTTTTCTCCTTCATTACTACTACCATTCGAAGTTATAGAGTTATTTGAAACTCCATCTCCCATTGCACTCTTTTCATTCCCTTCTAAAAGCTTACGAATTTTTACTTTTAGAAGATTATACCTTGTTTGATAGGTGTCTGCCGTCTCCATATCTTTTTCTAATTCCGTCACATCAGGTAACGATGAAAGATATCTCATCACCGCTCCATCCAACTCCACCAGTGCGAAGGCTTTCTGTTCAGCTTGACTGAATGTTCCTTCGGCAGCTACACTATCAATAGTATCACTCGTAACTATCTTCTCCAATTCATTACAAAGTCGGGTGAATGTCGATCTAGTCGCTGTTCGCATCCGCTTATTACTTTCGAAGTTGATCTCGTCTTCGTTGCCCATCGTCTTGTCACGGTCGCCAAGTGTTCAAGAATAAATCCAAGATTCACACGAATGGGGAAAATTTGAATTAGTTTATTAAGTAATAAACAAATTCAAAACACAGAGAAATGTCAGACTAGACTCATGCGGAGATTCTCAACACTACCCACGAAGTCGCCCACCATCTTTTAAAGGAACCAGCCACTCACAAGAAGTACTTCATTTTACGTCAAAATCTCAATCCCCTTCGTCGAGAAACTGGCATCGCTTCATGTCGAGAAAGGAGCTCTACTGGTTAGCTTCGACATTGTGTCTCGTTTCACCAACCTGCCGATAGGCGACACCTTTACCCTCATAAAAAAAAATGTATGTAAAGACAAAGCTCAACTATTGAATATTATCTAAAATCTATATTCTTCTTATTCAACGAGAATACTACAAACAAATAGAAAACCAGTTTAAATTCACCGTTCTAAACCCTAGCGGTCAGTTAATCTTGTTGTTGATTTGAGTCAATATCACGATGCACCAAACACCTGAAGATACTTCCAGTAGTGGACGCGAGGCGTCGGACTTCACGTGATTTAGATCGGACGTAGGCTGGACTTCACGTGACGTAGATTATATCGGAAAACCAATTTATTTATTATGATATGGAGTAGTTTACGTTTTGCCAAGCCCTAAAAGTTCGCAGATTCACATCACCTTGGATTCGTATTGGCGCCCTCAATCGCTGTGGAACCCCAACGTATTATTTTTACAGCACTATAATGATAGTACAATAGTATTCCTCAACAGAAGATAACGAATATGATAAGAAACAAAACTGTTATGTACGAGATATTAAAATTTCTATTTCTGTCACAGGATATTCTACAAGTATTTCCGCCCAAGAAGTACCACAAAAACCCTGGAGTTGATAAAAGGGAAACATATACGTCTTGTTGCCAGAGACGGAGAGGCCCAATATTTGAGACAACAAGAAATATAAGACTGAGGAGCACACTGTGGAAATGAATACTGTCTTAATACACTTGGCATCAGACTATAATCATAGCTTATGAGCTTGGAATAAGGCGACAATAAACATTTAACCCTGAACAATCTTTAAAAAAAAAATAGCACAAAAAAAGGAAGGGAAGAAGAAATTGAAACCAATCTCAAAATATTTAAGGTCCACAGCAAAGCTTTATAGTTAAAATTTAGCTTGATTATTATTTTAAAATATAATTATTATGAGAGATTTTACGAATAACGAGTATTTTCGTAAATGTTAAGGGTCAAAAATAAATGAGATGTATTTTTTCTATGCTTTATAGTGAATTTATATTGTATTGCCTAAGTATTCGCTGAAATTAGGAGCATACTAACCCTTCATTCCCATCCTTACTTATCTACGTGCAGGAAATAAAACATTAATTATCAAGTTTAATAATAATAATAGTGTAGTTTAGTTTAAGACAGGTCTAGGCAAGGAGCATTTGGCCGTTGCCAGCTTTTCCTGTAAGAACATTGATTAAGACAAGGGTTATACAACTAAATGACTTGGCTCATCTCGGCTTATTGCTTGGTATTGTTGTCTGGCTCAAATCCAAATCTTGAATCCTCTTAACCGGAAACCTTCCACTCTCCCATTATTTCATAAAGTCAGTACACTTCTTTAGTAATTCAGCATAAGGGGGTTTTCAGTTGTTTCTCAAATACATTTTTTATTTGAATTGTTAGTTTACTATTATTGTAAATAGAATAGAAAGTTAGTTGTTACAAGCTTTTTACAAAGCTTAAAGGTCAATACTACATATGTATTACACAAATGGGTTTACAAAGAGAGTAGTAAAGGAGAGTTTTGGCTGTGCTCTCTTTTTAAATCCTTTTTATTAACTTCACTTTTGTTTGCGTGTTCTATTTTTTGTTTGTCGGTGCCTGTCATCAAAATCTTTGGAGGGCTAATTAACCCTCTTCCAGTCATCCAATCGAGCTAAAACTTGGCTCATAGGCTCTGTACCAATACAAAAACATTCTAACAAATTATTAAATAATATTTTATTAAATTAAAATAAATATATATTTTTCTTAATTTTAAAAATAGTTTTTAAATTAAAATGAATTAATGCCAATATTTACCCTCACACAACCAAAATGAATGAATATAAACAATTTTATGTAATAACTTTGCTTTTACGGGCTAGTATTATTATAACCTAGATATTAATTAAAATTTCTGATTCTAGTTTGAGAACATCTTCTCAGAACCTCTTTATAATATTTGTTGGTTTTTTTTTTTTTCGAGTCGGTGTTTAGAGGAATAAACATTCCTCTAAACACAAAATTCTTCACAGAATTCTTCAGAGTTTCTTAGTTCAACTAGAAATATTGTATGCCTTTCCAATCCTGCCGCTATACCTGAGATACACGTTATGTGTAAGCGTCGGCTTGCTTATTGCTAATTATATTGACGCACGTAGAACAATGTCGACATCTTCTACATGTATCAGTTGTTTCCGCTGAAGGCTGCTATTCAGCGTCATAATATCGATGCAGATCGAGAGTTGCACCAGTTCAGGTCCACATGCGTCGTTATTCTCAAGTAAACATGCTCGAATAAAATAAGATTCATCCTCGATAAGATCTTTGTGATGAATACAAAGTTTAAAGTCGACAGCTTTATTAAGGTTGTGGCACAGTGTGTACTGAGTAAAGACTACTGACTACTACTACTGAGTAGTAGTGGTATTGAGGGTAAAGACACCCAGCTGCTAACTCCTCCCTGGTTGACAAACAAATAAATGCGAATTTAACTGAATATTATGCAGGGGGGGCTGAAACAAGCTGTCGATGTAACACATTATTTTTTTAAATGTTTATCAAGATATAAGTCGTCTTCATTGACGTCTGTAGTTGGCGGTTCAACAGGAGTAGCTAGTTTCGTCACTCATCCTTACCTGAACAATAAGATCCAACGTCATTTTACTTTGGGGGATCTTATCCAGTAAAACAAGGTTTCCATGATCCATGATGGACGTCAAGTCTGCCGGGATGGAGAGTGTGGGCTGATGCAAACGCAAAATAAGATGCTTGCCGCTTATTACTACATCGGAATAAAAGAACTACCCAAAAAAAATTATAAAATAAACATTGAACGGTCTCGCTCACGTCGTTGGTACCGTCATAAATAAAGATCCAGATCTCGCTCAACAAGTTCAACATTCAATATCCTCAGAAAATCCAGAACCATGTGGTTACCACTTCACTTGTAGAAAAGACGCCTTTCGCTGCCGCCAACCGTGTGCTTTCGAAAAATTGGAAAACTAAAAAGTACGTCACGCGGTGGGGACAGGCACACCAAAAACTTGCCGCCTCTTAGTACAAGATCCTTAAAACAAAATTACACTTTTTAATTGATGCAGGGGCCGACTTATTATTACTCCTACCTCCTCCGAAACATAGATATAATCCTGAAGCTGGTTATAAGTTATTTGCTCCGAACGGCACTGGCATAAATTTTTATGGTGAAAAACGACTCAACTTAGACCTCGGACTTAGACGAGAGTTTTCATGGAACTTCGTCATAGTCAACGTATCTAAACCAATCATAGGTGCCGACCTCATACGTCACTGTGGCTTAGGCATCGATTTAAAGAAGGACCAACTTATCGATGGAACACAGCCTTCTACCAATGTACAAAGTAAAGATGGACTTCCTATAGTTATACGGGCTCTCGACACAAATTGTCCTTACTCATTTATTCTTGAAAATTATCCTGAACTTCGTAGTACCTCTCTCTCCCCCGAAATTAACCACGACTCTACCCATTATATTCAAACCACAGGACCCCCTGTTTTCAAAAATCTTGCCGATTTCCTCCAGATAAATGCAGATCTTCAAAAAGCAATTGGGCAAGTCCGTTTCACATGGTCATTAAGAAAAACAACGAGTGGAAATAATGAGGAGATTACAGACATTTAAATTCAGTAACAATATCGGACAGATATCCCCTAACACGTATCCATGACATCGCTCATTTGTTAAAGAGAAGAAAATTTGTTTAACGGTTGACCTAACAAAAGCATACCACCAAATTCCAGTCGAACCTAGTGATATCCCAAAAACAGCTGTTATGACACCTTTAGGACTTAAATATAAGGGCAGAACCTATGGTACAGATAATGTTTATAGACTTTATTCCTTAAAAAGGTCATTCGTCTAATCTTCTAGAAACCAATTTACCTGCACTTGCTAAAAATTTGGCCTTTTAAAACCCTCAAATAACTTATTTTGTAAAAAAGAATACGTTTCTAACATAAAATTATTATATAATATATATGTATATATTTTTTTTTACAAATAATTAAATATATATCCGTTTTTAGTATACATATATGTATATAAAATAACGATATTATGCAATTTCAAACTTTGGGGCACCCGCGCCCTACCTAAAAGGGGTCCGATCAGGCCCAATTATTGTGTGTCATGTTTTCTACTTATTTAGCCAGTATTGTTTTTGTTAAACTTTGTTTTTTTTTTACCCGCCCTAGGTCTAGGAGTATAGAGTAAAACTAGTCCCAGTAAAGGGTTGTCTGACTCGAGGGTCTGATGGGGAAGCAACCCCCACTTCTCCACATCATGAACCCCTACACTCGTGTCTTATATATACATAGGAATCATTACAGATGCTTTACATTACCTCTGGAAATTGTATATCTGTGACAGTTTATACATATGAAGATGGCAGAAGGAAATGGAGGAAAGTGATAGAATAGATGTTTGAAGGGGTGAAAAGGAAACTGGAGGTATCCGTGTTCATGGAAAAACTTGATTCAATGCCCCGGTTAAAGTGTGCTGCCTTCCCAATCAGGCAAACTAGCCCCTTTCATTACTGTTGCTCACTTTTCTAATTACCGACTCAGTCCCTAAACATCGATTAACTTCACAATCTAACAACAGGAAGAAACTAAATCTATCAATTCAATTACTTTTGTCTGAAACCATTCCCTTAACTTGGCCCTTCAAGTTGCATAATTAGTTTTTCTATTATCACTAATACTTCGTACTACGCAGAAGAAATACAAATCATTTCTATAAAATACCATCAAAGAACTAATTTCAAATGACAATATAAAGTTGTTTTTTTTTTCAAAAATAAAAAAAATGATTCTAAAAATAAGACAAAATATTTAAAAAAAAATATACCATAATATATATTAATACTATTAAAATAAATAATAAGGAGTACCGTTTTTTTTCTTATACAAATTAATAAATAAGATAACAAATAAAATCATTTTTTTTTTAAATATATTATAGCTCATTTAATGAAATATAAATGTATTATAGAATTTCAAACTAAAAGTATATTTAATAATAAGAATATATTTGACAATAATTATTTCAGTTCCTTTGCTGGGATTCGAACCTAGATTCTTAAAAGTAGTCTTTCTGACTAGTGAGTCTATTAAAAAAAATTATTGTACAAAAAATTAATAATTTTAAAACCAAATAATAAAATTAACTTGTAATCGTTCACTAGATTTACGAAAAAAAAAAAAATAAATAATGCTCACATTTTCATTAATTATTCCTAGAATTTAATCTTATATCCTCTAAAATTAAAATGGCTCACGATTTTTATTTCAATAGCTTTTCCTATTTAATACAAAGGAGTAAATAAAAGAATATGCTATAATTTTTATAATCATAAACCCTATAAATTTAATATCAAATTATAAACCAAATTTTATTAATTCGTAATAAAACTTTTTTTATATAGATACCATTATTATTATTTTTTTAATCTTTTTTTTAATTATTTATTTAGCCACAACTACAAATATTAATATTATAGTCATAATGAAAACAACTATTACACAGAGTCACTGAAAAGGAGAGGCCATCCACTGAAGGTACTCCTATTACGTGATTTACATTGTTACATATTAAGTAAGTCTCGGGGCCATTTCCTCTTGAGACGACGTCTAGGATTGCCAGGAATATGATGGGAGGATAGGTTCTTGACAAGAGGATTGGGATGGTTTGTGAGTTTGGAATGAAAGGATATACATCGGAAGGATGGGAGGATTTGGACAAAGGGAACTTTTAGGTCATTGTGGATAATTCGGTTGGCTACATAGGAGGGAGCATTAGCAATCTTACGCAGGATAATGGATTGGAGAGATTGGATTTTGTAAGAATTTGATGGCTTGGTCGATCCCCACAGTTCTAGTCCGTAGGTCCAGATAGGTTTTATTAAATACTTATATACCGTCAGTTTGTTCGTTAGTGATAGATAAGAATTGTTGCCTAGAAGTCTGAGTAGCGATTTGTAACGTCTCTTCATGTCCGTACGTTTCAGTCGTGTACGTCAGTTCCAAGTCAGTCCTCTATCTAAATTTAGTCCTAGCAGATAGGAGTTGCACATTTTTTAGTTGCATGTTTTAGTAGACGACGGAATGTTAATAGTTCCTGTATTTTTATCCGATTTTTGACTGCACTTACCTCTAATGTGTACTTATAAGGTAAATTTACGCAAGTAACTTATTTTTCTTTAGATTGTGATATGTTCTGTATTGTAGTTAATTAGTAAATATACGTACATTTTTAGATTTGAGAATGGCCGGTCAGGCCGAAACGTTGCCGAATGAAATGAAGTGAAGTAATTTATTTTCACGAACCCTTATAAGGATCCAAAAGACTATACTATGATTCCTAATGCTAATATACTTCATTATCATGTAGGCCAATTCATGTTATTAGGTAAAATAACTGCATAAGTAGTTTTGTTTTCATAAAAACTAATCAGGACTACATAGCTACATTATTATTAATAAAATACCCTGCAAACTGTTGTTAAATGACTAATTATTCATGCAGTAATTTTTTATTTTTTATTATTAGGTGGGATAATTTTTTTTTTCTATTTAAGTTCGAATTTAATTTCACAAATATCTTAATTATGCTTATAAAAAATATTAAAAACAGTGAATGTTTAATCTACGACTCAATAGCTAAATCTGAGCTGCAAAGCTTTCTTAACCCCCCCCCCCCATAAAAAAAAGTTTTTAGTATTCCTCCCTAAAATTGCTGCTCCCATGATAACCCTTGGAGCCGTGGTATGTACAACTTTTAGCTTTAGCGTTGTAGAAGTGGTTTAAATGACGTTGCTGTATATGGATTAGGATTACTACTTAGGCCGCTCCCTGACTTGTCGGTACGGTAACGGTAAGCTAGTATGCCGATGCGTTAAGATTCTTTACCGCTCAGCCTTACTCGTACATAGTTGGTAGTTGCCTTTGCGATAAAGAGACATATCATCACAGACTATAGTGGATATATTTGAGGAAGAATTTCTCGCCCAATGATCTTCTGTATTTACTCTGACTAAAAACTTTGTGAATGAGCGTTACACAAGTATAATAATTAATACCTCTCAATTAGCTAGTACCTACCTACTTCATATAGCTTCGCCAGTTATTCTTTACTGGATGGCATTATTTTAGAAATAAGTCATCAACGGTACTATTACCTACTGTCACAAGGATTTAGTTTTTTATAGTTTGCCTTTAGTGGGCTCTTAATTGCAAAGGGTGATTCGTAAGAACCATAAGGACTAACGGCTTAGCTGATCCTTGGAAAAACTCTCAAGCTTACCTAGAAGGAATTATACTCTTGGCTGAGAAATACTCACGAGGAATTTCTAATTAGTTAATAGAGAGCCAGGGAGAGTATGTAGGGTGTTTTGGTATGGGGTGATAGGAGTTGCTAAGAGGGACGGGGATATGTCAAATCCCTGCTTGGGGGAAGAGGCAGCAAGGTTTTCTTCAGGGCCAGTCCGTAGCCTGCCCCCGGAATCACAATGAGACTGATTCGATTTGGATTACATTACCTTAGCATTTGCTTCTCCCTTGCTATACACTACACTCAACTGATAACAGGACCATGGTCAACCTTTACCTCCGCTCGCTACCTTACCTTCCCCATTTGTATTCATACAATATAGAGAGCTCTATCTTCTACCCGAGCCCTTTCCCTATTATTATACCTTAAAAGAGCTACCGAGCCTATACTCAAGAGAAACTCTATTGTCGTCCAATTGAAAAATAAGAAGAAAGAGCAAGTCAATATTAGAGTTAAATGAGTATAAGTTAACTATGCTATTTGTAAGCAAACTCGGCTTATAATATCAACTCACGCAGCAAACAGTATCTAAACTATCTTTAGTAATTTACACATAAGCCTCGAATAATTTTATTCCCTCGTTTAAGCGATATGTTATCTTGTTATATATACCTTGGCCTTTTCCTCGATTGACGGATAACGTGGCAACTACACACCAAAACAGAACGTACTAACATCACTCGACGATACAAGTTACTGCACGGTCTTCTGGATTGTAGATCTAAGATTTCTCTTAACAACAAGCTTGGACCTACGGTCTGGAAGTGTAAGGCAGCACCAAGCCTTCCAATTCCCGTCGTGTCCTAATCCTGCAGTCTAAAATCCTTAGAAAATTAACCAATGCTCCTTCCTATGTTTCTAGCCTCCTATGTTTCTAGCCTTCCTATGTTTCTAGATCTGAATGTTTCCTTTGTCCGAGATCTATCCATATCCCGATAGAGAAAATTCCACGAATCTATATCCCACTATCCTAATCCTCTTGTACAACTCTTAGCCTCTCAGCTTATCCTAGGTAACTCTCCAAGACGTTTGAACAGGCAGTGGCCTATAGATATCATATCCCAAACTATCTTTTTGTCTTAAGTTGTGTTAACTAATAATAATTATTATAACTATCATTATCTATTTCTTAATTTTTATAATATGAATTATTAATCTACCTTATTGCTATTTAATTACTTAAAAATCCTACCATATTAACGGCTAAGGAAGTGTAGTCACTGGACTACTTTCCGAAATTGGTGCAATTCTTCATCATGCCATTCCCGCCATGTAAATGCCTAACTATTCCTATCACTTATTACATTGCAAATAATTGTAGTTGTGTTAATCAATAAAAATTGAAAGAAAAATAAATTAAATAAGTATTAAAATTAAATTCCCTAATTCTAACCAAAATCAATTTAAATATGGATATTACCTTTAATCCTAATCATAAATCTATATATGCTTCCATAAACTCTACATATTTCAGAACCCAAATATTTAGGTAATTATAATTACTTACATATTCGTGTCAATTTGAAGAAGGTTATTAATATCAAACCCTTAAATCAACATATATTATTATGACCTCTTCTTACTGTCACATCTCGTACTGAGTTAGAGGAATTGGCACATCGTTTTGTAAAGTCGAATAAGTCCCTGAAACTTCTATCACTAATCCCGAAGATGTCCAATGTGAAGACTACTTTAAGAAAACACAAAAACGAGATGATCCAGGCGTATATATTGTAAGGTTACTATTAGGCACTCCAGATTCAGTCGATTTGGCTGATTCTTATCGTACTGCATTAACATTAACAAGATTTTCGAAGCTTCAGCTCAGACTGACAAAGGTTCTCTAAACGACAAACTACAAGTTGGTTCCAAGCTCCAATGTTCAAGTTGCTTTTAAAGTTTCATTTACTGCTGATATTAAACATATGTTCCCTCAAGTCTAATGCATCCTTAAGATCGTCAGTACCAACATGTACTTCTTCTGTTCAATTCCGCGGATGATATTCAAGAATATGAGCCCAATACTGCAATCTTCGGAATGAGTTGTCCACCTTATCTTGCCTACGATCTTTAATACAATTTAGAAGATGAAGGTCATAACCATCCCTTAGCTGCTGAAGTTCTTAAAGCTAACACATATATCAACGATATGCTTACAGGAGTTCAAACAGAATACTGAGATTGACACTAATACAAATACTTAGACACACACAGGCATAGTCTGATAAGACACCTCAGCAATATTAAATGTATACATATAAGCCGGGCATACCCAGAGCCGAGTGCATTAATATATTTTATTTTGGCAAGCATTCATTTAATTATTTTTGTCATTGGTACTTGGCATTATTCCGTACTTCTTAAATATCAATTAGGCGTTTTCTCCGCCATCTATATACTATAAAGCCGCATGGCTAACTCACAGACATTAAGGTTTACCCACTTCTAGAGGAGCTAGAGACTTGCGGTTTGCGCTATTCGACGCGCAACGTCCATATTGTGAACAAAATAATAATAAAAAGTTCACTTTTCACCCTCCTTCCCCCCTTAAAAAAAAAAATGGCCGACTTGATTTTTAAGCAGTATTGGAGGCGTATTGCGGCTAAACGGTAAGTCGTATTGGAAAACGGATAGCATCAGCGATAACTGATTTTAAAAGATCTACAACTTTGGTCCTAAGCCTTTTTGACGTACCTCTATCGGTTGTGCCCAAAATGATGATAATTTTTGTATTTTTTTCCAATTTTTTACTTTGAATGGCCATATTTTTTATAACTGTTGACCGATTTTATTTTTGATTGGGGCGCTTAAATCTCACACTTATGCTCTTTAATTTGAGTATATTTTATTTCATTAGTTCATCCTATTTACTGAGAACTTGAGAGTAAACTTTTTCCCGTGGGTCATGTCACGTGACCACTTTTTTGGTTTTAATATTGTCTTATATCATTTGTAAGGCCTTGATTTGTACATTAAAGCCATTTTATTTGTTTATTTTTTAAAAAATTTTTACACGTACTTTTGTACCGATTTATAATTTTGTTGTAGGTTAAAGAGTTTAAATAATTTCTTTATTTGTATTATAGGGGCGTTAACATTTAGCGCATGTGAAGGCTTTGTTTCTACGAAAAATGTTGGTTAGAACCAAAGCTATTAAATATTTACTGGAACAGTGCCGCGTCGTAAGAAGAAACAGAGGCGGGAATGTCCGACTTTCCCATCCCCTCCCGTCGCTCCTGTCACCCCACCTTACTCAATCCCCTCTACAACTCCACAGCCTAAGATACTAGCTCACTTTCTCACCTTTGCACTGTTTGCTTACTTTGTCATTTATAAACTGCGAATTATAACTGTATAATTAGCCCACTTGGCTACAATACCCCCACAACCTCCTACAACATTCCCATATCTTACAAGTACCAACTACTACACAAATACCTGGCCAAATATTCACGGCAATAGAACTAGATCGAGAATTAACGCTTATAATAAACTTCTCTTGATAATAACCGAGACATTTATCATAGATTCTTTTTTTCTCCTGATGAACCTTCTCTCCTTGTTGTTGGTCATTGCTTTCATATCTCACGGTCGGGTCTATTACTAGCGCTTCTTTACTATTTTCCTTAAAAGCAATAATGTCAGTGTACCTTGTGGAACCAGGTATCTGTCGATTGCTTATGAATTCAATAGATTTTGTGCAATCTCTAAAATGAAAAACACATATACCTTGCCATTTAAACTTAGACCATTCTGCAAAAGCTTAAGGGACTGACGAATCTTCTTAGTACCAAACTGATCTCCAAGAATTTGGAATTCTAGTCCAAGGCGATCCGCACAATCAGACATTTTGGCGTCATAATTGATAATACTCTGCAACTGCATTTCTCAATTTTTGAAGAATGCTCAGGTGTTGCAAGGGAGCTTCCCATAAACATCTAAGAATACCGAGGCCCCTTTATCGGCGAGGTGCATAGAGCATTGCTGTTGATGAATTAGCAGGCAGACCTACTATGGCTTTAGTACATCTCCGTATGATAACATTAACACCATCAAGAAATGCAGGACGAAGTTTTGTTAGTGGTGCTGTTTGTAAAGGGTAAGTTAAGGTAGGAAAAACATACTGATTTAAAATGTTAAGCTTCTGGTCTGGTTTAAGAAAATTTGATGATACTAACTTATTGATATTATCATTAAGCTTTATTAT
The DNA here is from genome assembly GCA_951217055.1 of Gerris lacustris. NCBI lineage: Eukaryota > Metazoa > Arthropoda > Insecta > Hemiptera > Gerridae > Gerris > Gerris lacustris. The sequence goes on from OX578285.1 coordinate 10,409,727, forward strand.
AGCAGTTTCATTACAGTCCATTTCTCCTCTAAAACTACACCCTTAATATTTGATTACTTAATTTTTACTGTTGGATATTATGCAGCTGTCATCTCCAAGAATTAATTTATTAGTATAATGTCCACCTCTAGAGATTAGTACACAAGTGCTTTTTGATGGATTTATGAAAAGGCCTATCTCTCTGAATCTAAGACTTATATTGTTGATAACCCTCACTGCTGCGATGACGCTAGAAGCGGTAACAGCCTGATCATCCGCAAACGCCGAAAGCAAAATTTTTTCCTGGTCCTGATTTAAATCGTATCCGTACTGGTTGGTAAACTGTGGGTCACAAAATTCTTTATAAATGTAGTTAATCGCCAGGTTAATAAGTGTCGCAGAAAGTGGTCCACCCTGAGGTACTCCTCTTTTGACAGATATAGGTGAAGTGTCATGGTTACCTGATCGAATTTTAATCTGGTTTTGACATAATAAAGCTTCTATACATTTTACAAGATTTTCAGAAGCACCTCTAGATCTTAGAGACTTAATTACATGAAGGTGGCCACATTATCAAAAGCACCAGTAACATAATAAAAAGCCACGGCAGCGTCTTTTTAAACGCCAAAAAAATATGTCGGGCTAAACTAGGTATATATAATTACTTATTTATTTATTTATTACACTATTACTTTAACATGTGCTGTGAAATTGCATACTTAAATTTTACCTCTTTGGCTTTAGGGGGGTATGTGAGACTAAGAAACCCAATAAATTTGGGAGTAGCAATGTCATATGTAATTGAAGAGGAAAATTCCTTTATTCACTTAGAAAAGCCTCAAATACACAGAGTAATTATAATCCTCTACCGAGAGTGATACCTATTAATTATAGTAATAATAATAACCGTTTTAATATTCAGAATAATAACAATAATAGATTTAATAATAATAGCCAAAATACTAATAATAATTATGATAACTGTGGTAACTAATTTAATAACCAAAATTACCAAGTGAACAATTATAGAAATAATAATAATGGTTTTAATAATAATTATAGAAACAATGGTTACATTAATAAAACGAATAATATTCCAAGGAATAAAAACAATTTTAATAATCAGAACTTATGGAAAAGCTTAAACCTCTAATAAAGCACATCGTTTTTGTTGGTATGAGGAGTAAAATTAAAGGCATTGCATATGCCCTCGAATGCTCTTCAGGCAAAGGTAGAGATAAACTTCAACACTGTGAAAGGCTACTTGGCTTAATAGCTTTATAATATTACAGCTTTAGCGAACTTGGCTTCAAGGCTACACTACCAACAATGCCTGGAGAGGCTATGGAAATAGTTGGCATTCACAACGATGTCTCACAAAATGTCTAGAATACAAAAATGAAATAAAATGTCATGCGGCAAGTAGAGTCAGAAGTATGAATCTTCGAGAACATCTTCCAACTTCCAGCACAGCTCCAGCAGCAGAAGACATCACATCTAGAACATTAACGCGACCTTTATATCGGAGTTTTGCCGATGGGATATGGTGGCGGTAAAGCTTAACAGGAGTCTGCTGAGGCAAGGGAAGCGAGAAACTATAGTTTGCCCCCTTTACTTGCCATACAACTCTGGATTTGCCCCCTCCATCTTGATTCGTGGATCTAGTCCTCTTCTGCACGGAAAATAAGTTTTCCCTTCTAGTACGTGCTGATGCTAATGCAAATAATTTAGTATGGGGTAGCAGTGACACTAACCCTAGAGGTGTAGCCCTCCTCGAATTTGTATCTGGCACACAGATTTTTGTCCTAAACGGAGCTGTCCCTACTCATTCACAGCAAGAAGAAAAGAAGTGATCGACATATATCTTTCTGCACAGACGATTTTCTAATATGTGTTAAGGATTGGCATGTGATTCAGGATGAATCTCTATCAGACCATAGGCACATCCTATATATGATAAAAGTTTCCCCTCCTCAGGAGATACGACTCAGAAACATAAGAACCACTGACTGGGTTTTATCGAAAGGTTTTTCGAAGGTTCTCAAAGAAGAATCCGACAAATTGGGACACTGTCTCAACGGAGTTAAAGAAACTGAGGACTACGTACAGTTTAAGCATTTACTACAGCCATAAGTACAGCGTATGAAACTTGTTGTCAATTAAAAGTCCGTTCCTAACGGTTCTCAACACCCTGGTGGACTCATAAAGTAGAATCTCTTAGAAGACAGGTTAACAGAATCTTGAGCAAATCTAAAAGAAATAATTTGCCAGAACTGTGGGAGGAATATAAGTCCATCCGTAGAAAATACAAGGCAAAAGTTAAAAAGGCTAGGAGAGATGCTTGGCGAGCCTACTGCACAGATATTGGGGGAATAGCTCAGGCGGCCAGATTTCACCGCATTCTCTCGAAATCACCGACAGATATATGTAGTACACCCCTTACTGCTTGCTGGAGGCACATTAACTTCTTCAGAGGAGGAGGCTATTAAATATCTGGTAAATACACATATGGCAGGCTCCGATATAAGTAAAAACATAGACACCTCTGATTCACCTATGGCTCCTATGAAAGGAGTTCAAGCCTAGACAGATATTATCATCACAAACAATAAGGTAGAATTTTCAGTGAAAAGCTTTGCCGCATTTAATTCACCTGGCTGTGATGGGATTATGCCAATAATGCTCGAACAAAGCCTGGATCTGATTATAGACGATTTAGTTAAGATCTACCAAACCTTCCTTCCTCAAGGAACTATCCCTAGCTCCTGGAGGGAGGTGCGAATTGTTTTTATACCAAAACAGGGCAAACCTGATTTTACTCTTCCTAAATCTTACAGACCTGTCAGTCTAGCTTTGTTCTTTTTAAAGACCTTGGAATGGCTGGTGGATCGGTGGATTAGGGACAACATGCCCATAGCATTAAACAAGCAGCAGTATGCATATCAGGCAGGAAAATCTTGTGAGGCAGCTCTTCACCATTTAGTCTGCAAAATCGAATGTGCCCTCAACGAGCAACTGCTGATGCTGGACCTCTTCATGGACATTGAAAGGGCTTTTAATCGTGTGTCTGCTGAATCTATCAGCCAAGCTGCTTCTAACCATGGTGTTTCATTTATGGGCTGCCAGATTTATTTTTGTGATTTCTTGCAATATATTCGAAGCTTCATTTCCTTAATGTATGATTCCCACTCCTTCCTTCCATGTTGATTTCTTTCCCAAAATGTATAAAATATCTCTAATCAGATTCATCTTGTTTTTAATGTTTTTTTTGTTTAAAAAATATTTTTCATCTGGTTTAAGTAATATAGTTTTCTTCTTGCAGGAAAAGTTAAGTCATCTTGCAAGAAGTAGTTAGTACATTTTAGCTTCCATCCTTCATATATAATTTGTAATTTATCGTAGTATACGTTATTTATTGAATTATACGTTCACTCTAACGAACACGAGTTCTGAGCTCCTATCAGATATTTTAAAATATATATAAATATATCAGAAATTATAAAATATATTGTATTAGGCTTGAAAATGGCCGGCTAGGCCGAAACGTGGCCGAAATAAATTTCTTGTTTTAGTCTATTCTTACTACCCTGAAAGGATCCACAGTTTTAACATTAAGTGAATAAAGAGTACCCCTACAGCCAACTTAAGGCATGTCTGTGCTAATTTGATTAATTTAAATTAATCAAATTAGCACAGACATGCCTTGAGAGGTTGTATTTGGTGAAAAATTAGGAATTTTTAATTAGTATTTTTTAATAATAAAGTGTTGGCTTGTAACAAATAATTGTATTGACAATCATAGGATATCTATGGAATTTTAAGGAAACATATCAAAACAGTAAGTACAAAATATTAATACCCAATAGAACCTGAATTATACTTAACATGAACCAACCCTATAACAGAGATTTATTATTTCAGATTGACAATAGCCACCTAGGTTAGAGGAAATTTAACATTATAAAAACTAAAGGATTCAATAGTAATCTTCTAGTCAGGTAGATATATAAGCATTTTTAATTATGTATTATGTTACAAAATATAACGACTGTAAAAGAGTTACTAACAATAAATATGGTTTTCAGCCTGAAGATGACCCAAAGAGGGGTCGAAATATCGCAAAAGTGAGCTTCTAATTTTTTCCTTTAGACCCTACTTACCAATAAGAATTATAATGCAATTTATCGTGGTAATGAGCATCGTATGGTGCTACGACCTAAACAAATTTTGGAAGCGATGACACTACATAAGACTTAAACACTTTAGTTGCTTAGTAAATTTAACAAGATTTTTGAAACAAGTTCTGAAATAATAGAACAAATTAAAATTTTCAATGGTAGCAGCACTTACCTCAACGAAGAGCCGCATTTTCCCACCCGTGCTATATAACCCCTGGCACCAGAGTCTCAATTAATTTACCATCCTTGAAATCCAGGATTTATTTATTTTTTATTTTATTTTACATTATATAATCTGCATTCATCTTTAAAACAGAAAGCTTTTTGTTGATTGTTTATATTCATTGGTTTGAAATAATCATTTGTTTTCGGCTGGGTCTTTGCTTCTTACATCTATTTCTCTTTCTTATATTTCAAAACAAATAAAAAATAAACAGTATGCGTAAAAAAATAAATAAAAAAGAAATTAGTGAATTGCTTATCCTATCCATTTGTGGGTATAAAAAGTGCAATACCTATTATTGAGGCTAAAAAAGTAATTGTAATGATACAAGCAGATTTACTAAACAAAACCACATATTACAGGCACTTTAAAACTTATTCCGTTTAATCACGATTAGCTCAACTCTACAGTAGGACGATTCCAGCTCTCCTGTCGGAGAGTTGGAATCGTCTGTGTCTATCCAATCGCAGTCTTCAAGTTGCTTCAGTCCCAAGCTCTGTGGTGCTTTTCCGAATGTCCAGGTGTTTGGTAATATAAACAAGGGAGATTTACCCTTCAGACCCTTTCAGCAGGTTACGCCGTTGTTTGTTCACATCATAACTTTCCTAGCTGTATTTAATTTAAAGTGAAACTCAATTAAAATGTAAGTGCTGTGAAGAAAATTTTAAGAGCTTCAAGGCTGATTGTGCCATTACAATTAAAATTTAATTATACAAGATGAAACTAGGTTATAAAATATCCGTATAAGTAACTATTGGTCTCCAACACATTCTTTCTGGAAATTTACCTCTTAAAATTTAAAATACAAAAAGTTTAAATATTACTCGCCTGGTTGCATGATAGTAAAAGAAGACCAATGACTGGGCAAAACGATTTATAGCGATTTCGATTTGAATTACTTGGCCATCTTAGTAAATTTGTTATCGTTAATTCCATTTCAACAGAGATACGATTAAAAAGGAGAAATACGACGAAACTGAAAGGGTCTCCCTTCGAAAACAAAATGTATTATAGTTGAAAATGTAAATTGATATTGATCTGGAAGAGAGTGAGAGGTAAGGAGTCCGAAGGGATCCAAATGTTGAATATGCAAACGTCAGAGAATAAGCAATGACTTGTCCGACTCGAGTGAGCTAGAACCGGCCTACAAGCGGTTAACAGTAGAACCCGACCACACGAGCCTCCGTGAATATTCATGTAAACGCATTAGAACCGCTTTCTAGAACCTTGCAGTTTTGATCGGACACTTGACCGACTCCTAAAGCCGATTAGCCATTTATCCAGCGTCACGCACTCAGATTTGAACCTACCTCCCTATTTTCTTCCGTACTATTTCTATCTTCATTCACATAAATCAATGTACATTAATAAATAAATTAATATTTTCTAGGGAGCATTCATTTATTTTATTTTTGTTTTGGGGTATGCTCCCACAAAAAAATACTTTTAAACAAATTAACCTCTTATTTTACCTCTGTTTTCATACCATAATATTGTTATATTATAGTAACAACCTTTTCATTATAACTTTTCTCGGGATGAGTCAGGATGTCTTGTGAGCGGGTTGCAGTTCGAATTTCATCGTTGTTTGCATATTAACCTCTTGCTACCTACGAATCAAAAGTATACCACTGACAACGGGTTATCTCCTCTTGAAACGAAAGGGGTTAATATATATAGGGGGCAATATCCAGGATGTCCAACGCGTAAAGAGGTTCAGTCACAACTATGCACAATATCCTTGTAACACGAGAATATAAAGCATTTTAAAACATTTACGGATATCCTTTACGTTTCAACGTGTATACGAATCTCACAGACGGACGTCAAAAGACGAAGATTTCACCGCATATTTTTGTTTAATACAGTAAATTACTACAATTTGGGCTACAATTTTAATTCTTCCGGTTTCAATAATGGTTTAGGATTTTGCTTTTGGCAATAAGATGTTTGAAACTGACTACACATTTTATAAAGCATAGCGTAACCATTGGTGATGAAATTAATGTTTAAATTATCTTATGGGTATGACTCTTCGTTTGAAAATAACTTGACGTTACGTACATCGCAGTGATCAATCATAATCTTTTTTATGAGATTTCGAATGTTTATGTATTTTTAACGATAAGTTTGAAAAGCCAGTAATACAAAACGATGATTTTGCAATCTATTCAAAAGTTTTACGAACCATGTTTAAAGTAGGATAGCACAGACCCCCAAATACGGAAAGCCATTGTTATGGATTGATCTCTTTGTAAGATCGTGAGTATTTTAAGTCGGGCTCGATCATCAAACTCTAGAACGGGAAAAAGCCATGGTACTTTGAGTATTTTTAAAGGAAATATTTTGTCCTCGACTCCTTATTTTCGATGTATAGATGTATAGACTTAGCTCGTACAAAAATAGGTCCCTGTTTCATGTGTATTATAATCCTCTGGTAAAATTAAGAAAAACCAAGAAATTATTTAAATAGAATTAAAAAAAAAAAAAAAAAAAATCGTCAATACCTACTGCTTTATTAGGTTCACTCAACCAGCATGCGAATTGCCTTTTTTGGCAACTTTCGCACCTTCTTTTAATACGGAAGTTTCAAAAAGAATATATAACCTGTCCATATCTGTTCTCACCATAACTTACAGGCACAAAAAGAGGGATGCCTTCTTTCTTGAGAGGTTCCTTCCGTTGTCGTCAGTTTTATAATCACCACCTCGATTCGACACAACATATTTATCCATCAAAATTCACCCTATTTTCTTCTTCAACACAAAGCAATGATTACTCCGGTTTACACTCGTAAACTTGAAGATTACTCTAAATACTCGGAAGGTATCAGAAATACAATGTTTTGGGATGATGCTTATCATCACTGGCTTGAACATCAATATATTGGCTGGTGGCTCCAAAACGGACCTCAATGATCAAGATGATGATGATTCAAGATCGCTTGAACACTTTTTACAACAAAAAGAGAACAAGAAACAAAGAGTTGAGGTGACTCAGCCTGTGAAATCGAATTCTATTGTTTTAAATGGAAGGGTGGCCACCGGTTGCGAAGCGGAGTTGAGCTGAGCCTAGCGGCACATCTCAGTTTAACAGTTAACCTTGGTATAACTAGGTGTGCAATGCAGTTTTCTGCTTGCAATATTGAGCTGAGCGTGCATTTTAATCTTAACCAATAAACATTTGTATTTATAAACAGCTGAAATCGGATCAAAAATAGTAAAACCTCTATTTTTAATTAAAAAACATTTGTTTCCTGTTTTTCTATTTTACCCCCTCTTAAATGAAAATATGAGAAAAATGAACATAACAATAATAACAGTACTCGTAAAGAGCTTTCCAACGACAAGCATCATAAAGAGCATATACTATTTTCACTTTTATACCCCGTACCCCTGTGTACGAATTTAAGATTTATACCTTCCTGTGGTTAGTCACTATGACCGTGCCGAATTTCGTGCGTATCGGTTCAGCCGTTCAGGAGTAAACTTTTGTACCCCGTACCCCGTACCCCTGTGTACCAATTTGGACCATTTTTGATTTAAACCTTCCTGTGGTTGGTCACTATGACCGTGCCGAATTTCGTGCAAATCGGTTCGGCGGTACAGGAGTAAACTTTTGTACCCCGTACCCCTGTGTACGAATTTAAGATTAATACCTTCCTGTGGTTGGTCACTATGACCGTGCGGAATTTCGTGCGAATCGGTTCGGCGGTACAGGAGTAAACTTTTGTACCCCGTACCCCGTACCCCTGTGAACGAATTTAAGATTTATACCTTCCTGTGGTTAGTCACTATGACCGTGCCGAATTTCGTGCGAATCGGTTCAGCCGTTCAGGAGGAAACTTTTGTACCCCGTACCCCTGTGTACCAATTTGGACCATTTTTTATTTAAACCTTCCAGTGGTTGGTCACTATGACCGTGCCGAATTTCGTGCGAATCGGTTCAGCCGTTCATGAGGAAATTTTTGTACCCCGTACCCCTGTGTACCAATTTGGACCATTTCAGATTTATACCTTCCTGTGGTTAGTTACTATGACCGTGCCGAATTTCGTGCGAATCGGTTCAGCCGTTCAGGAGTAAACTTTTGTACCCTGTACCCCTGTGTACCAATTTGGACCATTTTTTATTTAAACCTTCCTGTGGTTGGTCACTATGACCGTGCCGAATTTCGTGCGAATCGGTTCGGCCGTTCAGGAGGAAACTTTGGTGCCCCGTACCTTTGTGTACCAATTTGGACCATTTCAGATTTATACCCTCCTGTGGTTGGTTAGTATGACCGTGCCGAATTTTGTGTGAATCGGTTCAGCCGTTCAGGAGGAAACTTTTGTACCCCGTACGGGGTAATAACAATAACTACAAAGACAATTATCAAAAAGCTGTATGTATATGATCTTTATAATAACTATTCATCAAGGAGATTCATCTTATTATACAGTGGATCTTAATTAAAATTAAAACTTGATTTCAGTGGGATTAGAAGGATGTGTCAGAACTTAAAATGAATAATTATTAATTATAAATTCTGACATATCCTTCTAATCCCACTATTATATTAATAATATATCTCTATTAATTATATTTACCCTGAATTAATGTTATATATGTTTGTTTGAATTTTAGAATAAAACAAAGACTGAAGATGACCTAAATAATTGGTCGAAACGTTTCTTAAATAAAATAGTGATTTTCTTTATTTTTTACACCTTATTAGCCATCTGATTTTTCTTTCAATAATATTATTGTGAAGGAGGAAAATAAATAATGTTTAAAAAAAAGTTATGAGTGCTGGCGCATTTAAGAAAGGGTTTTAATTCGGCTGCTACAGCTCTCCGATAGTTTGTATTAAGAAGACACAACATTCATAAAAATGAAAAAATAGCTTAGGCTACTTTACCGCATTAGAGCAAAGTGTTTAGTAAAATTGATTTTCTATTTAAACAGGAAAGAAGCAGCGTGCTGTAATTGAAACGAATAGATGTTTTGAGAGTTTCGCTTTGTTATTTATGAGAACAAGTTTTGAAAGGAAGGCACGCCTGGTGGGTTGGACCCGAGCACGAAGGAGCCCCGTACATGCAAACCTGGGAAAGCCACCATTAAACCGTCGGGTTCATTTACCCTCAAACACTTAAGAGACCGTCTTTTTCCTTTAATTATTATTTTGTGATAGCTTTCTCTTTTATGAAAGGTTTCATGGATAATGAAGCTCTAAAGTGGAAAATCAGAGAAGATGATGACAAAAGGAGTGATCAAGCCATGCTCCTAGAGATGGACATTTTCTGTGTGAGGTTAGCAACCTGTTAAAGCCGGGAAGAAATTACTTTTGGCCCTGTAATTAACCATATTACACACCCGCTTAAAATGAACCCATTCCCCTTAAGATCCACATTTTTTCCTTACAATAATTATTTCAATTGTTTATTCGGTTTTTTTCACTAGACGATGGCAGCAAAAGTTAAAAATAACTGCTTAACTAACCCTGTAGCACCACAGCTCATTGCGTGCCTAGGCCTGCCAAAGAGCTACGTTAGTCGCTACTTCACATAATCAGTTACCCATTTATATGGCGATGCTTGGTGAACACCGAGCCTGGGGCCCCTTACCGGAATAAGGAATCGTACTCTGATTCTCCAGCATGACAGGCAAAGTGGACCCTACGAGAAGTTAACAACGAAATAAAAACCAAAAAAAGTTAATGTAAATTTACATAAGAAACCACAATTTTTTAAAAAAAAAAAGAAAATGACAAATATATCCTTTTAATAGAACCAAACAATCAGTTAAAATAAATCAGGCTTAGCATGTATTCATTCACTTTCCAATTCCAGTAATGTTGGGGGAGGTCGTGACGTAGCTGCAGTCCCGCGAGCTTTGGGACTGCTACTGCCTCAGCCAACCCAGACATTAGTTTTGCTCTGATACTCGCAATTATTAATTGTCATTGTGACGTGTTTGTTTTGTGTAGGAGTTTTATAAAAATACTATATGTATATATACTATAATAATAATATCAATTTATTGTAAAAAAAAGATAAATATACAAGCATACATTGTTTGGTTATTTTGGTTTTTTTACAAATCGGCACATATAGCCGTGGAACCCTGACGGGTTAGAGTTGCCTTCTTAATTATTCCATATAAATTTAATTACAATAATCATAAACTAACTTACATTCAATGGACTATCAGACATGCAAATTTTTAATTATTTATATATATTTTTTTTGTTTTATTTATTTTCAAGTCAGAGCCATACTTGAGAGTAAACTTGAGACATTCGTCTCCATTCTACTCTGTCCATAGCTACTCTCTGCCAGGTCACCCCTCCACATACTCTTCTCATCTCTCCATCCCACTCCTGCCTGGGCCTACCTCGGTTCCTTTTTTCTTCTCTCGGGTACCACTCTATAAGATGTTTAGTCCACCTGTTATCTGTGGTTCTGGCAATATGTATATATACTATAAACTATATTTATATATAATACTATATTCTATAAAAATGCCTGGAATGCGATGTGCGGTTGCAATGTGTAATAATTCTTACTTTAAAACAAAATCACGACCAGACGGTGTTTCTTATGTCTGTTTCCCATAAGACGAACGAATAAGGAAGATTTGGGCTAATCGTTGCAAACGAAAAGACAGCCCCCGACCCGGAGACTTCCTATATTTGTTCTGATCACTTTAATATTCTAGATTTTGTTAAGGATTTCCGGGGTGAACTTATGAAACCGGGATTCAAGAAAAAAAAACATAAAAAAAAGACGCCATACCATCATTAAACCTATTACCTTGTGAGGAAACTAAGAAAGTGACAGAAGAGGACAAAAGGAAAGAAAAGAAATAGTTAGCCGGTTAGAACCCTCTACTACTATAGAGAAGGATGAAGTTAGAGCAGTACAATTAGGTATTGTAAATAGTACTAACGTAGAATTAGGTGCTGAATGTAGTAATGTAGATGTATTGGATTACAAAACGGAATTCATGAAAATTAAAGAACAATTTGAGTTGTATAAGAAAGAATAGGAGCGGAAAAAAAAAATATTGGAAGTTGAATGTAACAGTTTGAAAAAATATATTGCCGATACTGTTTCTAAAGAAGTTCAGAATGTGCTCTGTGGAGTATTTTCTAAAGCTCAGATAGATTTGATTTTAAATAAAAAGAAAAAAAGTCAAAACATGGAGCAGTGAAGATATAACCTAAGCCTTTACCATACTCTATCTAAGCAAGAGATATTATATCCACATTAGAACTAAAATGGGTATCCCTTTGCCTAGCCTTACGACTTTAAAAGAATGGGCATCAAAACTTCATATCCACCGTGGGGTGCTCGATGGTGTCCTTAATTTAATGGAAGTAGCCGCAGTAAAAATGACAAACTGAAAAACTTACAGTAATTCAGTATGACGAAATGAAGGTTATGTCTGTTTATGAATATGACACATTAAATGACCAAGCTGTAGGCCCTCACGATCAGGCTCAGGTGATAATGGTCAGATCCTTATGTGGCTCTTGGAAACAGTCCGTTTTTACTGAGTTTGACTCTAAAATGACAAAAGTTTGTTTAAATAAAATGATAGAGAATTGGATTCACTGTGGTTGCTATTGTCTCTGACTGTAGAGGAGGAAATGTAGGCGTCTGGAATGAATACAATGTTTCTCACAAAAAAAGTTTTTTCTTCTCCGATGTAACAAGTAGGAATATTTACTTCTTTGCTGATGTTCCTCGTGTATTAAAACTTATCCGTAACTGGTATATTGATGGGGGTTTTATAATGCCAGATGGAACCATAATATCACCCGAACCTGTAAAAATACTTGTAAATAACACACAAATTCTGGAAATATCATCATGTCACAAGTTAACATCGAAACACGTAAACTGTGAAAAATTTCAGAGGCAAAATGTACTTCTTTCTGCCCAGCTTATGTCCAACACAACGTCTTGTGCTTTATGGCGGTATGAGATTTGAGACGAAACTCTTCGCACCAGCGCTGCGAATTTTATAAAATCTACAAATGACTGGTTCGATGTGTGTGTGTAGGTTTCCCAATGCAAGTTTGCCTTTACAGTGTGGTTATGGCCTGCATATCAAAGAGCAAAAACCCGTATTACAGGATTACATCAAAACCATCCAACAAATTAGGTGTCTTGAGAAAAAAAGACCAACACAGAAAAAACAGAATGACCCAATGAAAAACGTAGAGGAAATTAGCACTAAACCTCCAGATAGGGAAAATAAAAAGAAAGCTGTTCCAAAAGGGGGGTAATTATGGCTACAAAGTCACTCATGAGCCTTTTTGACGAGTTAAAAACAGATTTCAATATATCTTGCATACTAACATCAAAGCTAAATCAAGATAGTTTGGAAAACTGGTTTTCTCTCGTAAGAGGAAGTGGTGGCTGCAATGATCACCCAACACCGATGGAGTTTCTTTACCGTATGAGGTTAATTGTTTTAGGGAAAAATCAAAATTTAAGGAGCAATTGTAACATGCGCCATACAGATGATAAGTTCATTGTTGGAAGAGTATTAGAAGCAACAAAAGTTGGAGTAGAAAATGGAACTAATTACTCAGTCCCGGATAATGACATTGACAGTGAGGCAGAAGCAGAATGTCACTTGATTTCGGAAGATAACTTGGAGGACAGGTCTACACCACAAATTGATGGCACCTCAAGTGTGAGGAAAAAAGTCACATCTGATGGGCTTTGCTACATTAGTGGATAGATTGCAAAAAAAACTTAAAAATAAATATCCCCACTTAGGAAGCTACACATTTCAGAGAAGCCGTGACGATGGGTCCTGGATTAGTGACTTATCGGTAGGAGGACTTACGGAGCCTTCATCACAGTTTGAAAGGGTTATGAGTAAAATGGAACATGCATTCAACAAGTTCATTGGAGAAGGATTTCCTAAAACAATTGGTATAAAGAGAAAGCTAATAAAATTTATAAAAGAAGAAGTAAAGGAGGTGGATGACGAGATTGTAAATTTGTTTGCTAGAAGAAGACTTATAATAAGGGTGAAATATTTGAATCAACAGAAACAAAATTTAAAAAATGGTCAAATGTACAAAAAACTGTATAAGGTCACTAATTAAAATTAATGCAAATTTCTGTTTAAAAGAGTGTTTAAAGAAGACTGTGTAGTGTATCCTACTCGTATAAAACAAATTCTGTATTTAAAATGTCTTTCTAATTAAAAATACTTTCTTTAATTTTGTGTAATCTATAACATTGTTGCCTTTAATTAAGAAATAGAGTCCAGTACATAATGTATGTACATTATTGCATTGTTTTTTCTCACATAATATCTTAGCAAAAACAACTTTATGATATAAATATACAATACTTAATACAAGTGTGCATCAAAACGAGTGTGATCGGAATAGAAGGTAAGCTATTTTTTTTTTTTTTTTTTTTTTTTTTTTTTGTGTCTTTAATCCCTGTCAACTGCTTAGGTCATTACAGGACGGGGGTTATTATCAGGCCTCTTTACTTATCTAATCGATGAGATCATCAGTGTGAAACATGTCTCACCTCTCTAGGATTCGAACTCACCATTTGAGGGCGAGTTAAGTTGTAAGGATTGATGCGCGGCGGGTTTATTTCGGGACTGCAGCTACGTCATAACGGCGGAGCAGTAGTGGGGGAAGGCGGCAGTCCGGCCCACCTCCTCTCTATTCTACACGCCTTGGTATGCACAAACTATTGAGTCCTCCGAAGTAGATGGCGATTTGTTCCACGAAGAACAAATCGGACTGACCTCTGCGCTGTGGGATACCTTATCAGTCAAGTTGGTAGTAGGAGAACGGATATAAAAATTGGAAAAAATCGAGCTGGTGTGGAGATTTGTTAAATTCTGAACAAATGGATTTAGAAATTATTAACACTTTTTTTTTTTTTTTTTTTTTTAATGGACCTGGATCTCACCAAATGAAATTAATAAAATAAAAAGAATTTAGTAGGTAAGTTTTCACTTGAGGCACCCCATACTCCTGACCCCTAGACTAGACAATGCTCTCATTCCTCAAGGCAACCCCCACTCAACACCACCTCTACCCCCCTCCCCCCTAGAAGCAACGACCTCTGCTTTACCTACAATAGTATTATTTTCAGAAATAGGGCTCTATCCGAACTCAGGTTCTTGCCTAATTAAGGCCACAGTTAGATTCACCAAAAAACAGCTTTCTCAGCACAAAATAAAGTTTAAATATATTCAATTTAAAATAATCTGCCACATTAATAAAACATACCAACTTCATTAAACAATTAAAAAATATACTAAAACTTATAGAAATATAAACCCCAGGATATTTTACATCGTCCACCTTGAGGGAATGTCCTCAAAACCTGATCTTTTTCAGGTCCTCCTTTAGCCAAGCCTACCCCAAAGGGGCAGAGCTTTTGCAAAGGCCTGATATTTATTTTTCTTAGACCTCTAACCCAAATGGTGACGTCTCACTCTACCGTCTCTACCTTTCAGGAGCTTCTCTACTTAAGCAAGAGGCCATTCACTTAACTTCTTTGTGTCAACCTCCATCAGAACTATTTCTTTAGGTATATAAGGTGGTCCTGTTCTAATAATGTGGGATCTAGTCTTATCTTAGTTAGAAACTGTATTTATTATATGTATACAGAGAGTTGAGTATAATTACAGCTGGTATAAGTATTTTAGGTACATAGTTACTATGCATAATAATATTATAATAATTTTTTGTATAATATTATTATGTATAGCCGACTAACAAAGGCTATTCAAACCTATAGAAATAGGTACCACGGCTTATAGCCGATTTATGACAAAAAACAAATATATATATATATATATGTGTGTATGTGTATATATATATATATATATATATATATATATATATATATATATATATATATATATATATATATGTGTGTGTGTGTGTATGAATGTGTGTATATGTATATATAATGTATATATAGTATTATTAATTATGTATGTATGTAAAGAATTGTTTATTTTTATATCAATTTATGTAGTTAAAATTGTATATGATGTCATAATAAATGGTTTATTATTATTATAGTTACTATGAAAATAACTATCATAAATTAACTTGAAATGTTATAATTATAGGATGGTGATAACTATATCAGTAATTAACAAAAAATCAAAAAACAATAAACGAAAAAAGTATTAACAATCCACTCAAAAAAAAATCTAAAATAATAATTAAAGGTATCATTCATATGTAATAATTGATTGGCTTATAAATTAATAGAATAATTGATTGGCTTAGCAAATCTTAATAGAAAATACCTTTTTTTCAAACAAAAACATGCAATAAATTTTAATCAATTTATAAATAATAAATATCAACATAATAACTTACATAATTACAATACATGCTTATATTTGCGTCTAGTCTTATCTTTGACAGTGGAAGGGGATTACTGCACGGCCTAGTGTATTTTGGAACTTTCTCGCCACATCTGTGGTAGTAAAAACAGATTCTGTTTCTCTGCTATGACCGAGAGTGGGAACGAGTCCGCGAGTGTGCAAGATTATTTGATCGACGCGAGGATTGGCGACCGAAAGATTCCAAAAGTTTCTGCGGCTGATCGTCTAAAACAGCATTAACACTCGTAACAGGTGTTGATCGTCTGTCAAACGGTCTGCTTACCCTTTTCTATAGTGAATACTGTTGTGTTTGGGTTGTTGAGTACTGTTTCGTCGACGCGTCTGATCACCGTTTTAAATGTGGTGTCGTTTGTGGTTACAAAATGGCCTGCTGTTAAAAACTTGAGCGTTAATTTGCTTATACCAGATTTTTGGATTGGCTTTCCAAAATGGAGGTGGTATTTCCACTCTATGATTGCTCTATGATTCCACTCTATGATTGCGACTCTATAAATTTAAGCACCTCTATGTCCAGAAAATCAATTCAAATAAATGGATAATTTTTCATCACCGATAATGTTATTCAATGAATATTGTAACTTAAATTAATTTAATTTAAGAATCAATGTAAAATTTTATGCTAAGATCATGTAATCCAGACATAATAAAATACAACCGTAGTACATAGACTTCAATATATCAAGTATTTATGATTTACCTCTAAATAATCGGCAAAATCAAATTCTCTTCTCAAAACTTGAAAACTTTGCCCATGAAATACGAGGTTTGGAAATAGGGTATTGAGACAAATATAATTCTGATCATTTAATTAAATTTAAAGTTTCCGTACCGAAAAAAATAATTTTAGTGAGTTGTAAGTACAAGCTGGTAAAAAAGTCTCCCCCCCCCCCTCTCAATTTTTGAACGGTATGTAATAAATTAATGAAACTAGTGGGATCCGTACCTTGAAAAGGGAAGTTAGTTTTTATGCAATCGCGCACTAAGGGCAACCAACCTCTATGCCCTCAGGCCACCCAACTTCAAAATTTCATATTTGAATGTATATTTTTGTTAGCATATTTGGATTCTACGGTGAAAAATAGGAATATTTTACTTCAAACTTCTTTACTATCTCCAATATTTTGCCCCCCCCCCCCCCCATACAGGGTGAAAGTACAGGGTGGAGCGTGGCAGACGTATGAATTTGAAAATGTAATAAAACACAGAATGTTACAAAATAATTTTTTTTTAAATTTTTTCCTGATTTAATAACATGGGAAATTTAAATTTACCTAGATTTAAACAAAGTATCGGATAAGTGGTTCCCCTCACACTCCAAACACTGATTAAGCCTTTTTTCGAAGTTTTTGTGCACTCTTTCGAGCATTTCCACAGGAATTTCGACAATTTTGGCTCGAATGTTGTTCTTGAGGGCTTCCAGGGTACTGGGACGATCGCTGTACACCAAGGATTTAAGGTATGCCCACAGAAAAAATCACAAGGAGCCAAATCAGGCGATCTTGCTGGCCAGTTTAAATCGCCTCTTAAAGAGATGAGACACCCGGGAAATCTGTCTTGCAAAAAGTTTACGCAAACCCTTGCTGTGGCTCCGTCCTGATGAAACATGGAACATAAACTTCCCGTCCCCCTCTTTCAAACGACCCTACTCTCAACCGTCTAGGACCAATAGGAAGGGGGCAATCCCCTCTTCAAATTCATACGTCTGCCGCGCGCCACCCTGTATAAAAATGGTAGATTTCAGAGCTTAGGGGCAAAATGTTGGATGAATACACACTTCTCTTTACATGGTACGGATTCCCCAAGTTTCATTAATTTATTTCAAACTGTTACAACGATATAAGTGATATTTTTTTACTATTTTCAGAGGGGTTATTTTGCTAATTTTTTAAATATTGGAAATAGAAAAAAAGTTAGTAAGTAAAATTTTATTATTTTTCACCGTAGAATCCAAATACGGTATCAAAAATATACACTCCAATTTGAAATTTTAAAGTTGGGTGGCCTGGGGGCAAAGTAGGTGGTTGCTCCTAGTGCGCGATTGCATGAAAACAAAATTTCCTTTACATGTTACGGATCCCCCAAGTTTCATTGGTTTATCACAAACCGTTCAAATATTAAAGGGGGGGGGGGGACTTTTGGACCCCCCTGTATAATGGACTGACATGAATTGTTATAAACTTAGATTACTAAAATTCTTTAGAATACCAATTTTATAAATTAATATTCATTTTGTTCTTTATTTAATAACAACTTAATAATTTTACATGTGTTACAGATATTATATGTTTCATTGGCAATGTGTAACATGAGAATGGTAATATTCCAGTTACCATTCCTTTGGGCTGGGATAATTCATAAAAGATTAAATATATTTGTAATATTGAATCAAATGGAATGTAGAATTTATTTAGTTGCATTGCTTGTCTGAATAAATTTACGTGGTTGCTCTATGGACTGTCTGACTGATTCTAACATGGGTGGTGGAAAAGAAGAGAAACTAATGAAAATTAAAATAATACCTAGAGTAATTTTTCCGTAGAGAAAAATCACGGAGGCCTCAAAATCCAGCCCAAAAAATATCGAGATAATTTTAATTAAGCATAATTTTGGGCGAATGAGAGGGAGGTAGCGTCATATCGGCTGTTATAAGCGTCTCGGAGCGCCTGCTGGCTAAGCAGGAGAAGCGTCCACGACTTCAAATCTAATTAGACGAAATCTTTCCGACAATCCCAACCCCTCTTAGGCTCTATTCTTATCTTGCAATGCCCTACAAAAAACTTGGCCATTTATTTCCATTTGCAGCCTCACCCGAGTTAACAAGTGCCTGGAAAAGTTAAGCAAACACCGCCTGCCCGGCCCATTCATTTATACTCTATCGAGTTTTATTTCCTTCTTAACCGCTTCGAATTGATTCAACTCAATTCAGTTTCAATGCATTTAAACTAGGGAACTAGTCTTCAAAAAACCATCTCAACTGCTTTCAATAGAATTAACCATAAACTAAATTAATTATATTATTATATATATATATATATATATATATATATATATATATATATATATATATATATATATATATATATATATATATATGTATAGAATATTGTGAGGCTTCTGTTCCTGGTCTGAACGGCACCTTTTCAAAAATGCATTTTGAAGCTCTGCCCAAGTAAAATTAGTTTGTTAAGTTTAAAGGCGTTATATGACATGTCGCTGCGATTTCATTGTTTTGTTTTGTTTTTGTAAAATGTATAATTTGAGTTGATGTGTGACCACAGTTTATTTATAAAATAGAATGGTGTTTAAAATAGTTTAAATAGTCTCATTTCTTTCATTATAGAATGTCTGAGCCGCTCCGTCTAACTTCATATGGAAGACAGCTATAAGCTGCCCTTCCGACAAGTCAGAAAGCAGGAATGCATTTTCTACAATCTCAAAGATTTGCTTAATTTCAGGATCTGTGTGGTTACTCGAATATGTCGGAATGGCTTGAACTAAAGTTACAAATATTTGTTGTGCTGGAATAAGTTGGTTCGTGTAGTTTGAGGTTGTGTTCGTGTAGTAGTGTAAGGTTGTTAGTGTAACTGTTCGCTCATTCCGTTCTTGTATTTCACCCAAAATTATGATTAATGATTATTGCATCTTTTAAACCAGCTACTTCCTCCTTTGCCTGTAGTCGGTTTTGACCTCTGCAATAGCAGCGGCGACAACTCTTTGGCCGTCATATTATCAAACTCCTTTGGACTAACACCTGTCTTAGTGTTTACCTGATCGAAAAGACGTCTGATGTCAACAGTCAGTCGGAAGTAAGGAATCCTTAGGAATAAACTATTCATCAGAAACCCTAGGAGGGTTGTCTATTGTCTGGTTCTTTATGACTTTACGCAATTTCGCCCGCATATTTCTTGCGGCCCCGTCATGGTGTATTTCAAGGTCTGTCTGGATCAGAATTAAAAACTCACACCTAATACAGGGGAGGTTGGACAGATTGATAGTTACCTGAAACATTGTTGGTTATTTGTATTAATTATTTATTTTATTTTAAGTGTGTATCGGTAAATGAGTTAGCGTTTTTTTTTTTTTTTTTTTTTTTTTTAAATAATTATTGGACTGTGTAAGACAAGTGGGAATGTGTATATATATGTGTGTGTTATATTAAAACATAAAAAAAAGAAAGTTAATTAATTTAAAATTAAATACAGATAATATTAAGAAAATAATGTCTTACCTTATGATTGAATCCTGTGATAGACCCCTAAGGTTGTTGACGTTGATTGTTATACCGTTATTCATATAGTGCACTCGCATCTCTGGAGGTGAGGTTATGTTTAGAAAAAATTAAATATTAGAAAAAAAAAAGTTAAATGTTAATTGATTTGATTGTTAATGAAATTAATTGTGTGGGGTGAATCCTCCGCTGCCTCCAATGTAACGGGGATTTAGTGACTGGAATAAAGTGAACTGGTTTTGTGTTGGATATATATTTATTAGTTATGATTGTGTGGGTGAGTTTGATGTATGATTTGTACACCTAGCCTAAGGTCTACACTACTTTCCTAGAATATTCTAGACTTGGTATCCTCGATAGAGTATTCTGTATTTGTGATCTTGTAAAGTAGTTATTGCGAAATGTAGGTAAATTCTTATTGTACAAATATATTTAAATGTATTTATCAACAGTAATGTTATTGGTAGTACCTTCAATCTAGAAAAATATTGACTGAGAAGAAAATATTTTGGGTTTTTAGTGCAATTTTTATAATTTTTGTTTTTTATTATATTAGCAGAGATTATTTGCGTATAAGAGGCTAACACTAAGCGTAATATGAAAGGGCATCTGGCATCTATCTTCTTTTCGCCTCCACCCTATTAAATCCATGTTTTCGCCTGATTCGAGGAAATATTAATTTTATAATGTCTTAATATAAGAATCTTCGTTTTTACTTTTTTTTATTGGTTATCTATATAATCGTAGACACATCAAGGAGATGATGTCTGTTTTTGCCCTTATTTATATGTTTTGCCATTATTTATAAGTTATCTGTAGACTAACACGAGACTAACACTAGGAAGGAAACTGCATTTATTAATTATTTGAAGAGCCCCCGCCAAGGGACTATTATTTTTTATTTTTTTCTGATGAACTATAAAGATTAGAAAACATTATATTTTCTTTTTATTAAAATAATATACAAGATACTCGTATAATTCTAGCAACAATTTAACAGTAAAATCACAAAATTGTACTAAGGGCTAACACTAAGGACATTGCAAATTTTTACATCTGTCTCACTCGAATACGTAAATGCCTCCGCGCCTTAAACGCTCCCGCGCTGTAAACCGTCACGGTGCATAATCGCATAAACGCCACAGCTTCTTATCTTTTGTTAAACAAATAAATTCAATGAATGATATAAATGAAGGACTGATTATTTTTTATGAAGGCTTTTGCATTGCTCGGCCATTGTTAGCACTAGGAAACCTGGCTAATGATTCCTAGATTTCATCCAGCAGGGTGAAAGTCTTCTAGCCACAAAACTACTAACCTAGTTTTAATATTTTGTCCCATATTAACTAAGTTTTTTCCTTATTGTTAATTACAAACAAGTAATTGGTTATTTGTCAACTGACTTTATTTTAATCATGACTGCGTTACAGTAAATGACTTCATACGTAAAGATTAGTCGAAAGCATTTGCTGTTACTTTATGTTAAGCATTTGCTGTTACTTTATGTTAAGCATTTGCTGTTACTTTATGTTAAGCATTTGCTGTTACTTTATGTTAAGCATTTGCTGTTAACCCTTTGAGGATTGAGGTATATATTGTAAGGTTGTTCCCCTGGCCTGAGGTTTTTCTACCTTACACACTAAATATATCACACTTTTTTTAAGACGTCATCTGTTTTCTCTGCCTCTGCCCATAATTAAGCTAATTTAAAATATATATTATTACACAAAGACCATTTATAAACCCTAGTTTATAGTAATACTTTAATAAAAATTATATTTACTAAAAATGACATCCCTAAATGAGTATATACATAAGAATATATAGTATATATATATAAAACAACGTCTATAAATACATAAAAAGCGTGAATAAAAAAGGGTAGGGAAAACCGGGTAAAGTCTAGATTATATTGTAGTAAATAAGGTATAAATGGTTCGTAATGCCAGAGGAATTTCATAATTGGGAAAAACTCCTAAGCATAGGGGCTAGCTGCACAAGGTACATTGATGACAGGTTTTACAAACCCTACATGACGAAATCTTGTCTATAATTTCTTTACTATCTTCAACCCTCGCTCTATCTATTAGGCTCTTCTATGAACATTCATAATACCCTAGACAGCCAAGAGATAGCGCTACACATACTTAATTAAATTTACACTGACAGTACCGTGCCTCCAAACAAGAAAAACTTGAGGACGTAAATTTACGCCCATCGGCCTTTTACAAAGAAAATTGAAAACGTAAATATACGCCCGTAGGGCTTTAAAAGGAATTCAAGAATGAACTCATCTGCAGGGAAAGGAATAAGAGCGCTCAATGATTATGAACAGCGAATTGAGTTCTTCGCTAAAAATTGATAATAGAGCTGAAACTATGAAGAAAAGAAAGAAACTAAGGGCGAGTGGTAAGCCAAGTAGGGTCACGTAGAACATCCGATAAACAATAAGAACTTGGTAGTTCTCACGCCCGCACCTCTATAAGTTTTTTATTTGATTTAACGGAGTTCGGATGCCCTCCCCCCCAGGTCAGATTGGCACTGTTCAACAACCATAACATAAGCTTTTAACTTTTTAACTTGCCCTTTACTCCTAACCCTCTTATTACAAGAGAGACTCCAAGTGAGGGGGGGGGGGGTGAAATAAAAACTTTTTCCTCCCAATCCCTTCGCGTATTTGTTTTTTCTTTTTATGACAACGAGGCAGCTTAGAAAAAAAGAACCATAAAAAAACAAAACAACGAAATTATACTTATTACGAGTATAATTATAATATGTGCTGGTTGCGTACATTGGTTGCTGAACAATATGAACTTAGACAAACATAAGCTTCAGGAGCCAGTACTTGAAGACCTTAAACCTAAACCTTTTTTCTAAATATCAAATAAACCATCGGTTGGCAAATTACCTGACAGGTTGACACTGGTCAGAATATAAAGTTGTTTTTTATTCATAATTAACTCATTTTTGAACAGCTTCAGTATGATCTAACAGTGTATCGCTCACAAAAACACGATGATTAGTTGTTGACTTGGTATTATAGTTAGCCATGTTGCTTTAGCACTTATTAAAACTAATTGATTTGTTCAGTAAAGTTAGATAATTCTGTTCTGAATAGTTAAATGTTCTATTATCTTCTAGAATATTCAGGTTAATGTCACCAGTAAAGATAACTTTTTTTCTCACTAATTTTAATTAATATGGATTCCATTTCCTCAAAAAATGATTGATCATTGCTCTTTGGTGAACACCGACAGCTTTTCTTTGGAAAAGGATTTAGTGGAAACTAATAACCATTTGGAGTGGATTTCCCTGGCGCCAAGCGATGCTAGGTGCTGTTTTACCAGTGGTCTAACAGACGACTTAGACGGACCTGGTAACTCGTCACCGAAGTGCCACTATCTCTCGTATGATCTTCCTCCACACTCAAGTAGGTGTCCAATTTTAGGTCCTCTTCGTTTTACCAAGATCGGGGCAACATAAGCACCCCCTCCCCTTATTCGTAAGGCTCTTCCCTTCAGCACCTCTCACATCTTCTCTACCTTCATATTAATATAAATCTATATATTTTTAGTACCAAAGTATATCAAATTGATTGGGGTGGCGTCCAAATTATTTTTGTTCAGTAGGAAAGACAAAACATTGTTCAAACCCCAGCCCACATAGCAACCCAAAGAGTTGGCCATGTTCGTTCTGCCATGAAGCTTTGGATTTTTGTTAGAGCTATTGCACTAACATAATCCTTATAAAGAGGGATTGAGTTTTCTAATGGTTCTTGGAGTTCCAAGATGAGACACTTAAGCCACATTGCTTCACAAGCTGTACCACTGAGAGCCATGTACAGCCTCAGCTGTTGACAATGCTACTATCTGCTGCTTCTTGGAAGTCCAAGATACCGCTGCACCATGAACACAAATAAAGCCAGACTTAGATTTTCTACCCTAGGGATAAGAACCCCAGTCTGCATCTACGGAACCTTTTAAGGGTTGAGTTGAATTTTCTTTCTCCATAAAACATAGCAGCTTCATGCCAAGAGGTCCCTTGATGTAGTGTAACACTCTCTTTTGCTTGGTCGCATTCTTTCTGATTAGAGCAGCTTTGAAATCGACTCAATAACTTATACAAATGAAAGGGTAACACACTACTACATAAATATTTTACATATTTCTTTTCTTTCTTCTATTGGCTCAACATGTTTTCGAAATCGCGGAATACTGTCAAATCCAAGTCACCCATCTGGTAAAACCGATGGACGGTAGAAAGATACTTACCCTCTATCGTTGCTCAAATATTGAAAAGACGGCTTAAATAAAATTCAATGGCTTAAAACAATAAAAAAAAAACTTATAGCCAAAGAGATTGACGAATCTCTTCCTATGATAGAGATAAAAGTATACCAGCATCTAGCATCTCAAAAACCTTCTTCAAGCGACAAGAGACTACGGATACAGCAATAAAGTAAAGTATATTTGGACCAAAGAAGACGGGAACATATTAGGGAACAAATTTCAATCAGCAAAGAAACACTCAGTGAGAAATCAAAAAGATATACAAGAGGTTAAAAAAATTATCTACTCAAACTGAGGAATTGGAACCCGAACCTGTAAAACTAAAACTATACATTTCAAAATCTTTACTGAAGGAACAAATCATCAAAAAAATGAATCGGGCATCATTGGAAAATGATCTATGGAGAACAAAAATCTGCCCTTGAGACTGAGAAACTCCAAAAACCCTAATGTTGTCACCATTAACATCAAATCGTAAGTACTAAATTTTATCATACTAACTTTTATCTTTTATTTAAACTTTACTAAATTTTATAGCAAGTCACCAATAACCCCTTACAACTACCAACACCTCCCAACATATATTAAAAATATGTATACATGAATAACAAATATACACTAACCTTCGATGTTAAAAGCTTCTTCTAACTTCAAAAACATAATAAAAATATTCATAACAAAATAAATTATCGTTAAATTACAAATAGTACAAAACTTACAACCGTTTATATCAGCTTTACCAATTCTTATTCCAAGTCACTAATAACCCCTCATATCATATATTAGAAGAAAAAAATAAAATTAATATATAATTATATATATACTTATATATATAATAATAATTATATTATATATTATAATAAACATATACTAACCCTGTGTTAAGCTTCTACTAACTTCAAAATCATAAGAAAATTGATCAAAACAAAATATATTAATAAAAGTTAAAAAAAGATCAAAATGGAACACATGTGTGTCATGGCTTTTATGTGTTCAAACAATAAACACTTTCCAAAAATGTTATATATTTTTGTAATCTACTCTTCAATACCTTTTATTTGACATCCCACTCAGTTTTTTTTATTTTACGTTGCAGGAATTATCCACCGTTTTGGATTTCCAGTAAATCAGATCATATTCCTATTCTTATTTTTCTATGGCTCAGCAGACCGCACATTTTTTATATTTTTAGTAACAGCAGAAATATATGTTTATTCTACAGTTGACCCCTTTGATTATGTATTCTTCTTGTTTATGGTCTTTAGGGATTATTAATAAAAAAACAGCTATTTTTTTTAATTATACTAGTTTTTAAATTAGCTATATTTCACCCAAACCTGGGCATCTTCAAGCTTTATCAGAATTTTACATATGACGTGAAAATTTATTTATATAGTTTTAAGGGGGGGGGGGGGGGGGGGCACTCGAAATGTTGATGTTTTTCGACAAATTTCCACAAGTGTTATATATTTTTTGTAATCTACTCTCCAATACCTTTCATTTACTACCCCACTCAAAATTAAAAAAAACAAACATATTTTTTCCCCGTGACAGGAATTAGCCACAGCTACTTTCTCAGAACCAGGGTATATTGTCGCAAACCCTTTGTTAAAAATAATTCTAAGACCAGCTTCTTCTATTCTGCCTACAGATAATAGATTAAAATTTAAGTTTTTAAAGTATAATACAATAGCAACAATTTATTCTTTTTCAAAAGAATCAATTTTAATATTTCCTTCTTTTAGAGCTATTAGAGTTTGCTCTACTTTGGCTACTGCTATTTCAATTGGAACCTGCAGATCATGAATATCTAAAAAAACAGAAAAGTTGATGACCATAGGAACAGATCCTCTGGAGTCGAGAAGGAATACTAATTTATAACCAACATGTTCTTGATTCTTTTCAGCGGCAAATGTCACACCAAATGCTGATTTATTCTTAGTATATTTATTTGTCATCTTTCTTATTGATTTTTTAAAACTAGGCATCGCATGGCTATATCATTGAAGCGAGCGTATAGTAATAAATATGTATTGAATATTGAAAAAAAAGATTATTGTGAATCATGATGAGTTGATAGATAATGGGTCTGGTAGTAGTGCAGCGGCTAGTAGTAAGGGAACCACCCCGCATTCTTACTATTCCACTAAACACACATCTCTATTTCAATATTTATAATTTGTATCTCTTTGCTACAAACAAACTACTGCATGTATCAAATTGAAATTTTGCATGCCTGTTTCAATTGTGCATCAGATGGTGTCTATGAAGTTTTATTAAAATCGTTACGTTAGAACGTAAGATATCGGTAAAAAGGTTGTTTTCTCTATTTTAAACGTTTAGGCCCGCTTTAATAGTTTTAGCGATCTTTATTAATTCATAGCGGTGTCGCTGTTGGTTTTACTAAAAAATGTTATTTGAAAAAAATGTTCGTCTCATCGAATAGATGATAATAGAATCTTTTCCCGTCCTGAAATTCCAATTTAATTGTTGAACCTCTCGTTTAAGCGAGCGTTGCGCGCGAACTCTTGGACGGATCACGCTGTCCAACGAACTTAGCCTGAGTATTAGTAAGAGGATCATGTATACCTAATTTCAACTAAATCGGTCAACTTTTACTCAAGTTATCGTCACACGCGTGAACGTTACTGACAGACAGACAGACAGACAGACAGACAGACAGACAGACAGACAGACAGACAGACAGACAGACAGACACGGAGCATATTTCGTTGAATGTAGGAAGCTCGCTACGCTCGCTTCAATTATTTCTAGAGTCATTATTTCTATTATTAGTTTTAAATGGTTTCTTAAATTTGCACTGGGCTTGAAAGTGCCCCGGGCAATTACATTTTTGTAGCATCGAAACTTGTGTGTAAAAGTAGATGGAAAAGATACAGATACATATCATTATTTTAATTCTTAAAATCTGATCTGTTTTCTCCATAACTCTTCATGAAGGAGTTTAGACTTGACAAATTCAAGTTTAAGATATTCTTCAGGCATTATTTCTAAGGCTGTACTTCTTATGACATAATAAGAAGGGGGAAGTGCAAGAAATAAATTCAAACCAAATCGACATTTTCCATTTAGGTGCCACAACTTTTAAGCTCTCCGATAACTCTATCGAAATCAAGAACTTAACGAGATTCCATATTTTAATTTCAATGATATCAGTTTTCTCCTTAAAATATTTGTTTGGTAATAGCTGTCCTTGAAAAAGTAGAAATTAGGGTATCCAAAACTTCATTATGGTAATTTCTTATCTTTCACGTATTCAAGATGACTGTTGGTTATACGTTGTACAA
This sequence comes from Gerris lacustris, assembly GCA_951217055.1. Classification (NCBI taxonomy): domain Eukaryota; kingdom Metazoa; phylum Arthropoda; class Insecta; order Hemiptera; family Gerridae; genus Gerris; species Gerris lacustris. Next base: position 10,437,332 of record OX578285.1, read on the forward strand.
TAGAGATATACATTTCCTTTTTAACAATTCTCTTAGCGTGAAACCCATTTTTTTATATTTTTTTTTTTTAGATAAATCACTATCTAATACCACGTACAAAGAGTCATCCCTTTTTTCTAAACATTTGAACAAATCATGTTCTTCCAACAAAACCTTTATAATATACTTCCAATTACCAAAGTCAGTTCCATAAAATTGAAGTCAATCAAATCAAGAGTGGAAAGGGTAATTCTCTTCCATTTCATTTTCATTTTGAGAATTATCAATTACCAAATTCGAATTAGAATTTAAATTTTAGCTTATAATTTCTGATAAATCTATTATTGTTATTATAATTATTGTTTCTTTGGAAATTATTATTATTATTATTTAAAGGGACCACTCTCGGTGGAAGACTATAGTTAATCCGTGTATTTGAAGACCTTCTCATAGAATAGAGAAAGTTCTCTTCTTCTATAACAATCTGATTAGTTTGAATATTATAAGTTTTTAAAGTTCTGTCATGGTACACTGACACCCGAATTTTCTTTTCTTCTTCAGTCATATCTAAGGCATTTAATTTAGATAATATCAGACAACGAGCATCCAGCACAGCATGCCAAAATCATAAAGGGTTTCATTTTTGTGTGGTGCTAATGTTAGCAGATGTTGTATCAAGCAATCAATATTTCTCTGATCGTCAAATATAAGGGTGAGGAGATTTTTAATCCCCCCCCCCCAAAAAAATGCCTGTTCTTGAACCACATTAAATCTAAAGCTAGTTATTCTACAACAAGTCGGAAAAAATTAATTTAATGGGTCTGTCTGGCTGGTCCTACTACAAACCTGTGTCAGTAGGCTTTCTACATTGTTAAGAAATATATTTTATTTTTTAACACAGTGCTATAAAAAATGTTTTAGAAGGCTTTCTACTGTGTTAAGAAAGATATATGATTTTCGACCGATATTGCTTGGTCCGCAAATCAAATTTCTTATTGTGTCGGATAGTAAAAGTCCGTGTTTCCTTCTAACCGCATGGTTCGATAGCAGAATATTGTAATCCGTTACAGGCAAAGAGTGGGCGTGTTTCCTCAGTTTCATCTCGAGTATGTGTGAAGGAGCGACGTAAGCTGTTAGTACTTAAATACTTTGTGCCGGCGTAATGTCACATAAGTTAACACTGGCCGATGAAAAGGAAACAACGAGGAAGAAGTCTTAAGGCTGGTCGTCCACTGGAAGCGTGTACGAGCGGCGACGAGCTTCGCGCTACACTGGCGGCTACGGGCGCCGGGCGGCCACGCGCTACCGATCCCATTTATGTAAAACCAATGTACCCTCGTCCCCTGCGGGGACCTTGAGCAGGCACTAGAAGCTAAATACCACGAAACATTTTTGCGCCGGAAGGTTACAATCCTAGATAATAGGTTACAATTGAACCTCATCAACAAGAGAAGGTTATAACTTATAACTCGTGAACGTTGTATGGGTTTCCTAAATAGTATGTTATGCGTTACTTTTTTAGTATTAATCTGTATAATAGTAATTAATAAATAAATTGTAATGTGTAGTAATATTTTTTTTCTATATAAAGGTAACATTTAAGTGTTTTTAAGTATTTGTAGGTAATAAGAAAAGGGAACTACTTGTTCATTTTCCAAGACTTGGATTGGAAATGAAGAGTGGAGTCAATATTAATTCTTTTAATTTGTACAACCTAAACTTACGAAACAAAAATTTTTACAGGTACCTAAATAACAGTGTAACGGGGAAGCCAAGTCCAGAATATTCTAGGAAAGCAGTGTAGACCTTAGGCTAGCAAAGGCTCGAATTTCTGTCTAGTGGTGCTTTCCCCCACCAAGAATCTAACAGACTAAGCCCTAGCACAGAGTCACACGGGGAGTCCGATCTTAGCTCTGGAGGTGTACACATCTTACTAACAATCATATACCCAAATAAATATCTATCAACCATATAACATGTTTACTTTATTCAACTCACCAAATCCCCGTTACAACAGGAATCAGTCTGGAAAATATTACATTTTTCATAGAACAATTTTGAACTCTGCTAGGCTAAGACTAAGACATAATAAAGAATACTAAAGAGGCTGGTCTTTGTTTGAAAAAAGTATTTTGATAGTTTAATTTAGCTGAATTGATTAAGCTTCAATATTCAATAGGAATAGGACTTATAATTTATTATATATTTCTTTAAGAAAAATACTACTCATTATACCCCGAACCCAGAGTATAAAATTAATGTTGATATAATCACATTAATCTTTGAAATCAACGGAACAGCTCACCTAAATTTCATAAAACCTGCATTATTCCCTTTATTGTTATTAAAAAAAAATAATAAAGGAGAAATATACTACCAATTTCGTATGGTTGTAAATTTATTTAATTTTCCCCCGTTTTTTACATCAGTCAAAATTGTTTTGATTTTTTAACATGAATAATTGCAGTACTCTTTTACATTAATGAAATTCTTTAGAAATATATATTCACAATTTACTACTGAATTCTGGCTAAAGAAAGTTATTCTTTTTTTTTCGGGGTGTCTGTGTTCACACTAACGTTTTTAGTGTTTTTGCAGAACTGGAAAATTGGTGAAGTACGAACTCTCTTCATCACTATTTTCTTGAAAGGGAGTGAACAAATTTTGATCAAAACAATATTTCTTTTTATTAAAGATAAAAAAAAAGGCACTATAATAGGCACATAAGTAAATTACTCCAATGAAAATTTGCTAAAGAAAAAGAAACATAACTTAAAACTGATACAGTACGGTAAATAAAAACTATTATTATAACCTGTTGTTGAGTACAACTATGACACGACTATAACCTTCCGGCGCAAAACTTTTTCGTGGTAAGCAAGCTCCAGCTTCAAAGTCTAAGGATGTTAGCAGGCTTCTACTCTCTGAGACAGTCACGCTTTGGGACCCGTCAGCTTACTGAACATCCGGCTTGGGACCGGCAATGGCGGAAACATATTGTACTCATGTCATCATAAGTAATCGTTACACGCGTACGCGTAATTGTTTCTGTCCGACAGACTAACATACAAGGTGAATATTTTGTTAAATGTAAGAAGCTAGCCATTCTCCCTTTAATGATATGGGGCAGAAAATTGATATGATATGAGGTATCACTCTTTTTTACAAATTAATTTAATAAAACAAATTTAAATAACATATTACAAAAAAAGGAATGCCTGTAAATGCTTTAAGTCTCGAGTGGATGCCAAATACATGATACAATCGGTCATACGTATATAATCATAAGTCAACACAACTGTAGTATCTCGAAAATAAAATTTTAGCTTTACTGAGCCATCCTCTAGTTATGGTGTACGAGAAAAAAACAAACTCGTAATCAACTTTATAAAAAGTTATAGTGTAAAGGGCAAAGGTAGAATATCGGAGGGATGTATCGTGTGCTATAGTCCTAACCAGGTTTGACGGTAAAGGAGCAGAAAGAGGGCCGTTGAGACAAGAGGGAGAGAGAGAGAGAGGAGAACAAGGTTGCAAAATGACATTATACCTGGTCGGCTCTTAGCTGCCAGGCACAACTTAGCCACCCAAACAACATTAGACTCCCGCCCAAACAACTAAAAACAACTACCGACACGACTCTCAACCCACTTACGACAATAACTCTACCCCGTCCATATACTTCGTCAACTCAAAACTAACAAACTCTTGGCCTCAGCACAACAGTTCGAGCGATACACTAAGCTAAATATCATAATAGTAATAATTAGCAACTCTCTCTCATACATTGTTGGTATAAATCACGGTTTGCTTCTTTATCCCAACCAAACATGCATCATATGGCTAAGAAAATATTTCTTAAACACCCATTTTTAACCTGTAAATTTTAGCAAATATTGTTTCCTCTTTAATAAATTATCTCACTGTATGGTCTATAATTTTGTCACGGAAGCCCTCCGCGGTTTATTTATTTATTAGGTTATCCCTGTCTAAATAATGTTTATTTTGGAATACGTCTTTTAAATCGTAGTAAAAATATTGGACAAACGAGTGAATTAGAAAGTCTCTTGTATATTACTATGGGGAAAGAAATAAAGCCGTTGTCCGACCTATGACAGCAGATTTTATTTAATCAAAATGGAGTGTTTGGAGTGCTTTAAGGGGTTAAGAAGAACTGAGAAGATTTCAAGAGGGTCCTGTAAATGAGGAGGATAAGTTCTAGGGTATACAAAGTCAAAGGGAGCCCGGATCTCACCCTCACTCAGGCCTAACTGTCAAGTGGCAATATCCTAGTGGCTTGGACCCGTTAAACACTCGAGACCACTCCACACACTTGACTTTGACTTCTATACATTGCCTAAATTGTGTGTGTGAGTATACACCTACGTTTAGTAACCTATCGTTACGAAATTTTTCATATTAAAACATTACCTTGTGACAAAACTAAAGATAACGTAATTGCAATTAGTATTGAATAAAAAAATACTTTGTGGTGAGGAAATGTTGTTAGATAATGGTCCTTTTGTAAGAATTTGTCAACTATTTATTTACTTTGTCATATAAAGAGAAAGTATCGTGATAGCGCGAAAATTCAACAGCCAGATTCTGATGGATTTACACGTTTTGAAGTCCCCTGAGTCCAAAAAAAAATGTTGTTTTTTTTTAAAAAAAAAAAAAAAATGTCTGTTTATGCAAACGCCTGGAGCCTAAACTACTGGGTCGATTTGAAGAAATTAGACAAAATTAGTCGAATTCTAAAATGTAGTCCATTTAAATAAGAATCTGACGATATCAGCCGTTTTCCCAGGAAAAATCTAGTTCCTAAGAAAATAGCTTTATACGCGGACGGAGAGAGGCCGGGTGTCCGACGAGGAGAAGTTATTTTTATGATAAATATAAATATAATATAATTAATTCCAAGATTGTACCCTTTATAATAATTTATGTATAGTGTTGGATCCTTTAGGGTAATAAGTGACTAGGGTAAACTCTCATTTACGTGGCAACGTTTCGGCCTGACCGGCAATTTTCAAGCCTAGCAAATATAATTTATTTAACAAAAACGACGTAACAAGTTACCTACAAAAGTTTAATTTACTATAATTGACTACAATACCTGTAATGTAATAATGTAAGGATCGTTATATGTTGTTCAATTTCAAAAGTTAGTTGGAACAAATCGTTCCTTCGTCAAAACATTGGTTTTCAGTAAAAAAAATCGATCTCCTCACTCACAATCATACACCTTAAAAGGTGCATCGTAGCACATTACAATAATTTAAATGTGAGACCTGCTAGTCAATGATAAGATTGTGATAAGAAACTTTAACGGTGTAGAATACTTTCAGTTACCTTATTAATTTAATTCCCGTTGTTTTTATGTTAATTGTTGTTTTATCTAGGCGTTTTTATGTTATTCTAATTGTTAATTAATGTTACTTATGGTAATGTGCTACGATGCACCTTTTAAGGTGTATAATTGTGAGTGAGGAGGTCGATTTTTTTTTTTACTGAAAACCAATGTTTAGACGAAGGAACAATTTGTTCCAACTTACTTTTGAAATTAAACAACATATAACGATCCTCACATTATTACATTACAGGTATGGTAGTCAAGTGTAGTTAATTAAACTTTTGTAGGTAACTTGTTACGTCGTTTTTGTTAAATAAATTATATTTTCTAGGCTTGAAAATTGCTGGTCAGGCCGAAACGTTGCCACGTAAATGAGAGTTTTCACTTATTACCCTAAAGGATCCAATACCATATATAAATAAAATGTTCAATAATAATTAAATGAACCTACCAAAACTGATAAATGGAAAACACTGGACTAAGTAATTATGAACTCGTATATGAGAAAGTTTGTCTGAGTTGTCTCGGACCGATTTTTTATATTTTTAAGCATTTAATTGCTCAAACGTAAAATTTATTTACATCTTACTTAACTCGACAAGGAGAAAATATGAAAGTATACAGGGTGGTCCAAAAGTCCCCCCCCCCCTCTAAACTTTTGAACGGTTTGAGATAAATTAATGAAACTTAGGGGATCTCTACCATGCAAAGGGAAGTTTGTTTTTTTGCAATCACCCACTAGGGGCAACCACCCCTTTTGCCCCCAGCCCCCCCAACTTCAAAATTTCAAATTGGAGTGTATATTTTTGATAGCATATTTGGATTCTACAGTGAAAAATAATAAACTTTTACATGAAACTTTTTTTTTTTATTCCCAATATTTTGCCCCCTACAGGGGGACAAAGATAGCAAAATTACCCTACCGATAATACGTTGTAAAATCTAAACGGTTAGAGATAAATTAACGAAACTTAGGGGATCCGTACCATGTAAAGGGAAGTTTGTTTCCATGCAACCGCGCTGTAGGGGCAACCTCCCATTTTGCCCCCAGACCACCTAACTTCAAAATTTTGTCCTAGAATGTATATTCTTGATAGCAGATTTATAGATTCTACGGCAAAAAATAAAAATATTTTAGTTCAAACTTTTTTTTCTACCTCTAATATTTTGCCCCCTATAGGGGGGAAAAGGTATAAAAATCGTAGATTTCAGCGCCTGGGGGCAAAATGGAGGTTGCCCCTAGTACGCGAGTAGACGATTAAACACTTCCCTTTACATGGTACAGATCCCCCAAGTTCCATGACTTTATTTCAACCCTTTTAGATTTTATAACGATCTAAGTGTTATTTTTTTTACTATTTCGGAAGGGTTATTTTGCTATCTTTGCCCCCCTGAAGGGGGCAAAATATTGGAGATAGAAAAAATAGTTTCAAGTAAAATTTTATTATTTTTCACCGTAGAATCCAAATATGCTATCAAAAATATACGCTCCAATTTGAAATTTTGAAGTTGGGTGGCCTGGGGGCAAAGTGGGTGGTTGCCCCTAGTGGGTGATTGCATGAAAACAAACTTCCCTTTGCATGGTAGAGATCCCCCAAGTTTCATTAATTTATCTCAAACCGTTCAAAAGTTAAGAGGAGGGGGGGGGGGAGACTTTTGGACCACCCTGTATATTCTTAGTGGCAACTTTAAAATTAATTAGGAAGATTAAGGTAAACTTGGCTGAAAAACAACTTTTTTAATTTGACCATGTATTATCTAAACAAACGTGTAGATATTACAAAAGAGTAGAAAACTGTTATTTTATAGCCCCAAAATTAAAGACCACAGGCGAATAAAGCATTTAGACGTGAAGTAAAACTTTATTAGGGAAAAAGTTCAGCAAGTTGTAATATCCTTATCACACATTGTTTTCTCGGACCAACCAGCTGATCTACGGTAGAAGGAAAAAATGCCCACGGAAAAAAAGCCCAGGAAAAAATGCCCACGGAAGAAAAGTTCAAAATAATTAAACTTTAATCTTTAATGGTAGTTTTTAAATATAATTAGGTAATTGTTAACGCTAACAAATGTTAACCTATTTTTAAATACAATCCATTAGGGGTATTGTATTTTTTCTACTACTGGACTTAAGACGCATCTTCTTTAGAATGGTAGGGATTTTACCAGGTATCATTAATCCCAATCACCATGAATGAATCCCTACAATATGTTACATTATACACTACACGATATTATGTGTTAACTGTTTGAACATATTTACATTTTACTTGCCTTGGTTTTTACCTAAAATATATGATATATGATATACCAAAATGATAACGTGTATAATAAAACTAGCAGAAGTAAAATATGGCGATGGCGATGAAAGATGTTGTTTAAGAAATAATTTACTTTCTTAATGTGAATAAAATAAAAAAATAAATATCTATATTTACTACTCACAATAGGAACGAAAATGATTTTATTTATTAATTTTATGTCAACAAAGAGATACATTTATCCCGCCTTACATTTATTATTTACAATTAAAGTACAAAATTAACACAAAAATTAATTTACAATTATTAAACAAAAAGTTTTCACAAAAAGAAAGGTGCATCTTAAGCCCAGTGACCCCAGGTACCGTTACTTTTATAGTAATATAACTGCAAAAATACAACACCAGCGTTGAAAATTAACTAATTATATTTAAAAACTACCATTAACGATTAAAGTTTAATTATTTTGGACTTTTCTTCCGTGGGCATTTTTTCCGTGGGCATTTTTTCCGTGGGCATTTTTTCCTGGGCTTTTTTTCCGTAATTCCTGATCTACTGACTAACTGCTGATCTACTCCCTCAAAATTTCTATAGTTAAGAAGTCTACTAGGATGCAAGTTCGAGAGGGTGTGTTGACATTTGACATCAACCTTAACCTCAAGTTAACCTGTGTTTTGTTTAATGTTCTTTTATATTATTAAAAATCAAATTTGCTCAAGATAGAAATATTTCTCTTTACAAAATATTAAGAAATCTTGTAGAGAAAATAGTATTTTGCTCTTATAAATGTCATATTTGTTTTTAATGTGGCTACCATAAAACAATTTTTGGGGAGAAACATTCATATTATTAATCGACCTGAAAAGAGCTTAAAATTACATGTAACATGCCAATTAATAGACCCTTATATCGGCCATGTTTTTTTTTTTTTTTTTTTTTTTTAAATCGTGCAATAGTTACACATTCTTTTCCTACTTTTTAAGGTCTTTAAAACGATGAATAAAGACATGATGATGATGATGATTAAAAATTTTATCTTTGCCCGTCCACTATATTGGTCACCGTCTTAAAAATATTACATTTGAAATTTTAATAATTAAATAATATTTTCCTAATTTTCAAGACCTTTAAAATATGTATAATATGCCACACAGACGATAACCATATTGACTGCTATCTTGAAAAATTTAGTGTGAAATTTCCAAAAACTATTATAAAAAAAAATCCTGATTATGTTAGATATCGGTAAAAGGAACGTTATAAGGATTACTATACCACACGTGTATTCACGTATCTACTTCACCACCTAACTTGGAGAATGTTGAACTGTTATGCGATAGCATTTTATGAAGGTTGGAGTTTCAGGTGTGTATACTAACCCCCTAAACTGTGGCTTTACATAATATTAAATTCAAGTAAAAATTAACTACCTATTTTCTTTTAACTTTATACTTACATTTTTTTAATCGATCTATTTATTTTACCACTAGTGGTTAATAGCAGGCTTTGTACAAGGTTAATTAAGTGGAGAGACGTATTTCCTATTCTTAACTATTTGACTTTTAATTAGAAAATTATCCCTATTTATTGAATTCTGGTTATATTTCATTTAATAAGTTTATTGCAATCATAACATTATTTTAATATAACTATTTATAATCCTTATTCCGATGTTGGCATGCATGCTAAGAAGAAGCTTTGGACGATGTGTGTTGCTCCAGTCCTAACATACGGAGCAGACACATGCACTTTCACAGAAAGGATTGTAAAGAAGATGAGAGTAACTCAGAGAGCCATGGAAAGGAGTATGATGAAAATAACTAGAAGAGACAGGAGAAGAAACAGCTGGCTTAGAGAACAGACAGGTTTAGAAGATATTGGAAAAACTATAATAGAAAGGAAGTGGAACTGGGCAGGACATATTGCAAGGATTAAGGACGATAGATTTGCCAAGAAAATGATTGACTGGTACTCTAGAGAGCTAAAGAGGGACAAAGGAAGGCCAGGACAAAGATGGGATGAAGATATGAGGAAGAGCTGTGAAGGAGTGACATGGCAGAGAGTTGCGCAGGATAGGAACAAATGGAACAGAATGAGAAGTGTGTACAGTGAAGCATGGCTGTATACGAATTAAAATTTATAATTTTGGAATTGTATAGTAAAATTGATATGATTTAGCATTTTTTTTGTATAATATTATTATCCATAGCCGACTAACAAAGGCTATTCAACCCTATAGAAATAGATACCACGACCTATAGCCGAATTATGACAAAAAACAAATATATATATATATATATATATATATATATATATATATATATATATATATATATATATATATATATGTGTGTGTGTGTGTGTGTATGTCTATATGTATCTGTATATGTGAACGTGTGTATATGTATATATAATAGATATATATTATTATTAATTAAGTATGTATGTAAATAATTATTTATTTTTATATCAATTTATGTAGTTAAAATTGTATATGATGTCATAATAAATGGTTTATTATTATTATTATTATTATTGTTAATCCTTATTATAATTTGTTGTTAATTGTCTACTAAACCTACTTACTTAAGTTAAAAACAAATTTTAATCAGACAGGTGCGTAGGCTTCCGCGGGTAGACTTACAATAAACAGCTTGGTTTTCCGGTGATATCCGCGTCCCAATGGGGTTGAAGTCCGACGTTTCGCTTCCACTACTGGAAGCATCTTCAGGGGTGTGGTGCATCGTGATGTTTACTTCAGCAAAATTATGTCTTGTTGAAGAAACAGTATGTCTTGTTGAAGAAACAGTATGTCTTGTTAATGCTAGAAAAGTATTCTATGCTACAAGTCATATACAGCAAGAATATCAAAGTTTATATGGAGCTTAGAAAAGAAAGATGGATAAGTAAGATTCCAAATCATCCAAATTGATATGCCCACCTCAACAGCAGAAGACAACGAAGTAGATTTTTACACTTCGCTTCAGTATTCTTTATATGAAGATAATTGCAAATGTACCTTAGTTATTGGATACTTTAGCAAATGTTGGAAATCAACAGAATTATGCTGCGACAAATAAAAATTATAATAGAAATATGGATATGGAGACAGAAATGAGCGGGGCGAGAGACTTCGAGAATTCGCCGTGGGAAAAAACATTTACATCACCAATACATTTTTCATAAAGATTAAAGCAAAAAATGGACTTGGATGATGATGCAACCAAAAATCAAATAAACTTCATTTTAGTAAACTATTTTTAACAAAAAGAATAGAGCGATGGCAAGAAGATAAAAGAATTATAAAAAGAAAACAATACAGGAAGGTGGTAACGTAAAAGATGGTAAAGATATGAAAGATAAAACAGAAATAATAAATATAATCAGAGATTTCTATAGCGAATTATATGATTATATGACTAAACTATAGCACCAAAAAGAGAAAATATTGATCAAGTAGACATGAAATGATACCTGACATAGTGAAAGGAGGAGTAGAGCGGGCAGTAAGAAAGTTAAAAAAAAAAAAAAGCGTGGGGGAAAGATGGAGTTACAGGAGAAGAAATTAAAGCTGGATGAGAAACTTTAGCCAAGGAGTTGATGCAACTCTCCGACGATTGTTTACTCAAAAAAAAGTGCCAGATGATTGGTTACTTGCGAAACTAGTCCTACTGCTCAAAAAAGTAGATCGTCAAAATGCCGATTTGTAAACTAAAATAAATAATAAATATAGCATCAGAAAAAATCAAGTTAAATGTATATATAAAAAAGTAGAAGGAAAAATTTATATTATTTTTATTTTATTTTTTTCATTTTATATTATATCTTAATTTTTTTTAAAAAAAAGTCTATTCTAATTTATGTTGTTTACAATAAATGTTTATTATTATTAGAATCGCACTACCTCCGTGTGCGGTGTTATCTGGGTGATTTGTTGTATATGTTGAGTAATTTTGTAAGTAATGCGATCGTGCGGTGAAATGTGTTTCTATGATGAGGGCAATGTCAATCCTTCTGTCTTAAAGTAGAATGTCAAGTTACTGCCCGTGAAGGGTGGCACCATTATCATTCCATAAAATGATGGTGAGGAAACGGTGAATTTGAGGATTCACTGGCCTAGTTGGGGTGGCCGAGAGACGCAAAGAAATTTTTGAATGAAGCTTGTAAATGTGCTTTGGGCAGTGAGGAGGGAATTGAGTATGGTACGAAGGTCATGTACGTTTTAGATAGAGATAATAAGATATACAAATAAATTTATCTCCCCTGTAAAACACTGTCTCATGGAGTTTTAGGTACAGATGTTTATTCACTCTATGACAGCTACAGAGAGAGTATTCAAAATGTTTTATATGTATGTGTAGCGTGTTTCAAAGCGTATATTTAGCACAAAATTTACAAGAGAACAAAACTTAAAATATTTCTCGAAATCAACACAATGTCGACTGTCATATTCATGACACTCTTCCCCTCCTTCAGGAACCTAGTGCGGCTTAACACGAGGTCGGTAATGTTTCAGCCTATTAAGGTGTACTACAAGTCGTTTTCACTGACTTCCATTCTTCTGTACCCGTGCAGTCACGTCTGACAATTTTTTCAGCACTGTGTATAGCCCTTTCCAAGGTTTGTGGAATTTAGAAACTTCTTCCCTTTCGCGTGTGAGGAAACCACACCCCTACCTCAGACCCCTCTTCTATTTCTCTTCCCTTGCAGCCTTGATCGAAGTATTCTTTCTGTGCCAGTTGCCTTTTCTGTTGTTTTTGTCTTACGACGGAATATGCCTTTTCTAGGTCCTTTTGAAGCTGCAGTACATAGCGGCTTAGATCTTGAGCTCGCTCCGGTGACCCATACAAATATCTTACGGAAGCCGCAACTCCCGTCCAAATACCACATAATGTGGGGTGACTCCGGTTGTTTCATGCTCACTTGAGCGGTATGCTATCACGACAAGTGGTATTTTGACGTCCCAGTTATTTTGGTGTTCATAAACAAAATGGCTAAGCATGTCACATAATGTCCTATTAAACCTCAACGAGACCATCAAACTGGGGATGGTAAGGACTTGTCCGTGATTTCTTAATGTTTAACTGGCCGGTTATTTCGGCAAATAGTTGGCTCTCAAATTGTCTTCCTTGGTCTGTGTGCAGTTCATAGGGTGCCCCATAACGAGAGACAAATTCTGAGACAAACACCCTGCCCACTGTCTCTGCCTCGATATTCCGCAGAGGGTAAGCTTCGACCCACTTAGTAAAATAATCAGCCACAACAAGGATGTATTTGTTATGACTTAATGATTTAGGAAGAGGTCCCAGAATATCCATTGCCACTCGTTGAAAGGGAAACCCAGCACGGACGGTTTGCATAGGTGCTCGACCCTTGGTGCCTTTCCGTACCCCACACCCTAAACAAGAATTAACCCAATCTTCAATTTCGCTTAAATGACCAGGCCAATAGAACCTGGAGCTAACTTTCTTTTTGGTCCTTGCAATGGTAAGGTGAGCCCTGATGGTTCCAAATCAAGATCTTCTAAAATTTCGCTCACCATCTTTCTTGGTAAAACAATTTGATATCTGATACGCTGGCCTTTTTCCCAACGACGCTGCAGAATACCAGTCTCACTTTTGTTAAGTCTTCCAAACTGTGACCACAAACGGAGAAGGGTAGTGTCACGCCCCGAACTTGTAAAAAAGCTGACCTTTTCCCTGCATTTAACCCACTGAATCACTTCTGACAATATTGGGTCAGCAGCTTGTTCTTTCTTCACAGTATCTTCCTCGAAATTGATTACAAACACATTTGCTTCCATAGGCGTTTCTTCATTCTTCGACACTTCGGGTAGGTCTTCCTTACACTGTCTGCAGACCCGTGATAACCCGTCAGTGTTAGCATGTGACTTTCCTGCTCGATGTGCTACTTCGAAGTCGTATGGCGCCAATGACTCAAGCCACGTTGCCACCTGCCCTTCTGGCTCCTTGAACGATTTTAACCATTTCAAGACACTGTGGTCAGTTCGAACTAGAAATTTGCGGCCGTACAAATACATTTTGAACTGTTGAATTGTATAAACCAAAGCGAGCTTTTCCTTCCTGGTCGTACAATAGCGTCGTTTGGTCTGGCATAACATATCACGCGCTCTTCCCCTCCCTGCATTTGAGATAACACTACTCGGATGCCTACGTCACTAGCATCACAGTCTAGTTCAAAATCATCCTCCCCGGTCGGCAAAACCAATACAGGTGCAGATATTAAAGCACTCTTTAACGCCTCAAAGCTCCTAAGAAAATCAGTTCCAAAATAAAACTTTTTCCCTTTCTCCGTGGCTTTGTATAAGGGTGCAGCTATCTCAGCAAACTTATTAATGAAGCGCCTGTAGTATGCTGCAAAGCCAAGGAATGACCTCAGTTCCTTCACGTTAGTTGGCACAGGCCAGTTAGAGACTACTTTAGTTTTTTCCGGATCTGTAGCTATCCCTGCGGCAGAAACAACGTGACCCAGGTATTGAATTAATTAATTAAGGGGATTCTAGTTTCTTTAGTTTGCGTTTAAATATTGCTAGATTTGGAGTGGACCTGAGCTCAATGGGAAGTTTATTAATTAAAGTGGCACCTCTACATGACCAGCATTGTTGGCCAAACGTAGTAAAAATTCTAGGAATATTAAATAAGTTGAGTGAAGTTGATCTGGTTTTATGTGAGGGGTTTAGTTCTATTGGAAGAGGTGACTGGTCTTTATAAGTTTGAATCATAGCCTGTCTGTTAATTAGTGTAGGTAGGCTGCTCACCTCCAGGAGAGAGAAAGCTTCATTTGAGTCAAATGTTATTTGTTTTCTTAGAATTATTTTTACAAGTTGCTTCTGGACACGGTAGAGTGGATTGATGATTACATTGTAGGCACCACCCCACCCCACAGCCCCATAAAGCAACAGGGATTGGACCAGTGCAAAATAAACTGTTCTTAGCTGCTCTCTTGGCATAAACTTTCTTAGGAAAATATATAAGTACATTCATTTTCGACATCCTTTAACAGTATGGCAATCAGTTTATCCCATTTCATAAGGTTATCCATCTTAACTCCGAGATAAGTAGCCTCCTCTTTTCTAACCAAATTTGAACAGTCATTATTACATATATGATCAGTTCCAGGGTATGTGTTATGAAAACCAATATGAGTCTCATTTTGAGCTGGTAGTGAACTGCTTCTTAAAGCAAAACTTAAAAAGATTTAGTTTTATTCACAGTAAGTTTGTTGTGTTCGAACCAATTTTTTAATAGAAAAAGTGACTGATTAGCAACTACCTCGACATTTTTCCAAGAATACTCTGCAATTACCCAGACCGTATCATCAGCATAGGCTATCGGCATTGCACCAGGAAAGGATAAAAGATCATTGATGTAAACCGAGAATAAAATAGGTGCTATCACCGTTCCCTGGGGCAGGCCAAAGCTTAATTTGACAGATTCACTATTCATATTATTAATTTTCACCAGCTGAGAACGGCCTGAAATATAGCTAGTAAACCACGAGACGGCACTGTTAGTTACACCTAGTCTTTTCAGTTTTTATATTAATATGGCATGACTACCTAATTAGTATTAACTTTTGACATCGCGGGAAAATCAAAAAAATATCACCATTGTAAATAGACGATTGTTCTACTATTCAAGGTATACTCAATGTTAATCTATGCACTTATGCGTGATTAATTTTATAATCCCTTAAGAAAATTTTCCTGGCTTATAAGTTGTCTCGGGCTCTTGGGCCCCCTATGCCTGTGCCCTCCCCCACATTGCGGGCCCTGCGGGCCCAGCTCATACGCCACTGAAGGGAGGTACGGGACATGTAACAAATCGAAGTGAAGTTAAAAATTTATTATACAGAAAGAAATGTTAGAAAAATGACTCTACGTTAAGGGATCGGAAAATACAGATCCGTGCGCAAACCTCGCCTCAGAATGCCACTTCTCGCGATCTACGAGAAGTGGTACGGTTCATCACCGGAGGTAGGCACGGATCGGCACAAACTAGATTACACAAAAAGGAAACGGGACTATGAGAAACGGTATTACAGTTTGTGAATCCAATACGGTAAGTGTGATTCTTTTCCAATAGGAGAGACGGAGGTAGTGTCTAGGCGGGTGGAGTCAACATGGTGTAGGTACAAAGGTAGGTACAACGTAGGATGACAAGCTTACAGACTCTCGCCCCAACCTCAAAACTGGAAGTGAAAAAGTCTATCAGACACACTTCAATACGTTAGAATTTAAGCTTCAAACTAAACGTTACTTACCGGTTCAGTAAAGTGTAGGGTCTCTCAAAGAGAAATACATCAGGAAAAGTAGTAACGGTAACACACGGCGGCAACGGCGTCAGCACCACCTCGGCTTAAGAGACATCACCTATAATAGATAATCGAGTTGAAAAGCCGCTACGCAAAACTAGACCGATACTAATATCCTCTAAGGAATTAAAATAGAAACGAAAGAAATAAACTTATAGTTGTCGGAAAGAATCCAGTCGTCAACATCCAGAGACGCAGGTCTGATAGGATAAATCGGCAAAGTTATCCGAATTCATCAGGAATGGGAAGTACAAAAATCACTCCGGACGTACCTCAAACGGAAGAACCAATTACGGGAAGTAAGAAAATTAAAGAAATATAATATACGGAAAACTACCCTACATTTTCCCACAAACACTTGGAAAAAAGATTCAGGGAAGAAAATTTAAACGTATTACATGGCACGGAAACGAGAAGCGTCTGACACCTAACCAGTGGCTTCGAAGATCTCGTGGCCCGTAGTGCAATCCACAAGTGTCGATTAAACTAAAATAATTGTTGAAATCAAAATGATCGAAAAAGGCCTAGAAAATTAAAGGAAACGAAAATAAGAATTTAGATAGTAAAATGAATTTTCTAGCTAAAATAAAACGGAAGATATGAGGAAAAGAAAATTGAATATATACGATTGCGTGGTGAGGAAGAACGGGTGAATATGAGGTACTTGGTAGATGTGACACTTGGAGACGAAGGGTAGTTCCTGGGAGATCCGCTAGATCGCAGTCGGTA
This sequence comes from Gerris lacustris, assembly GCA_951217055.1. NCBI lineage: Eukaryota > Metazoa > Arthropoda > Insecta > Hemiptera > Gerridae > Gerris > Gerris lacustris. The sequence continues at coordinate 10,453,985 of OX578285.1, forward strand.
CTCGGCACTGAAAACAGAAATTGAAAGAGACGACAGATAGCGCCACAGTCACCAAGTGTTTATAAGGGATATCGTAACTCCTTCAAATAACCTACCAGGGTACACCTAGTGCGGTAAAAAAGAAGAATTCTTCACCTTAACGCACAATTAGCGAGTTAGTTTTCATTTAACAAAACTAATTTGCTGTTTGTTTAATTAAAGTAACTTTTTATATCGAGTTTTTAATGAAAAACAATGATTTAAGTGATTATGACAAAAATGAGGAGAATAATACGCCTCCCGCAATAATTAATTTGGCTCAAAATATAACTACTGAATTAATGTCATCATTATCAAAAGAGAAATACGAACTTACTTACAGGAAGTTTATTATTTTATTTCTGTATTTATTATTAAAATCCAACAATTGTAGATAAAGTACGGTACGCAACTCGTGCGAAAACGGAATTTTGCTTGTGTGGTTTTACTACCCTCGCTGTCGCTCGGGTGCAAACTCCACGCTCGCATGCAAAATGCTACTTTCCGCACTGTATGCATAATGTACTATAGCATATCCTAATTCCTAGTTTATTACTTGATTATTTATTAATTAGTCAAAAGTATTCATGGTTATAAAAAGTAATTAAGACTTAATTTATCCTAACACAAATTTAATTTGTTTTATATGTCACTAGTTTTTGCTTCGATCGGAAGTAAAATAAATTCGATTCTGGGTTTTATAGAGGGCACTTTGTCAGTTTCTTGTACTTACAGTTAAGTTTAATGTTGTCTATATGATTCATGTTTACCCGGAGGCTACGAGGAAAAATAAAACTCCGGAAAAACAAGGTCTCCAGTACAACACCGATGTATTAAACCACTCGAAAAACAACCTGGACGGATTTAACAAGAAATCACAGATTATTAGCAATATAAGTGAGCCATAAATCTAAAAACTCTTTTTCTAAAAACATTATCTATCCCCTCAAGGACTAGAGGCTTACAATAAAAAAAAAATCAGGCCGACTAGCTAACCCCTTTCGAAATATTGAGTTTTTTCAAACCGTGAAAAAACAATGTCTGTACGGACAATAGAAACGGATCATAACACAGCAAAAACAAATCCTCGCCGTTATATTTTGGAGCTCTCTGTATCGCAGTGTACACTCAATTTTAATCTGAAAGATAAATACGCAGCTGAAGAACAACTAGTGGCCACATATTTCAAATTATACGAGTCAACATTTGCTTAACACTAACGGCTAATCAACCGGCCTCCAAACTCTCCCAGTCTTTTTTTCTTATTTCACCTTTCCTCGTTTTATTTGTTTAATTAATTTAAATAATGCGAATAATACTTCATTACAATTGATAATTGTTTTTACTGTTTAATTTGGCAGTCTACTTACTCATTGTTGTTTATTCTAAAATGCTTGAAATTTTATTTTAAACGTACATAACATTGTTCAGGGGAAACTATATTAGAAAACACGTAATAAATCTAACTTTATTTATGATCTTCAACATATTATGTAAACTTGTGTGAGTATTGATTTTTATTTATTCTTTCAGTTGTTTTTCTGTATTTTTAGCGGACAAACCCCGACTAGAAGTGGATTAAAAAAACATTTTCATATTTTACAAAAATTACCACCATTCTGATTCACGTTAGAAAATAATTTAGCAGTTCTAAAAAACATTTTTTTAGAAAATAATGGTTCGTCAGATATCATGTTAGTGAAAAAGGCCTGCTATCGAATAACAACAGTTCATATTATAACAGGCCAGATAGCAAAACGATGTACTGTTGTTTTATAACACAACAGAAAAGTTACAAGTTATTTTTATAAATTTAATTTAATTTAAAATATAAATCTTCAAAATAAAAATAAAAATATTAGTGTCTAGCTCAATCCTACTAATCCTTAGGTAATCCATCATTAGGTTTCATGTACAGCCCCAGTGAATATTCCGAGAAACTATACTTCCACAACCCCTAATCATAATAAAAAAATTTTTTTTTTTTAATTAACCTAAGAGGTGCAGTTAAACTCATTAAATTCTTTTTTTATGTCATTAAACTCCGTATTTTTCTAAAATATGCTAGTTTTACTTATTAGTAAAACTATCCCTGGAGCCGCGAAATATGTAAACCACTCACCAAAATATCTTTTTAAAAAGTTTATCTTTAGATAAACTTATTTAGGAACGCAGCAGCGTTCCGCCCCGCCAAGTCAAAAAGACAAAATTTCACAAAAGCTGCCAGTGTATAAATACTGTAGGTGACAAACTAGGGTTTTTGAGGGTCTGCAGCGTGGAATACGTACAAGCTACCTAAATAATTTTAATATCTTTGAAGGCCGTGTCCTGTAGATCAAAATAAAATAAAAAATTTGAAATCGGTCAAGTAAAAGTAGAGAAAAATAGGTTTGAAAATGGTAGTTTTGTTGACTTCTTATTCTTATTCTTCCTTCATTTTACGTTGACGCACCTACAGCCTAAACTACTGAACTGATATTAATGAATTAGGGCGTTTTGTATTCTTCTAGGGCTCTAGTGCATTCCCCCCTCAACTCATTCCTACGCTGAATGTGAAGCGAGAAACCAAGGTAGCGATTAGCGAACAGTCTAAAATAGGTAGAAAGAAACCAAGTACGCGTCATACGAAGTGGTGAGCCTGACAATTATACGGAGGTACACCAGTGTGTTGTGTAGTAGTTTCGTGCTTGTCACATGACGTTTGAATAACTTCTATTTACGAGTTCATCTTTTGAACCTTTTGAACTTAGTATTATAGGTTTAGTTCAACCTTACTCTATTAAGTTCAAGGGGGAGTAATTTGTTTATTAATACATATTTCTGTTTTCTATGATTTTATTTTATTATTAGAGTTCGGATCAATATGCACTTAAAAACCTCAAAACCCTGCAAAATATGCAAATTTAAATTTGAATTTAAAGTGGCCTAGTGCATTCCAAACATCATAATTCGTAAAGAAAAATCACTTGGGGCAATAAAAAAAGATATGCAAAATCCTAACTCTATTTATTATTATTATTATTATTTATTATATATTATTATTATTATTATTTTTTTTTTTTTTTTGACAACATACTTTATTGTATAATACATACATAGTTACAGAATACAAACATTACTCATTTGCATAATATTTAAATAGAAAAAAAGTATAATGATAACATAAGAGCAAAACTATTGTTGCTATACTCCTCTACTAGGTTGCCCGTGCGTGGAGGAGGAGTCCTTTAATTATTTAGAAGTTATATTTCGTGTAGAGTTAAGAAAATCAAAGTATAGAGATAAAATTAAATTGAAAGTTATTGTTATTGCGTGTTTTATTAAAATTTATGTGCTAGTAAAATATGACTTTAGTTGTGTTTTGAAAGAGTTATACTGTTGAATTGATTTTAAATTTTGAGGGAGTTTGTTGAATAGTTTAGGTGCTATCTGTGTCCAGTGTTTAGTTGCTGTTGTCGTTCTAGATCTAGGTAGTGCAAGTAGTTCCTGTGTCTGACTTCGTGTTTTGTAGTTATGTTCAATTTTAGCGAACGTCTTATAATATATTTTTGCCATAAGAAGGGTAGTATATTTAAACAAATCTGAAATGTTTAGTAGATTTAACTTTTTGTAGAGAGGTGATGCAGAATCGAATTTATTTTTGTGGCAAATTATTTTTATAAGGATATTGTTCAAGAATAAATACAAGATTCTCACGAATGGGGAAAACGTCTCTTTAATTTAAGTAATAAGCAAATTCAAACATAGAAAAAATATCAGACTCGAATGACAACATGTCACAAATGAAAAAAGTAAACAAATAAATAATATCTAGATTCTCAAAATTCTCCCACCTCAAGTCCCATGATCTTCAGGGGCATGATCCAGTTCTAGGGCGTACACTCGCTGGATGGGTCGAGTCATTGGTCCCTTTGCTGTCTTTAGTCGCAGAACCCTCACGTGTCCGTCTCTTCCTGTTACTAGTTCCTCGACTCTCGCTAATAGCCAGTCAAGTCTCTTAGTATTTATGTCCTCGACGAGGACAACATCACCTACATTAAGCTTTGTGTACACCTTTTTCCTTTTTCTCCATAGTGCCAGCTGTCCAAGATACTCGTTACGTAATCTGTGCCGCATACAGTTCTGCAGTTTTTCTCGATATTTCCCCCTCTTAGTCAGAGATACCGTTGACTCTACTTCGTCTCTGTCGGGGACTCGCGAATCCCTAATCCCCTGTAAAAACATGGCTGGTGTTAAAGCTACAGGGTCCTTACTGCCTTCTGATTGATAAGTCCGTATAAGTCTCTCCCACCACCCGTCCCACCATGCTCCAGTGGGCGGGTTGAATCTCCAGTCGATAGATTTTGCAGTCGTGTAGTTCGCGATTCTATTCCAAACAGATCCTAAAACTTTGGTTTCTAAACATATATCACTCTCATTTTGACCGTTGAACTCCCACCCTCTTAATTCAAATTTTCGGTCGGACATTACGTTTATAGCACTACTCAATTTTACGACATGTCTATGAGGTAGATAGATGCCTCGATTATTTATTTCTTCTGATGGTATCTTTTCAATTATTCCTTCTTCTTTCCACTCATGTAATACCCGCTGATAATCGTCATAGTAACCGTCTTGACTAAGTTTTTGAATATGTAAATCCAATCTCTTTCTGGCTACATCGTACCCGCTCGGAACCGGAGGATGGACTTCTATCAAAGGCATATTTACTTCATATCTCCCTTCATTATTAACTTTTACATTTTCAAAAAAATGTTTTCTAACCTCCTGCTCTATTTCTTGTCTGTCTTTCTTTTCGCTTGGGTCCTTAATTCCTAAAGAGTCTAACGCCCATAAGTCTGATATACATTTTTTATTAGATAATAATGAAGTCACAGTCATCGTGGCCGAAGGTGTTTTAATTCTTTTAATCTGTGTGTCATTATTTTTTTCTCCTTCATTACTACTACCATTCGAAGTTATAGAGTTATTTGAAACTCCATCTCCCATGGCACCCTTTTCATTCCCTTCTAAAAGCTTACGAATTTTCACTTTTAGCACATTATACCTTGTTTGATAGGTGTCTGCCGTCTCCATATCTTTTTCTAATTCCGTCACATCAGGTAACGATGAAAGATATCTCATCACCGCTCCATCCAACTCCACCAGTGCGAAGGCCTTCAGTTCAGCTAGATTGAATGTTCCTTCGGCAGCTACACTATCAATAGTATCGCTGGTAACTATCTTCTCCAATTCATTACAAAGTCGGGTGAATGTCGATCTAGTCGCCGTTCGCATCCGCTTATTACTTTCGAAGTTAATCTCGTCTTCGTTGCCCATTGTCCTGTCACGGTCGCCAATTGTTCAAGAATAAATACAAGATTCTCACGAATGGGGAAAACGTCTCTTTAATTTAAGTAATAAGCAAATTCAAACACAGACAAAATATCAGACTCGAATGACAACATGTCACAAATGAAAAAAGTAAACAAATAAATAATATCTGCCGGTGGCGCTGCGGAGATTCTCAACAGATATTTTGAGTAGCCTGCAGAGAGGATAGTGCAGTGGGGAAGGTCGCTACCCAGGCTATTATACAGTACTGTAGATGCGGGTAAACTAAGGTGTAATAAACTTGAATTTACACTTTAATATCACAGATATTCCTTAAACTTAAGAAAACGTATATCATTTTTCTTAATTTGCTATTTATAATGTTTATATGAAGATTCCATTTCAAATTGCAGTCGATTATTACACCGAGGTATCGGGTTTGATCAACATGCTGTAGAGGAGTACACCTACACCTACACCTGTAGTGTTGCTTGTTTTTCCCACAATTATCGTTGTGTATTGTCAGTTCTGAATCTTTTGGCTGTCCTGTTTTATTTAACGAAAAAGTTATATATTGTGATTTGGTAGTATTCAACGATAAAATATTTCTTTTCAACCATTTAGATATTGTTTGTAAGCCTTCATTTGCTGATTCATACGTATCATTCCAATTTCTACCAGTGAAAAGCGCTACTGTATCATCAGCGAAGGAATAAATTTTACCTTTACTTTCCAATTGACATAATTCCGCTACATAGATGGAAAACAGTATTGGACCTAGTACAGTTCCCTGTGGTATGGAAAATTCAGAAGTGTCGGCATCGCTAATAGAATCGGATACTTTAGTGCAATATTCTCTATCGGACAGATACGATTTAAACCAATTTAAAGCATTGCCAGTTATACCTACTTTATTCAATGCAACTATTAAAGCTTGGTGTGGAACTGAGTCAAACGCTTTGGCTATATCGAGAAATACTGCTAGCGGATGTTGGATGTTGTCTAACGCTTTGTATATATCTTCGGTTATTTTAGAAACTGCATCATTGGTACTTATCCCTTTTTTATAACCAAACTGATTGTTAGGTATAATATTATTATTTTCTAGATAATGCATAAGTTGTTTTTTTACTGTTTTTTTCAATTATTTTGGCTATATTGGACAACATGGAAATGGGGCGGTAATTTGTCATATCTGTTTTGTCTTCTTTTTTAAAGAGAGGTGTAATAATTGATCTTTTAAGTATTTGAGGGAAACAAGATGATTTTAAACTGATATTAACGAGATGTGTAATTGGCTCAATAAGTGCATTACTATTTCTTTAATTCATTTTAGCGGTGATATTGTCCCATCCTGGGCCAGATCCTCCTCGTAGTTCTGCTATATTTTTTTCTACCTCTTCTTTTGTCACTTCTTTAAAAAAGCTAATGGTGGTGTTTGATATTTGTTTTGTCTCTGTTTGAACTCTTGTTTGATATCCTACTTTCTCAGAAATTGTTTTTCCTACGCCTGCAAAATATTGGTTGAAGGTTTTTGCACATTCCATTGGATCATTAATCATATTATTTTCCAGTTTAATTTCTAAAATATCTTTATGATTGCTTTGTTTACTTCCTATAATATTATTAATAACTTGCCAAGTTTTTTACATATCCCCTTCAGCAGATGATATTTTTTTGCTCTAATAGTCTCTTTTAGCTGTTTTAATAAGGGTTTTAAATTTACTCGTATACTTCTTGATATATTCTTTTAGCGCTGTATTAAATGGTTGTTTATTGAGTTTTTTTTTAAAAGGATTTCTTTTTTCCTTAATGATACCATTATTCCGTAGGTTATCCAAGGTTTTATGTTTCGATACTACCTTTTCCTATTGTTTATTATTACATATTTCTGGCAAGCCTCTATATTAGTTTTAAACTTATCTATCAACTTTTCGGCACATTTATTTGGATCTTTTTGGGTTAGTATTTCTTTCCAGTCGGTTTGTTGAATCGTCTTATCTAATCTAGCTTCATCTAATTATTATGGGAGTAATGTGGTTCATATTTATTGTGTTTGTAAACAAATGATTGATTGATGTGGACGAGTGCTGTGTTACTCTTGTTGGACATGTAAACATCGGTACTAATTTATTTAATAACATCATGTCTAAATATGATTGTTTAATTTTATTAGCCGTACCTTGTTCCTTAATACATATGTTTAAATCTCCAACTAGTGTTATCCTACCACCTCGAAATGTTTTTAAAGCATTATCTAAATTATTTATAAATTTATCTATATCTTTATCTCCTGGAGATCGGTAAACAGATATTATATGTATTGAAATGTTATTTTTATTTTTAAGTGTAACTCCAAGAATATTTGCATTATCTAATTGTATTTCAATCACGGATATATTATTAATTAAATTATTATTAACATATAAAACTATACCACTATTTTGATTGTAATTATATTTAGTGCAAAAGATGGAGTATCCGTCTATTTTAAAAAGGTCTACAGAAAAATCATTTGATAACCAGGCTTCTCCCAAAAAAATAAAATCCGTTTTTTATCAATATTAGAAAGTGATAACATAAAGTTATCAAAATTAGCTCGAATACTTCTAATATTTAAATAAAAAAATGAAGTATGATCTATTAACTTAATGGTTTCTAGTAGATAGATATCGTTATATTTCTCTATTGACTCAGCAATCTTCACACTTAAATTAAAATTTAAATCTTCTAACATAAAATACTTAAAAATATTAAATTAATATAAAGCAAAGTTATAAAATGTTTATTGAGTTAAGCTTTTATCCAAGGTATTGAGACTGGCGGCGAGAGCATGGAGTTTGCTGCTATTCATCTTGATGGCTGGACTCGACTCATCTTTCCTCATCATCACATCATTACCATTAAACCAATCTATATTTATAGTTTTTTGCCAATTCTTTGCATTCCATTAGAAGTTTTTTATTTAGTGGTGCAAGATGGTGGGAGATGCAAATTTTAGTCTCGGGGAAACTGTTGGCTATTTGTTTTGCCGTTATGGAGTCCTTTCGTTTTTCTTTAAACGCATTTAGCCAATTTAATTTAGTCTTATAGGATAAAAACCTGACAATAATTGGTTTCATAGCATTTTTCTTGAAGGTCTGTACTCTATGAGTACGTTCTACATCCTTGTTGTCGAATTCTAAATCTAACGTTTTAGCAACACTGTTGAGTATTTCGAAAATGTTTTCATTAGCGGATTCAGGAATACCAGATATTTCAATATTATTTACTCTCATCCTTTGTTCTAGATTAAGTATTTCTGTATCCTTATGCTGTAAGGATTGTTGCATATTGTTTAGTTTTTCTTCTATTTCAGTAAATTTTACTTGGAATGATTTATTTTCTTCACGAATAGTTTTTATATTTCCTAGAATTTCATCGAATTTCGCACTCATATACTCAACTGATCTGCTGTAGTCTTCCATTTTTTTAGAATGTTCATAAAATTTACTGTTTATAAGAGTAACTAGAAGACTGTAATGCTGTTGAGTGATATCAGGATACATTTGTGAAGTGCCAGATATTTCTAATCCCTCATCTGTAGGTATAGGTGGTGTTTTTAAAGTGTTTTGTTTCTTGGATGGGTTCTGTGGAGAGGTCATAATTTGCAAGCTTGCTCTTCGTTTTGTGATGCAGTTTTGGCATTTCCAATTATTCAATTTGCCCTCTGTTTCTAAATATTCACAATCTTGTTCCGTCACTGAAGCACATTTCTTCGTTGTCTGGAAGATCTTTAAGCAAGCCGAGCATTGAATATTTTTTACTTTACGAGGTATAGTTGCTAGACATTCAGCACACACTACCATTTTTATTATATTTAATTAAGTTAAATTAGAGTGATATTGATAACACAAGTCCAATGTTAATAGTTAAATGTTTCTGATCTTTTATAATTTATTCTTTTTATGTTTCGCCTAGAGGCAAAAACCAAAAATAATGTTGTGTGATCACGGCCGGAATCGAACCTTTAATCTCGAAATTATCAAATGTTTATATACTATCGATGTGTCGATGCTCTACCGACTGAGCTACTGGTGTGACCTAGGAAGTTACACGCTGATTCGACAGTGTTCACCTGTTTCTTAGTACTTTTTTAAAAAAATGCTTGTTACTGTTTACGATCAAATAACGCTTTCACTATTGTTTTCCGCAATCTATAATATTTATAGATATTTCTATATTGTGAAAACACTCACACAGGTAATAAATGACTTAAATATTAAAATAAAAAAGATTTGAACAATAAACTTTGGTTAAGACTTCAGAAATTCGTTAAAAACTCAAGAGCCGATGTTACTTATCACTTACTGATAACGGAACTGAACTATTATTTTATTATTATTATTTTCTATGCTTCTACTATCAGAATGTTAAGATCATTCAATGTCATAGGTCTCGTAGTTCTCTAACCTCCATAGACCTTTTCAAGCTCTTAACTTCACTTTTATTTGACTTTAATGTGTGGGAATAATCAGTTTAGAGAATCCTTCCATAGTAACCGTACAAAAAGTCATGAAATCTGACCAAAAACCACTTGTGTGGTAAAAAGAAAAAAAACACCCCGCCAAGTCTGTGGTCCAAAAAAGTTGTGAAATCAACTTTCTGTCCCGCCAAGTGATGTTGGCACTTTCTCCTGACCCAACACTGTCAACTTAGATACTTATCAGCTTCTTCTCCTTGGCGGTGTGGCTGCAGTACTACCCAAAGTTGACTGGTTGTATTCCACGCATCCTCTGCAAAGAATGTAGTAGTTGCACGGGGTCATTCACATTTTTGTAATATCCGCAGTTAAAGCGTATTGATGTTCTCGGAACCGTAGAAGAATCGTAAACAAATCATCTTGGGCAACTTTTCCAACCATAAGGCAATCGTTTAGACTGAGGCCGCCTGTACCATTTGTGGAAGCATTAAACACGACCCTCAGTTATGTTGTAGAGCTGTGCTCGTTTAGAACAGCATGGTGAGGGATATGGTAAACAGGGGAATCAGATTTATAATCACGTGACCCAATTCTTGATACTCTTGCATACACGAAATATATCCGGCTTTCATCGTTGAGTTTTTGTTAATTCGCTTAGTAACTTGCCGTAATCGCTTAGAAGCTATTTCCTTCGTAGATCCTATCAAGGTAAGTTCATTCTTAACCGGCAGCGTTACTATATATCTTCCTAAGTCATCTCGTTTGATGGTTCCCTCAAAGATTTCGCGGCACTCCTTCTCTTCTTGAGTACCATTTGACAAAGCGTAACGTACTTCTACTTCCCAAAACCGGGCTAATAAGCGATCTAAATTTTGTTCTGCCATTTTCTCATTCACAGATAGATGACAGAAGCTATGTTGACTAAAGTTTAGTTTAGAATCGTCTAACTTTCCCGTCACCAGCCATCCAAATAAAGTTTTTTTTAAAATGATACCTCCGTTAGCTAACGGTCTTTTCTCAGGAGGCATGACTTCATCCAAGAGTTCAGCACCTAAGAGGATGTCGATACGTCCAGGTCGATAAAAGTTCTCGTCAGCGAGTTTAACTTCATGGATTTTGTATTGGTTGATAGCAAGCGGATTAACTGGATAATCTTGGGTAATTTTCTTTATAACGATGAAGTTTAAGTGGGTATCGTGAGGTTCGTAACGCGAAGAAATGCGAGTAGTGACAGATGAAGAGGCACGTGAACGACTGGAGTCAATGCCACATATTTTGATAGATGTAGGTTTACATTTAAGACCTAGTAATTGAGCTAAATGGGTCGTTATAAAATTATTTTGAGAGCCCGAATCAAGAATGGCTCTAGCCGGGATCAGATTACCGTTTACATATTGTATATTAATCACACACGTGGATAAAAGGACAACGCTTGACTTATAAGCTACGTTGGATACGTGGCTAAAGGTTGACGTCGTAGACGTTGGTTGATGCTCTTCTCTATAGGCGTTGTTAGACTCCGATTGTATTTCTTCCCTGTTTCTTTTTACTTTTTCTGAAGAAGCGTTAAAATCTAGGTGTAGAGACGTATTGTGTTGGGAATTGCATACCCTACACGAACCCTTGCACAATTCACTTTAATGCACAGGCCCTAACGGAATAAGGCAGTTGGTACACAACTTCAATCGCTTTACCTCGGCTATGCGTTCTTTAACCGAAAGCCTCTTAAATTTTGAACTCTGGTACACAGCATGATTGCTTGAGCAAAAACTACACGAATATTGTGGTCTGGATGTCATACGTTGTTTAACATCGGGAGCCTTCTTAGTAAATGGTTTAAGTATATTGTTATAATATAAGGATTGTCGGTATTTTTAGAGTGAGGTAAATCTGACCCGGTATTTTTATTAGTACGAGCAGGTTCTATGGATTGTAGTCCATGGTATTTATGCTGTAAAAATCGTATAAGTCTTCCCATGTGGGACATTCAGATTTTAGGGAGTTTTCCCATTCACGCAAAGTAAAAAAGGCTAATTTAGAGAAAGTAAGATTGGACTATCAGTGTACTCCAGTATTCCGTAGGCTGACCAAGTGATTTTAGGGCCTTCACGTTTGATGAAACAGCATCTAGAAGCATCCGCAAGGAGCTTCCAGCCTGTTTGTCTATTTTAGGTATGTCAAATAATAAAGGGACATGCTGAGATACGATTAATCTATTGTTCTCGAAACGTTGGCGTAAAAGATCCCAAGCAGTATCGTAAGTCTCTGAGGAAACTTCTTAACTTAAAATAATCTGGGCTGCGTCACACTTAAAATTAGTTTTTAAATAGTAAAATTTTTGAACTCTACCTAAATTTAAATGATCGTGAATCAGGGATAACAACCAAGTAAATGATTTAAATAAATGGGTAGTTTCGTCATGTAAAATCATCATAAAGCAGTATATTAAAATTAAACAATTTGAATAAAAATAATTACGTACAAGTGCGTTATAATAAGCACACAATCTATATTAAGTAAATCTAAATAGAATAAGTCTGATCCGCTAAACAAACGCATAAATATAATAAAATAAAATGATAATTTTCTAAAAATAAATAGAATAAAATGAGCAAGATTACTATAAAAAAGAGAGACTGATAAAGATAGCAGGTAAAACTAGGTCAAAGATAGTAAAAAAAAGAAATCTATACATAAAGGATTCGTGGAAAGTTAAAGTTAAAGCCAACACCATCTAGGATTAGATTCGGCCGAGTGGATCCGTAGTGTCCTTGGGAACCGGCTGACATCAGAGAGGGCTCGCCGCCTGTTTGCCCGCCAAACTCCTATCTACTCCGTCGATGTTCAGGTTCAGTATAGCATGCAAACCGCTGATATGACAAACGTAAAACTTTTAATACATACCTTCATCAATCCTGGTATGAGTATGACGAACTCGTAAGGTAAGGTAACTTACACATAATGTCTTTCTTACACATTGAGATGAATAAACGTAATCTCAGAATTTAAAATAATATCACTCTTTCAAAAAGTCCGTAAATGAGCGTTACACGGCACACGTTGGCCTTAAAACTTCGTAATTAAACTGTTTCGTAAGTTCGAACCGTTAATTGTCCGGACCATAGGACCAATTTTTCGGCTGTTCGCCAGGTCGCTGGTTATCAAGGGTAAAGTGGACTGTAATCGTAATTTAAACTAATATCAAGGCAACTTAATACAGGTTAACATAAATATTTTTATTTTTTAAATAAACTTTAATTAAATCCATAACTTTACCAGTTAATATCACTTAAATAAATAATAAATGACTCTATTTTTAAAAAATCAAAATAACATATTTTAGTAATCTTAATGTAAATTTATATGTACATAGTTGCTTAGAATTATAAATAATAAACACTTTCACCACTTTATAATAATACATTGATCTGTTGGATTCCTAAAATAATAGTAAGCTAAATTTAAATAGAACAGAAATTAAAAACTAATGTAAGTATAATTAGTGTAACCCCTCTCTACCAGGTAGCGCTAGTGTTCCAATTATTTTTCAAACAAAACAATCTCCTCTAAATATTAAAAGTTTAATTTTAAAAAATAGCAATTAAATTATCTGTTAATAATTTAGTTTTATGACAATCGAATATAAATTCCTTTAAGACAGTTTATATAATTAATAGCGTTACGGGTAGTGTAAAAATAGAATTAAATAGCTTTAAAGGTTCTCACTATGAAATGTATTGTTAATTAGAATATATACCAGTTGAAAATTATTTTGATTAAAGTTAAATGTGTTATGTTTTTTGTTTAAGTTATAGATTGTTGCTAAATGTTTTTAAAACTCAATATTTAAATTCTTGTAATTAAAACAAATTTATTTTAATAATTAGTGACGCTCTCTAATAGAGATAGAGAATGATTTTCATTGTACAGCGAAATTGTAAGTATTACCATCAATACTAATCATGTGATCATAATTGTTATTGTAACATCTACGATAAATGATCCCTCTTGTAGTTTTCAATAAACCATTCTATATTAACTTTACTACATCAAATAATGTTCTACATTGACTGACAAAATAATTTTCTTTTCCATAACAAAGTCAAAATTAAAAATGCAAAGTAAAATAACAAAAAATACTGTCAAATATGACATCTTCTCGGCCAAACAGCTGTGATCCTAGCTCCCTTCTAGTCTGACAATTCGCTTGACAGGTCGCAGCAACTCCCCTGCTTGTGTCTTCAAGCGCACCAGTCTCTGTTTGCCATCTCTGCCCGGGTGAATTTCTATAATGCGCCCTAAAGGCCAATCAAGTCTTCTTGCCATCTGAACCAACTAAAACAATTTCACCAACAGACAAAACCTTCTCAGCTGTGCCGTGTTTCTTTCTCTGCAGTAACATACCTAAATATTCATTTCTGAATCTTTTCTTTAGGGATTCCATCAACTTCTGGCGGTAATTAAATCTTTTGCCTGAGTTTACCGCAGCATCAAGATCTGGGACCCCTACCTCCTGGCTCTCATGTAAAAAGGACCAACAGGCGGCAGTAGGAGGATTAAATTTCCACTTAATGCGTCTTGCAGTACTATATTTTGCAATTGAACCCCAGTCTATCCTTTTCTCTAACCCTACAAAATTTGTTGCATTATCACTGTACATGATATCGGGCCTGCCTCGCCTCGCAATAAAACGTCTAAATGCCTGTACAAAGCCTTCTGTTGAAAGGGTTGTAACTAGTTCTAAATGCACCGCACGGTACACCGCACAAGTAAACAGGCAAATCCAGGCTTTTACGTTACCCTTTAAATATACTGGACCTGCATAATCAACCCCGCAAACCTCAAAAACCTTAGCATCTTTTATTCTGTCAGCAGGTAATGGTGCCATGGGTTGTTCTACTGATTTACTGTCCTGCCTTCGACAAGTTACACACTTATTTACAACCCCCTTTACACTCTTTCGCCCCTTCAATATCCAAAAATCCTCTCTAAGGACAGAAAGTAACCCTTGCACCCCTACATGATGCAGGGCTATATGCTTACACCTAATTAATGATTTTACAACTGTATGCTTACTAGGCAAAACATACGGGAACCTAAAATTCTTACTATCTTCTCTACAGTCTAGCCTAGTTTTAAGCCTAATTAATCCTTTCTCATCCTTAAATGTATTTAACCCTACTAATAATGTTTCCCCTTTGAACACATCTAACTGTATGTCCTTAATAATCATCTCTTCAGCATGTTCTATTTCTTCAACCCTAATCTCCCCTGTTTCAAAAGGTTGCCTCCTAGCTGATGCAATAAATCGTCTCATTATTGCAAACACCCTTAGGGTCAATCCATATGGACCGGTCCAGAGGTGGTTGCTCGACCATTTTAGAAAAATTTTATATTTTCTTTGTTGTTTCCCTCATATTTAAGGTGTTCAAAACAATGCTTAAAAAATTTTTATCTTAAACTGTTTAGGTGTGGCGGCCATTTTTGATTTCCTTCGCACGCTAATTTTTGTGTTTGTGGGCATTTACGTCAACGCTCATATCTCCTAAACTATTTGTCCTAGAAGGCTGAAACAAAAACCAAATTAAAGGTAATGTTCCAGTGTTTAAATTAGGCTATGTCCATATTTCACCTAGTAATTTTTCTTCCATGATAAAACTTCACCTGAAGTTGGGTATCAAAATCAAGAAAATTTCACTTTTCGGAAATTTTTTTCTGAAGGAAGGAGTGATATATACAGCTTGATATTTTTTATGTGAGAAGGCATATATCAGTAGCATTACCCAAAAAAATATCAATGGTAAAACTTGAATACTTTTATTTTTATAAATTTTTGAAAATTGAAATTTTTGAAAATTTGCCATTTTTGGGCCTCTATATCTCCGATGGGGCTGGAGATAAAATTCTGAAATTTGCACAACTTACAGGGCTCTTGTATTAGATCAACTGAAATAAAAAATCATTTTGTATATTTGGGTAGCAAAAAAGTTATGCAAGCTCAAAAATGAAGGAAAAAGCTACTTGATAAAGTCGTTTCTGCACGCTTTATGGCTGATCGACATTTGATTTTTTGATGTAAATTGGTTTTATTTCCATTATTCAATTGGTTTGACATATCCTGTATTGATTAAATTCAAATATATGTTTTTTTTAAAATTTTATAGCCCTGCTATCAAAAATACTAACATTGCCTGAGTGCCTCTAAGCCTCAGTCTGTTGCTTTTGAAAAGGGCAGTTGTTATCATTGGGGTTAATTTTTAATTAATTTGTGTTAAGGGGATAACAATCATAAATGTATTGTATGTTCATATATAAAAATTAGTTTACAGTACTACCTAGTTATTTATCTAACACTAGGTTTCAAATATTATTGAATTATATTTGCTCTCAAATTATATTCAACACCCAAAAGTTCAAACTTTTATAAAAATTAGTTAGATTACCTCAAAATACTGTAGTAAAATGTATTATGCTGTAACTGTAAACAAGTATGTTTTCATTTTTAGAATTTAATAACAGTTCTGAAATTTCTTTGCACACTTATTGGGATTTGGAATATGAGCGACCTGTTGTTGATAATTAATTCGAGAGAAGGCAACTTCCTCAGAAAATTCCTCAAACCATATTTTATCAGTTTATGATTTCTTAAATAATGTGTGAGAAGATGGAAAAAAACCCTGAAGAATGATAAAAATTAACTGCAACTGACTGAGACTTGAAAACGTTTTCCAATGTTTTGCTATCTTCGCAATCTGTTGATCCAAACTTTGGACTTCAGTTAACATTGCTATTGATAATCACTTTAAAAAAAATTGTAAAATAGGCCTACAGTTGCACAAGATAAGAATTTACATATTTTTATTCAATGTTACAATATAATTACGATAAGAATGTGATTATTTTACACATCTGCAATGTTTTTTTCAAAGTGATTTTTAATAGCAGAGCTATAAATTTTTTTAAAAAACATATATTTGAATTTAATCAATACAGGATATGTCAAACCAATTGAATAATGGAAATAAAACCAATTTACATCAAAAAATCAAATGTCGATCAGCCATAAAGCGTGCAGAAACGACTTTATCAAGTAGCTTTTTCCTTCATTTTTGAGCTAGCATAACTTTTTTGCTACCCAAATATACAAAATGATTTTTTATTTCAGTTGACCTAATACAAGAGCCCTGTAAGTTGTGCAAATTTCAGAATTTTATCTCCAGCCCCATCGGAGATATAGAGGCCCAAAAATGGCAAATTTTCATAAAATTTCAATTTTCAAAAATTTATAAAAATAAAAGTATTCAAGTTTTACCATTGATATTTTTTTGGGTAATGCTACTGATATATGCCTTCTCACATAAAAAATATCAAGCTGTATATATATATCACTCCTTCCTTCAGAAAAAAATTTCCGAAAAGTGAAATTATCTTGATTTTGATATCCAACTTCAGGTGAAGTTTTATCATGGAAGAAAAATTACTAGGTGAAATATGGACATAGCCTAATTTAAACACTGGAACATTACCTTTAATTTGGTTTTTGTTTCAGCCTTCTAGGACAAATAGTTTAGGAGATATGAGCGTTGACGTAAATGCCCACAAACACAAAAATTAGCGTGCGAAGGAAATCAAAAATGGCCGCCACACCTAAACGGTTTAAGATAAAAATTTTTTAAGCATTGTTTTGAACACCTTAAATATGAGGGAAACAACAAAGAAAATATAAAATTTTTCTAAAATGGTCGAGCAACTAACTATTTTATTTTTGGACCATTTCGTATGGATTGACCCCTTAACATTTTAGTATAATCTGACAATAAACTAAAGTACCATTTATTTTTATAATGAAAACAACAAGTAAGTTTAGTGCAGACTCCTGAACACCAACAGCACTTGCATTCACAATGATAACTTTCATTCACCATTGACACAACTTGGATACTTTTCTCTTTAATAATTTCTGTTTCATCGACCTTTACCTCTCCGCTAGGCCATTCACCCTCAGGGCGACATAACCATTCCGGTACTTGCCACCACTTAGACTTAACTAACTGTTCAGCATCACACCCTCTACTAGGTAAGTCCCCATAGTTCATATGCCCTGGGACATGCCGCCACTTATTTGGATCAGTCAATTTTTTAATCTCTTCCTGAGTTAATTTCTCAGAGGGATCAAGTATACCTAAGGCCTCTAACCTCCATAAGTTAGGTACTTCCTTATCTGTGATATTCAAACAAGATAAGTCAAAATTATTTAACTTCGGATTATTAATAGTAGACCCCATAAGTGTCCAACCAAATATTGTTTGTATCGCAATGAGGCCACTATTTAACTTTACAACTCTGCCGCTTAATATATTTCCTAGCTCATTGGCTCCTATTAACATATCAATTGGTTCTCCTGATGCCCTAATGTCACTCAAAATTAAAAATGCAAAGTAAAATAACAAAAAATACTGTCAAATATGACAGTTATTGTTAATTTTCATCAGGATTAGCTTATATAAAAATAAGACATCAATGTTACTGATTATTTTGTCATTATGATTACGAGTCGAAACGTCTCTTAATCAATATGGATTATTGTTTTAATTTTCACACCTAAAGATCCATCAACTATATTTATATTCATAGCTTTTCTAATTCAGTTTAATTTTAATTTCGTTTTAATAAATAAGATAAGCGGTTCGGACGGAGCTTGTTGGGACGGTCTCTTATCGCCAAGGTTACTCACCTTCCTCCAAAAGGTAAGCAAAAACAATATAATCTTAATAATAATATGGTCGGGAGTTGGAGAAAAATTCGACGGAGATCCAAGATATCTGCTCCGAGACCAAGAAAGGTGACCGTTACTGAAGGACCTGAAGGACAGGCACGCGCTCCCTCCCCTTCTACTTCCAATTCAAGGCCTAATAAGCCAATACAATCTAGCTTGAGTATGTCAGACCCCTCACGCGAAGAGCCATCGACAAGATGGCTAAAGACCCGCAAGACAAGACAGACCCGCAAAACAAGAAGACCTGCCATGGAGCTGCGTACTGTTGGTCAACCACCCTCGCTAAATTCAGAAAGTTAAGGTAAGGGCCGCGTTTATACTTAACTCGGAGTCGTATGCCTAGTGACTATTATATCTCCCAGACTCTCATTATTAAATATCCACCAAGTATGTTGGTGTAGTCAGAAGGTCATTGAATGATGGAGATATTTAGATCACATTTCTTAATGTAGAAGGGGAGTAAAATATTTTGTTTTCCATGAATGAATATGAAGAAAACTATGTTTATGTTAACAAATACCTACTGCGCTCCCTGATCCTTTTCTGAAATGAAGGGCGATCGAATTTATTATCATTGTTTTATTATAAATTTATAATAAAAATTCTATCGAGGTTAGTCACAGACGTTAAGGTATCAACTTTGACCTCTTTTAGTAATTATTTTGTCATTGAACTAGTAATTTTAGAGTATTTTTTACATCTTTATTTGAGTATGACTAAATGGTACCTTAAGCCTACAAGTTATACCTTTATAATGATTATAATTCTTTTATTAGTTCCTGATTTCTGTTCCATATTGTTTTGTATAATTTTATTGTATACCTATTGTTCACTAAAAACTTTTGGGAAATCAAATATTAAATTTTGAAGGCTTATCTTATAGAAATTATTTTTTGAACTAAATTTGACTCTTTAATGTTAAATTTTGTTAAATAAATAATAAAATGCTGTATTAAGAGTTTTGTTTTAACTGTTTTATCATACAAAATTCTAGAGGAATACGACATTTGTCACTATGGTTTCTCAGCGTACTACGTGTCACTATAGTTACAAAACAGAATTTGAAATTTTAATTGGTTATTTTTTTTTTTTTGTTAAACTTCGTCCTCTTCAGAGAGTTGTGTGTACACTGAATTATTTAAGATATTCAATCTAATCAGCTGACAACAAATTTTCTATGACCAGGATTTAATTAAATAAAGGAACACTTTAATCGCGGTAACTATCGTGACAAAATTTTAAGTATTTTTTTTTAACAAATTAAAACCAATGTAAAAGATTTCCTTTGTAGACAAAAATATCGGTTTGAGTCTATATAAAATATCATTTTGAAAATCAGGTGAAGAAAATTCCGGTAATTATCGTGACCAAATAACTTAACTTTTCTTTAAAAAATTATTAAAAAATATTAAAACTTAAAATAACCATTGACGCACATAAATATTCTTGTTGATAGATGTTCAGCATGAAAATAAAGTACTACATGGGTAAAAAAAAACTGGAAAATAAATTTTAGTAAAAGGTTTACTCAGAATTTCTAAAGGGGCATTGTTTTAAATCAATTACCCTTATATGGCCTTACCAATGTGTAGCCTACATATCAGCTATTAGATTGAGATGCTTCCTTTTCAAGTCTACACCGAACACATCTGAAAATAAACTCATAAACATTTCGTCGAAAAATCTTCATCTAGTTTACTAAATTACTTAACATTTCACACCTAAATGTACAAATGATTACTTTGTAACTGAGCCAAAACTCAGGTGTCAACTTTAATTTTAACAAATCAAAGGAAATTTTCAACTCATATAAACCGATTACTTTATGCTAAATAGTGATATTGAAACCTTTTTCAATTTTAAATCATTTTAGTAAGGTTAATTGCTCACCGTATAAAACAGATGTTAAAGAAGATTTTTTTTATTTTATTTTATTTATGTCTTTTTATTTAACACAATTAAACTTATCTCTTACATACATGTTTTGTGTTGATAAATAATATTAAGAAGTAATAAAATTACTTTTATCTACGATTGATACGAAATATAATCATTGTATCTCTGTTTAGATGCGTAGAAAGTGATTCTTTACGTAGTTGTATTCATTGCGCATGCGCGTCTCATAGTTCTGAAGAATTCCTCTTCTTTACCACCCTAGTGCGGTAAAGAAGAGGAATTCTTCAGCTTTACTCACGATTAACGAGTTTGTTTACATTGTTAACAAAACTAATTTGCTGTTCTTATATTAAAGTAACTGTTTATATATCGAGTTTTAAGTGAAAAACAATGAGTTAATCAAGTGACTTTGACGAAAATGTGGAGAATAATACTCCTCCAGAAATAATTAATTCGGCAAAAAATACAACTCAAGAATTAATGCCATCTTTATCCAGAGAGAGATAGGAACTTAAACGCAGCAAGTTTATTTTTTTTTTTTTTTTATTTAAATCTAACAATCGTAGATAAAGTACGGTACGTAACTCGTGCGAAAACGGCATTTTGCATTGCTCGTGTGTTTTTACTACCCTCGCTGTCGCTCGGGTACAAACTCCACACTCGCATGCAAAATGCTACTTTCCGCACTCGACGCGTAATGTACTATTATTGCCATTCTATGAAATATAATGCAGTTCTCTGTCAAGATATCAAAGTGTAGAAAGTATTATTACTAGAGTGTAATAAACGACTGCATCATTTTGAGTGTTACAGTTAATTTGGTTTATTTGACTTGTATGGATGGAAGTAATCCAGTGACCCCTTTTTGGCGCGAGGGTTACATAGATAGATCAAAATAAATAAATAATAAAACTAGATAAAGGTAACATGTGATATTAATTAATAAAATGCATAAAATAAATAATTAGCTATACTTAAATAATTATATAAATGAGTTATAGTAGATAGAGAATAATTACAGATTTATATAAGACCCTAGGTCACTGGCTCTTCTAACGTCGAGGAGGGTTGTCTTGGTATACGGAAGAGAGGAGTAAAACTAGAGAATTAGGATGATCTAAAAAGGATTTAAGGAGTGTGTGATAGCGGGATATGGATAGATCTCGAACGAAGAGAACGTTAAGATCGTTGGAGAGAGTGAGGTTGGAGACAAAATAGTGCATTAGTGAGTTTTCTTAGGGTCTTAGACTGGATGAATTGGAGACGACGCGACGGGAATTTAAAGGCTAGTAAAATAGGTTCAAACCATAGGTCCAAGCTGGTTTTAAGCTGGTTTATAAATGTTAACCTTGTTATTAAGAGAAAGCTTGGAACTACTGCCCAGATAACGAAGCAGAAAGTTGTGTAGTTTTGTTTTGTCCATTCATTATGTTTTCCTGTGTTGCTGCTAAGTAAGACGTCTGTCAAGGGAAAGGCCAAGGTATCTGACTGTATCGGATTAAGAAATTAGAGCTTTGTTGGAATGCTGGAGAAAAGAATGTTTCAATGAAAAAAAAAGCTAATGTAAATCGGATTAAAATTAAAAGGCCTTGTTTATTAAAAAAAAAAATTAAAAAATTGTTTATAAACAATTTAGTTGGTGCTACTATTTATATTTGAAGTAATGACCTTACGAAATTAATTCCTATACTCTACCACGATGCTAGGGACGCAGTTAATAATTGTTAAACGCCAAAATGGTTATTTTTCAGATGATTTGTAATACATCATTTTTTTTTTTTTTTATTTATTTATTTATTTTTTTTTTTTTTAAAGAAAAAACAACTTTGACGAATTATATCACTAACATTTAATCCAGTTTACACAAGCAAATACCCCTTTAATTCGCCTTTAATAGTACCTACTATATGCACTATTTTCCTGTTATTGCATCGCGAAAATCGGGATGCAATAACATAATAGAAAGAATAGAACGGAAGGCTTATCTCCCCTACATCCAAGGAACGACCGACAAGATGAGCAGGATTCTCAGAAAGCACGGCATCGGAACCACATTCAACGCCCACATGACCACCAGAGGCCTCCTGAAATCGCCGCAAGATCAACTTCATCTCAAAACTTGCGGTGTCTACCAAATCCCTTGCAGTTGCGGCAAAAACTACATCGGACAAACCGGTAGATTGATCTCTACCAGCCTACAAGAGCACGTAAGAGCAGTGAAGAACAACGATCACAGATCAGCGATTGCACAACATTCTGATGAAACCGGCCATCTCATAAAATTTGAGGACATACGTGTACTTGCTTCGGTCAACAGGTATCACAACAGGGTAGTACGGGAGGCTATCGAGATCGAGAAACAACCGGAAAACTTCAACAGAGAGGATGGATTCACTCTTTCCCGGACCTGGAAGCCGCTGGTCAGCACCTGTGCCAAGGAGAAAGCAAGAAGCGGCGCGGTGGTCACTTCTCGACTTCAAACATCACCCGCTCCACAAAGGAACACCGACAAAGGCGACACCTGCCCGATTGCGAAATCCCGACAAAGGATAAACCGGACT